>OZ010702.1:10164734-10764734 GCA_963932265.1 Thymelicus lineola | reverse complement strand
CGTAGGACAGTCGTGAAAATGCCCACTATATGACTCGGAGAGTAAAACGGCTGTCCATCTAAATGGCATCCTAGGAATGTTCTTAAAATGTTTTACTAAAAGCGTCATTCCAACCTCAATTTGCAAACAAAACCTTGCAAATTATATCGCTACAGTTCGTAGCTTGATGTCGTGGCCTTTTATGGTCAAAAGCTTGTTAGACTTAATGTCAGTTGACAAATTTTAATTTTTGACGCAGCGGGAATCATTTTAAGCTTTGCGGCTAATGGCCTCGTGTAAATATTGTATACCTACAATGTAAGTAAATCCATACTGCAGATTACAATATTATTACTGTAACCCATGGTGTAATTATTACAAAAAGTGTGTAATTACTAAGAAAGTTATCCACTATTGAATTAGTGATAAACGGTTCAGCCTACTCAGCAGACCGCCAGCCGAAGAACACCCGCATAATAATCCTGATACATTTCAGGGTTGAAATAAGCAGGTTATTTGATACATGATTTGTCATTGTCTAGTCGTATCTAAATATGATACATAATAAAATTTAGATTTTGTTTACAACAATAATCTCTCCTTTTACTTTCATAGCTTAATCAGCCTGATGACAAGTTTAAGATTCATTTTAAGCAGAACAGCTCGCACCCATTATAAGATGGATGCCTTATGTAAGTACTGCATTCTGCTTTAACACAGGGGTAATTAATTATACCTACAATTTTTATAAAAATTGCTAATATTATTTAGCATTACCGGTTTCTTTTTTAAAAGATACTTTTTTTTCTAATTTCAAGATAATGTTTATTTACGACTTTATGTGATTCGAATACTATACGTACAGTTACTGCACCGCTGGATTTTAACCTACTATTGAAATCCATTATCAACCGAATCATTCAACATTATTTTTTAAAGAGATGGTTTACCAGTTGGCAGGTCAATAGATACATGGAATGTAAGAGTTTACAATTGATAGCACTAATGTTGCCCTATAAATTTGGCTCTATACCTATCTATTATGATAATAGTTGTGTAATCTATGGTAGAAATATAATATTTAATCTTTTACACGTAAAGTGATATTTCTTAGAAAAATTCCAAAGGAAAAATGAGATGAGTTAAACTCACATCCAAAATGCATATAGCAAGACCTCCAAGGTTTAGATTATAGTTGGTTGCAATTTTTCAATTTTTATCCATGAGCGTTAAACTTATGAAAAAATTACAAAATCAGACATAAATGCAATAAATTATAATTTTTCATTCAGCACATAACATTCGTTTGAACTTCATGTTTTGTTGCATTAACATGAGCAAAGTGCTTACGATTTATAGAAAACTCTTACTATATAAACATATAACTATATAACATTGCAATTACTGACAGCCATATAAATCCTTACTGAAAGGGCTATGAACTACGGGAGATATAATATGTGATATATAAATATTATTTTCGTGTTCTTTTCACTAATTTTTCCAAGGGTTATGAAAAAAAAAAAAAAAAACAAAGTATCTAACTGTCTTTTTGTGTTCAACAAAGAGTAGTATTTACTGAAATATTATATAATCTAATTATGGACATACCCTGTGGGCCTACCATATATGCAACATAATTATTTATCATTACAGGATATCCTGGGCAGAATATTATTTTTTGTGCATTACCACAATTGCTATTATTAAAAATATATATATAATAAAATGTTAATAAATAAAGTAATCAAAGTCACAGATGGCTATGTCAGCCCTGTCTAGTATACTACATAATATAACGATAAATTATAAAAATTATCAAGAATAATTTATTGACAGCCCAATTATAAATTGTTGATTTCGTATTCCAGATCCTCTCTAAATTTTCGGAAAAATTTACGATAACAATTGTATTAATATAATACCAAAACAAGAATTAGTGTTCCACTTCTTTCGATCAATTACTTATTATTTAAATTAATATTGTATGCCCATCTGTGGCAGGGATATGGCGGATATTATAATTATATAACATGAGAACTTTATTTACCTATGTACCTATATATTTCACAATAAATTAATTTGAATTTGAATGGATTATAAATTCCCTATCTTGTATGCGAAACATTATATAGACATAATTGTTCTGGAGAAATGCCAGACAATTATTTTAATAATTGTTTTTTGTACGTAACATAGCTATAGGTATACCTCTATAGGTATATTATATACCTCTCGGGATGAATATAATATATCGATTGATACAATGTATTTAAGGTTCGGATTTCTAAATGTGAAGTATTTATTTATACGAATACTGTAATTTAAAATAGTAAAATATTTAACTTCTCTACACTATTAATATAATATTTATTTATTTATTTATTTAAAACTTTATGCCCCATACAAACGTACAGATGACAAAGGCGGACTTAATGCTAAAAGCATTCTCTCCCAGTCAACCTAATATATGCTGATGGAGAGTGAGTTAATACTCATGTTACATATCAAATAATTATTTATATTACATAATAATAATAATAAACAAATAAACCGGAATATACATTTTGATTACATCATAATCAAATCTATTCATAAAAACCTGAAGTGTGACTAGATACGTTTTTTATGAGAAATTATGCTATTTGACTAGCTGAGATCTACATGTTCTTATAAAAATAAAAACTGATTGTCTTCGTAATATAATTTTTGATTCATTGGTTCCAGAGAAGCACACCCACCCACAAGAGTGGTGTGTTTTTGCTTCTACCTTGAAAGGCAGAAAGCGTGCATGTAATAAGAAAGACAGCCACATGGAGCGCATTTTTCAGTTTTTATAAGGTTTTAGAATAATAGTATTCTATCTTAACAGAATTTCATATTCGTTAGACCCATTCTTGATTTTCAATCATATTTGTTATTTTCCCTTCTTTCTTTCGAATAGTCCTTATATTTAATCTTATATTAAGCTTACTAATGTAAGCAAATCCCCTACGCATAAATTAAAAGTAATTGGGACATTAATCAATACTATTTATTTATTTATGTACACTTCATTGACCACAATATAACAGTATTCACGGATAAATGGCGAACTTAATGCTAGTGCAATCTGTATTTGTTATTGATTATTGATGAAAAAAAAAATATATTGTATCATAGGTATACTTAATTATTTCCATATTATATTAAAGGATACATCCTATATCTACTTTAAACATCTACATGTAAATATTAATCGCGAGAATTGAGCAGCGAAGCATAATTATTGATAAAACGAACTTACCTGTACGTGAAGTTCTATCAAAATTATGCGAGCTGCTCAATTCGAAGCGATTAATAGGTCCCCCCCATAAAATGAAAGGACCCACCCTAGCAGTCTGTATCCTTTAATTTATCTTTAAACTAAATGAAGCAAAAATGGCAACCGAGCGGTAAGGAAGAGTGATGACCGGAAGCTTGAGTGTTAAACAACACTGAGTGAACGAGGAAATAAGCCAGATTAACAACTATTTTATGTTTCAGATTGATAATATTTTTGTTTTTCTTTAAACTTATCGTGTTAAAGGCCGTGGATTGGAAATAGTACTACATGTAAATATTAATCGCTTCGAATTGAGCAGCTCGCATAATTTTGATAGAACTTCACGTACAGGTAAGTTCGTTTTATCAATAATTATAGTCTACATGAATATTTATATGATAAGACTTTTTAGCTTTGAATGTACCTAATAATTTTAGCGCTTATTATAATTATAATTAATTTATTTAGTTAGATTTCCTATTGTTGACATTTATATTTAATTTAATAGTTAATCCAAGATATTTGACATTGTATCCTATAAAGATGAACATGAAATGTAAAAATCGTGTATCAAGTGCAATGACAGTTATAAATGTAATAACTCTATTAAAGTAGAATATATAGAATATAAGATATAATAATATTTGTACGCCGTGATAACGGCATAGTATAGTGGTTTTACCAACTTAACCTAAGACCTATTATACAATGTACCTATACTATTACAAATAAAATTATTTCATTCATTCATTCATCCGTTGTTTATCTGTGAGCAAAATAAGCAGCTTGGCTTCGAATCAAGGTTGTACTTAGCTTCTTGCACCCTAACATCTTACTGTTTCCATTACCCAAAACAAATTGCAAAATTATACAGTGAATCGACACGAACATAATTACTTGCTATTAAAATTTGAAGTGGAGTTTGCGGCCGCACTTCCCTCAATGCGGGACGATGTCAATGTTGACATGTCGGTGTTTGTGTAGATAATGAGGGAAGCATCGCGACGCGACGTGGTGCTCCCTTTATCGTGCAAATGCTCTGGCGTTAAACGTGTGAAGAGTTGACGAGATTATTATGCATGAAGCGTCGCTGTACAACGGTACAAGCGCACCTGACTCCCCGATATTATCTTAATAAGTATATGAGTGAAAGAGTGTCGAATATCTCGCTAATTGTGTCATTTTGTAAGCCTATTGTTGTGGTATTAGCAGTTCTTTAAATTGTTTAATAGTTCTTAATTCTTATTAGCCTGATTCCTCTTATGGAGAAACATACTGCTAATGTACACGTGAAAAGTAATACTTATCATTGTGGTTCTCAAGATTAGCAAATAAACGTCATCTGTGACCTGCTTCAAATGTAATTATATAGAAACTACATACATATTATAAGGTTGATGATAGGTTGGTCGGCGTGCTAAAATTAAATAGATAATTATAGAAGTATTTGTATCTTCAGAGTTTGCACATACAATCGTCATGTACAGTAAATAAACCAAAACAATTGTCAGCTGCCAGTGGGTGAGCGGAACTCGTCGCTGCGTTACCACGTGTCATTTTGCTTTACTGTGAACAGGGTTAGGGCTGAACATGGATATATTACTCTAACTGGATATACATATAACTTCGTAGAGGTACTTGAAGATGGATGACGTCACAAACTCACAACGTAATGACTATTCGACCAATCACAGGCCGGATTGATGTTGTCCTTAGGGGGTAGGGGTCCGTAGGGTGTTTAAAAAAAATATTATGTCCTATTTTGATATGGCTCTTCAAAATGTTTTCTAATAATTTTTCTGATATTGAAGTAACACATTTTATTATAATTTATTTTAAATTATCATTATGTCATGAAAACTGATGTTTTGTATGATTATTTTTGTACAAGGTGATAAGGAAATGAAACAATGTTATTTATTATGGTACATTTCTTTTAAGTACAGAGCACTTATAAACATATTTTAACACAATCGAATAATATACCCTGGAACTATAGATAACATGGACACAATAGAAAAATGGTTATTCCGTTGTGATCCATCTTCAGGTACCATTACAAATTTATATATCCAGTTAGAGTAATATATCCATGGGGCTGAACGAGTAAGTTTGACGGCGTGCCGTGATGTTTTATTATGCACAAGCGTTGGCGGATTAAGAGCGTTGGCGTTATTATGTCGGTCAAAGTTTTATAAAGCCGAGTACGTGCTTTCTGAGTAGATATGAATGGGGCTACGTTTATTTACTTGGTTTTGTATAAACGGCTTTGTCGTGCAAATGTGTTGGTATGAGTTGACGTGACGCGGAACAAGTGAGAAGTTTGATGGCTTTATTATGCACGCAGTGTTCGCGCGTTAAAAGCGAGTACGTTGAAGTAATTGTGTTGGTAAAAGTTTTATTCGTTGTTGGAAGTGTTTAAAATTCTGGTATTTTTTACAATTATGTTGTTTTATGACGTTGGATTACGGCCTCTGGTACCTACAAGATATTGTGTTTGAAATTTGACATTGTATCAGAGACATTTGCAACAATTAGGCTTGCAAATAGTGTTAATGATAATGAATTTATTTTAAAACAAAAAATCCTACTCAAAACTATAAATCGGAACCGAAAACATTTTTTCAGTTCGCCAATAAGTAACAAAAACTATCATACCACTATTAGGAAATTGTCGACAAGTCGTATATTGATAGGACTACCCTAAACCTGGAAAATGTCAATACCTTTATTAGTTATCTACATCACGAGTTATCATATTAACAATATCTTTACTAATTATTTATTCCTATCAACTGTTGACGGTAACTACACCGTCAAAATTTATCAGAAATTGAAATTGAAATGGAGCTTCTTAAAATATAGAGGTATACCCATACTCGTAGTAGAATGATGCGGAGTAATGTGAAAGAAGTTTCTTATATGGCAGTAAAGATTTATTCAAAAGCTATTTAACAGTCGTAAAAGTTTCAGATTTATTAAGCCACCGGGCATTATGCTCGGATTTTACGCGCCTTTATTTGCAAATGTTCTCTTCCAAACTCCATTTTCAGGGCTAGGGCGAGATGGCCGTTTCCTTGGGAACTTGGAAATATTTTTTTATTCGACATTCCTCGAAGGCGCCAAGTGAATTGCGCTTAATCTCGCCGAGATTGTTTCGCTAACGGCCGCAGAGTGTAATGAAATTACAGCTGCCTTTTGTTTAGTTCCTATTCCTACGTCATGTTTCTGTTGGCTTGCTAGCGTTCATTATTTGCTGAGATCTAAAGAAATCAAATTATACTTGGGAAGTTATTTACGACAAAAGTGTGCCCTTCAATTAAATCCCATTACGCATTGTACATTTAATACCTCTTAAAATTTATTTTATACAAGGTTGAGGGTGGACCTACCATAATAATATGTCAAAAAATTACATTTTTCATGTCAAATGTCATATGTCATAAAATTAGTTTTCGAGATTTTGACCTTTTTAAAAATGTTAAAAATTCGGCTCCTTTACCCTATTTTTTCCTGTTGGGTCCACAAAATGAGCAGATATTTTGATATATTTTTTTTATCAACTATCAGATTATGGTGCAAGTCTTCCTGATCATCTAGTATTAAAACAACAATAAGTAATGCAAATAAATATGTTGTATTGTATTGTAATGGCAGTATTTATTGAATAAACATTATTTTTCAAGTAATAAGTACTTATAAAATTTGAAATTTCTTTAAAAGGTTGAAAAAACTGCTAATAATTTTTTTTTTATTTTCATTAGATCATTAATTTAAGGGAACGTATTTTAAAGCAAAAACCATCTGAAAAGTTTAGCTCATAATATTAAACAATAAAATTTCTTCTGATTCCAATTCACCCCTTTGACACTAAAATGGCTTTAACTTGAAAAAATTCCCAATCAAAGTAGCCTGTATTGTACCTTTTAAAAATTTGCATTTAACAGAAAAGATTTTAAAGTTCTGTTCCATACTTACATTTTTACTTACCCTGTACATTTTTTTTCAACCACCTCAAAGTTGTGTCTCAGAAAATCAAAAACAAAAATATCCCAAGTAAACGCTATTTTCTCTGGATTCCCTAATAAATTTAACAAAATTACATATAGTGCAGTCATTGAAGCATTATTGCTCCGAATTTTTTTACTGTGAACCGATTTGCGTGAAATTTTGGAATTAGGTTCATCTTACCCTTAACTTCAAAAGTGAAAATGATTTAAACTCCGCACTCACCCTGGGGGTGGTTGCCACCCCTTCTCGGGGGTGGACATTTTTTTTTTCAAAATAACCTCGGATATCGATAGAAGGGCTAATTTTAAGCAAAAAATCACCTATAAAGTTTTTCGAAAAATCCAATACTTTTCAAGTTATTGGCAATTGAAAAATCGCAATTTTTTCACGTTTTTCATCGGTCTCTTGCAAATATCTCCAAAAATACGTATATATGTTTTATCGAAAATTTTATAAGAACCAAAATTGTAGCAGATAAAAAAACGAACAATTTAGTTTTTTTTTAAATCATTCTAAGTGCAATATTAAGCTAGATATTGAAGATCAAAGCCGTTTTTTATTTTGTCTGAAATTTAATCTATGTGTTCAATGCCATCTAGCGGCGAACAGATGCATTTTATGCATTCTGCCATAAAGAAAGTTTTTGTAGTGCTTGAAATAAGCTTTAAAATGAGCACTGTTAAAGGTCATTTGCACGTAAAATAAGTGAGCTGTATTGAAAATAAGAAGAGCATTTAATATTTTTTCTTTTAAATCAATGGGTTTCAGAAGTGCCATTTCCGCCAAAATGAAAATTAATCGTATTCCGCCTAGAAATAACTTTATTATGAAGAGTTTGATAGATTGTATCAGTTTGGCTGCTTCAGGACACATATTTTAAAAAAAATCAAGATTTAAAAAAAATAAAAAATATCAAATTTACAAAAAAAAACTCCTTTTTTTTCAAAAATGACGACAGATACGTAAAAAAGTGTAGGGATGAAAAATTTAGGTATTTTTCTGACGAACAATTTGGTTTTTTTTTTATTTCTGTCAAACAAAAATTGACGGAGATATGATTGTTTAAAGAGCGCGCGGCAGCGCAATCACAGTCTCTCTTAAGCCCTTTAACCCTTCACCGTTTTAAAAAAAGGTTTTTTACTATATATTGCAATGAAGGATGTTGTAGCTCTGTTAATTACCTTTAAAATGGTTTGTTATAAATTGTGATAGCATAAAAATTCAAGGAGTTATGGTCCAAAAACTTATCGTATTTTTTTCTACTTAGTAACTGAAAATTTCGGAGTGTGAATATTTGGAGCAATGTGAAAGCACGCAGTATAATAGAGACCCAAAACTATTGTAACGTGTATATATATACATAATATGGCTCATATATTTTGGAAACGTAGGCATGAATACATACCAACGTTCTTACATGTATATATAACACATTTGAGTGAAGGGGCCAACGAAAAAGCCAGGTGATCAGCTGTGCGTGCTCCGTATGTAATCATATATATATTACTGTTTTAATTTAGGGGTAGTTTTAAGGGTAGCAAAGTTGAAGATTATGATAATCACTTTCGAGAGTGTAGAATAATATTTAAATCCTTTTCATTTAATCAAAAAAAATTTTTAACAATTTTTTATCAAGGGGTTGTTTTTAAGGGTTGAAAGGGGGTTAAAAATTTGACTATTATTATAGAGAACAAAATAATACTTACTCTATACTTACATCTTTTTATGTCATACCAAAGTAATTTTTTGTGATTTTTTTAATTTAGGGGTTGTTAGCAAGGGTTGTAAGAATTTCAAGGGGTTGAAAATGATTTTAATATGAGGTAATTGTGTTAGAAAACACTTTAACTTACTATTACACATGTTTTCTAGCGATAAAATGGCTCAATGTTAATTTTTCCATTAAGGGGTTGTTTACACCCCTTAAAAATAATTTGCGGAGTTCAGATTATTTTCACTTTTGAAGTTAAGGGTTAGATAAGCCTAATTCCAAAATTTCATGCAAATCGGTTCACAGTAAAAAAATTCGGAGGTAACACCGTATTTTTCGCTTCAATGACTGCACTAATATTGGTAATTGTAAAGCAACTGTCTGAGAGTTGTTAAAAAAAATATTAAAATATCTGCTCATTTGTGGACTCAACAGGAAAAAGCAGGATAAATGAGCCGAATTTAAATTTTTTTAAAGGTCAAAGTCTTGAAAACGGTAACTTTTACTGAGGTATTTTTTGACATAATGGTAGGTCCACCCTCATGCTATTTGCCCTCTATGGTTGATCCACTACTTATGGGACATCATATTGTACTATCAATTGAATAATTACAATATTATGGCCATTCCTATATCATGTCTTGGGTACTTTATGCTAATTATTCCATTACCAGTCATGCTATTACCGAGATAAAAGTCGTTTAGTATACTAGATACTTCTGTCTCTTTCATGTATAGCTTGTCTTCATGCTTCGTGTAGGTACATTCCCATGCGTTTCATGTAGCCCTAGTTCCTATGGGAATAAATGTAATTTTAGGCGAGTTAAAAAGGACAAAATTTTTGTAAGACAGGTATACGTATTCTGTGGTAAAACTGGGTAAGAAGACGTTTATAAAAATACTTACGAGTATAATACATATTTTAAACACTATGAATGCCTTGTGCATTTTCTGAAGCCTTAGTGACACTGGGAACGAAAGTGAGCTGCTGTGAATTTTGTGTTAAAAGGAACACAAAAAACAGAATAGTTTGCAGTCATAAAATTTCTGGGACTCCTATTGCGTACAATTTAGTTGAAAACATTTAATTCCCTTGCATTTTCTTGCATTCCCTTCCCTTATTATTCCTAGGGTTGGAAGTAGTTGTTTTGAATGGGGAATACAGGAAAAAAATTTTTGCTTTCATCATTGGCTCTTTCTTCGTTCAATTTGGTTTGAACCATTTAATTCCCCTGCTGCTTCTGTAGCCTTAGTATTCCTGAGAATGGGAGTAAATTGCTGCAAATTTTATTATTCAATTTTATTAATACAAATGATTTGTTTCTTCATCCTGTTCTATTATCATATAACAATATCCACCTATATCACACCTATGTTAACTGGTGAATTGTTAAGATACCTGTTGTGTTGGTATATTGTTTCGTGTGTTTTTGAAATCCATTGACTGCTCTGAATATATTGCAATTTCTGAAGCTGATCCTCAGAATGGAAGACAAAATAATTACCTAAATTCGCTTTTGTCGTCAAATTAGTTTGTCTCCAGGTTCGTATAATTTCAATTTCCTAATACTTTCTGCAGCCTTGGTATTCCTGGGAACGAAAGTGAGTTGCTGTGAATTTACCTTAATGAAAAATAAATCGCCATAAATCTCCCGTGCAGCTATAAAATATTATCTTTCTTGGAATCTCTTGAAGGTTCTAAATATCTATTGTAATCTCTGAATCCCTATTGATTCTGTGAATGCGAAAAACCAAGTAACTCCAGTGTGCGTTGGAGCTGACGAGAGAACCGCTAAGTGTATGTGTCAACACACATTTTTTTTGTTTCACGCTCAGGTAATTCAGCCCCTCTGCACTTTTAACAAAAAAAGACCCCACCCAGAGCCTCAATCGTGCTGTCTCATTTTATATTGTAAGTTTCCAAGGATTCCTTACTACCCTTCGTTCTTCTGTAGTCTTGGTGTTCTTGGGAATATTCTAATCTTCCTGCGAATCTCCTGTAAATGTGCGTTGGAGCTGACAAAGACTGAGAGCCGCTGAATGTATGACTGTGTCAACACACAATTTTTTTTGTTTCGCGCTCAGGTAATTCAGCCCCTCTGCCATTTTTTAACAAATAAGACCCCACCGATAGCCTCAATCGTGCTGTCTCATTTTATATTGTAAGTTTCCAAGGATTCCTAACTTTATCCTTCGTTCTTCTGTAGCCTTGGTGTTCTTGGGAATATTCTAATCTTCCTGTGAATCTCCTGTTAATTCTATAGATTTTGTATTAATTATTCTGAACTAAATAGTACAGTCAATAAAGTAGTTGTAGAGTGCGTGAGCGGGAACCTAAGCGATTTCTTCAGAAACTTATTCAGGGTGCTTAGGGAGATAACATACTAAAAGTCCTGGGGTCTAGGAGGTGAGCCGGAGGGAGGGGGGGGGGGGGTCACAAAGGTCTCAATTTTAGGTTTTTCGCCAATATCTCAAAAACGGTGTGTTGTAGCGAAAATTGTTCTAAGATGAAATGAAAGCTTATAAAATTCTCTATAACTTTAATTCTGTAAACTTTTTCCATATCTCCAACCGTTTTTGAACTATACGCTCCAGAAATGCACACTATGTAAAGAAAAGTATCGCGAATGTGTTGCCTAAAAATGTATTTAAGCTATCATTAATCTATACAGGGTGGAAAAAATTGTGGTTGGAGGAAAAGTTGAAATTATGAATATTAATGAAAGGTTGAATATTAATGGCAAATTTTACTGAAAAGAAAAATTAATTTATTTTCACAAATAAGTGAAATTGCATTAAGATTTTTGATAAATCACCTGCTTGAGCCGGGAATCGAACCTGTAAAATGTGAAAAAAAACACCCTGTGAAGAAACGCCTCTATAACGGATCCTGTACTAATATTTTTTTTTAATCAACTCATAATTTAAACATCTTTTATTCTCATTCGTGTGGCGTCTGATCAAATTAAAAGTTAACCTTAATTCGCTCATTAAATATTCATAGTCGTATGCTAGTGTCTGAAAGTGTAAATATTCGCAGGCTAAACGGCAGCCGGTGCTCTGGCGCCCGACACAACATTTACATTTGCATAAATTAAAGCAACTTAGTGCTTCTGAGCTACGAGATATAAATTAGTGATGTTGCAATGGCGTGGAAAATATTTAATATTCACACAGAATTATTTTTTTTTGTCTTAAAAATAGAAGTAGAAATAAGTAACCTTTATAGTGCGAATTGTCCACACATAAATGTACAAAAGTTCGTTAGTTATATCAAAGAATTATTTGTAATGTGCGTATTATATACGAGTAAGTAAGTACATAAGTAATACATAAGTAACTAGTGGGCATAAGTAAGTGCCCAGTAGTGGGCCATTAATGGGTTGAAGCCAAGTACATATAGTATACGGGAACTAAGATGCACGTAACATAATGACAGCTACCATTTATTAATTTGAACTAACATTGTATGGGCGTCTTTGAGCTAATGTAATAATCATTTATTGACACGAATAGTTGGATACTTACAGACAAAGGTAATGAGTAATAACTTCACCAATTTTCATTGAAATCCATTCAAGGTTTTTCATGTGATGCCCGGACAGACAAACAGACAGTTGAGTAACTTGAGTATTACTGTAGTATGTAGATGATCTATTTTTCTTTCTTGGCTGGCAACGCATCAGTGATGCTTTTGGTGTTGCTGATGTAAATGGGCGACGATAGCCACTTACCATCAGGTGGATCGTTTGCTCGTTTGCCGGCTATTTATTTCATTGGAGTTAATTTTATTGGAGTCGTAAATATAAATATTGAAAATACGCCGAGGTAGCTCAATCGAGGTAGTAGCAATTATACAATCTATTACAAAGTCTTACAATTTTAAATCGATTTGTTGCAAAAATTGGATTCTTTGGATGAATAATTTTTTTTATACATCTCTAGTGTCATTATGATGACAAAAGACAAAGACAAATAGGGCCTCTTAGTTCCCGATGACTGTAGTACATTTGCAATCATACTTTTGGATAGAAAATCATAGTAAGTCTTCGGATACTGAAATAATTACTGACTGAATAAAACGTTGTATTCTTTAAGCGTTGAACTAAACTTGACTCGTCGTTTCATTACAATTGCTGTTTTAATTGCGATCCGGAGTGAGAGGCGAATCGCGAAGCAGTGTTTTGCTTTCCAACCTGCTGTTGTATTAATATTTTTGTTAGTGGAATCCGTATTGTTGTACACTGGAGTTTTTCTTGCAATATGAATCAAAATACGCCTTCTTTTCTATAGTTACGACATACTCGTAATAACTATGAAAATGATATAAACGACAGCACTAAATGTTGTTTCAATAAAAGGAAAAGTATGTCAAGTTATACTACTGTTACAAAGGCATTCTGAAGCGCGTTAATAACGCGCGTTTTGTTCTAAATAAGAAATGTGCGTTACATGTTTGCCTGTTTGTTCTAAGTTATATTTAGGACCTCTTAGTTCTTTGAACACGAGCGAATTTTACAAAAACACTAGCTGACCCGGCGAACTTCGTATCGAATAATAATAATGATAATTAATTTTATAATCAAGGTCCCTGAAAAATAAAATCAGTGAATGTACTTTGTTGTTACTGTTTAACTTTTATAGTTTTGGTAAGCTTAACAAATCACTCTCCCTCTCGCTCTCCCTCTCTCTCTCCCTCTCCCTCTCCCTCTCCCTCTCCCTCTCCCTCTTCCTCTCCGTCTCCCTCTCCCTCTCCCAATTCCATCATACATGATTTTTGCATAACTTGCACGCAACGGAAGCTCTCAAAAAGGAATCATTTTTCACGTTTTTGCAACATTTTCCATTGATGCTTCGGTCATGTTGGTCGCAGCGTGATGTTATAAAGCCTAAAGCCTTCCTCGATAAATGAACTATCCAACACAAAAAGAATTTTTCAATTCAAACATTACTCGTAACTCTTGGGATTAGCGCGTTTAACCAACCAAACAAACAAACTCTTCAGCTTTATATTATTTGTAGTATAGATATAGATTACACAGACTACCATGCATTTGACAGACACAGGCTTTATAAACACACAAATGTCAATGTGAGTGAAGTAACCCTTTGGAAAAATGATCGAATTTTAACCGCAGGGCGTGTGTCTAGTACGAGTATGTACGAGTATAATTTACCTAACGTATAAACAGTATTATTAAGTTTAACTGTTCGCATTTGTTTCAGGCGGAGATATGGTCGGTGTTCATCGCCATTCTGCGTAAGAGTGTGCGCAACCTGCAGGCGTGCACCGACGTCGGCCTCATACACCACGTGTTGCAGAGGCTGCCGCGCGCGGAGACCGTCGTGGCTGGTGAGATGTTCTGTTTTATGATAGCCTGGTAGCTGATAACGTTCTAGGGCTCTCACACAAAAACACATTGCGACGTCGCGTTCTGGAAATCTACGCCGTCGCAACTTAAAAATACACAACGTGACGTCGCAACGTGGAAATCTGTGACGCCGCAATGTAAAAATTCACGACGAGACGTCGCAATGTGCCACGTCGCACGGCGCGATGTCGTGGCTACAGTGACCCAATTAATCTCGAACATTACAATAGAAAATTTAATATCGACCATATTAAGTTTTCTTAACGCACAGCTATCATATTTTTTTCTTTTATAAGAACCTTCTGATAATAACAAACACAACAAACATAACACTCTTTAATTAATGTAATTGGTGTTTACCGTGTTAATTAAAGTAAAATAAATAAATAAAATAAATAAAAACAAAAAAAGAACTAGCGAAATCCGTCCAGCCGCTCTCGAATTTTGCGCTTAATATATTTTATTTATATTATTTTTTATTTATATAGATTATGCTAGCATGTAGATTAAATCACCAAATGTGAGGGACACATGGGAAGGATTACTTTAATTTCGGCAGACGTCTGATTGTATCACGCCAACAGGCCATTGTAGTATTTTCATAAATACAGTGTTTGGTTGTGTTGCATTGGGCGTTTTTAGTTCAATATTGAGCGACCGAAACCACAAGACCTTTCCTTGGCTTGCATACTTCCATGAGCGTGTTAAAAAGAGTTCACAGGTCTAGTGTCTTCGAGAAGTTAAATTGGACTTTTAGTCTGCCCCATTCTGAGACCTACTCCATTGACCTCTCGAATTAATTTCTTTTGTGTTCTAACTGCATTCGAGAGATGTTTGTGCGGCCGGAGTGGCGGATGTATTGTATGTCATCAGCATAGCAATGTATGCTCTCGGTTTCGAGCTTATCATTGCTAATATGCATGATAAACACAGTAGGTGACAGGAAGGTTAAGGCGATTGGTCTGTAGTTTGCTCGATCTGACTGATATCCCTTTTTGAGAATAGACTGAACCAAAGCTACCTTCCACGAAGATGGCATAATGCCGGCTGAGTAAGATAGTTGGAATAGGCGCGTTAGAAACGGTGTCAACTTCGGAGCGCAAGTTTTCAGCACAACAGCAGAGATACCGTCAGGCGCATTCAACTTACATTACTCAACATTTTATTTTTTGCGACCCACGACACCTTGACTAACACGTGTTTGTGGCCCGTGGGAAAAAAGGTTGAGTACCACTGCTCTAGCTGATTCCTTGGAGCTCGTGCACAATCTGTAGTTACGATTGTGTCATTTTTGACATCTATTTTATTTCAAAGCGTGTTTTATAATTTGTTATCTTAAAACAGTATACGTTTATCATCTTCATTCATTCACGTTTTATACATTATACATAAGTGCAAGATTTTTGGAACGAAGTTCCTTTTTTTTTCAATTACGGGGAATTCCAATCCAAATCTAGGACGGTCTTGAATCACAAAAAATGATGCGTTGAGCCGCTTCCACGAAATGTTACGTTTTGCAAGGTTATTTTCGTAATTTCAAATTATTGTAACGTAATACTTATAGAATTCATGATAAAAGCCTGGCGATGCTTTTAAATAAGGTATTCCTATCTCAGACTCATTACTATCTCAGTCTTAAGTTCCTACCTTCCAGCAATTGATTTGTAATCAACTTTTATGACTTAGTATTTATTACCACTTATTCGTAAAAAAACATTCACTTGGCACTAAAAATCGAATGAACACAGCACGATATATCTTTATGCGAATATAACTCGAAAACATTTAAGTATCGTTGAAACGTTGAGCTGCGTAAAACTTCCAGATATCCATAGATAGGAATCACAGCAATTTCACCGTTTTATAAATTCTGTTCGAAACGTGATCATTTCGATTGAAATGTTCGATGTGAGGCCCGGGGATGCAAATGTGTTTTTATTGAAAGTCCCCGTTTTACATCCGATTCGTGTTTATTTTAAAGTAATGTTTCAGGAAGTATATTTAACGTATTTTTTTCTTATTCGACTTGAATGAACCATCTTTCTATAATCGTACAGGTTATGATATTGCTCAATTGTAAACGAATTCCAGCTGAAATAGATGTGCGTAAATAAAAATAAAGTGCCCATTTAAAGTACTTTAAGATGTTTTACTTTGAATATGTCCGGTAATATAATTTGTTATTAAATGTACCTAACCCATTTACTTAATTTACCTTTGCTAGGGGCAGGAATCATAAATTGTAATACATAATTATTTTTTCAAATGGCACTCAGATATACTTAAATTCTAACCCTAATCCCAAGGGTGTTTAACGGTGATATATAATATCCGCACACACTTTTAGAAATGCATAAAAACAGTGTCGCTGCCGTGTACCAGTTGCAACAAGCCGCCCTCAGCTCACCTATTGTATCCCTATGGTTGCCTGGTACCTCTCTCCGTTGATTTCTCAGTCTTTTTTTTTTTCCGCGCTACCATTCGCAGTAGGAAACCGGGTCAATGTGCCCCCAGGTGAAAATGAGCATGTTTGTAATGGGGTATCTGAACGGAGCTCTGTTCGCACACCTTTCAGTGATATGCGCTCAGGTGTTAAAGGCTAAAGTGAAATAAAGACGCATCGTACATTTGACCTACATGTTATTTTAATATGAAAATGTAGTGTGACCTGGATCTCCGTTTTGGTAAATACGTAAAGATCTTTTGTGGATTTTTAACAATCAACCATTTTATTAAATAAAATAGATATATTTTTAATGTAAAGAGCTGATCAACAAGCAGACGAGTCATCTTGAAGGTCATCGTCATCGTCGTTCATGGACATCATAACATCTTGGGCATTAGCGATGCATTGCCGACCAAGAAATAGAAGAGAAGAAGAAGAAAAGAACCTAACCCTCTGACACGACGTAGCTCTTTTAATCTTATCTAAAAATGTCTATAAATGAATAATGTATGATGAAAAAATTTTCATGTGAACCTGAACAAAATATATAACGTTTAACTTTAAAATAACTTACGGTTTCTGTATTTTAAATAAGCATAATTTACATTCTCTCCCATTCATCCCTTGGTAATAAAACTTAAACGTTAAAAGGGTTGAATAGGTTTCCCACAACTACTAGGGCAAAAGGAACATTTAGGAGTCAGATACAGGCAGTAACTGTCAGCCATCTGCCAGCTGATGTTTAAATTCTAAAGAAGATTAATTTTTTATCGACTTTTTTTCTCCCCTTCAACCAATGAACTTATATACTATACTAACCTACATTCGTTCACTGCCTTCAACAGATATTTTTTTAAAAGTAAATAAATTACTCAAGAGTTAATATCATATTCACACGAGTACCAGGATCGCATAAAATGCTTACATCCCTTTTACACTTACATGTCGCCTTGCCGTCATAAAACTTTAAAAAAGCTCAGGTAAAGAGTGCTTCATCTTCTTGCGCTTGTAAGAGCCAATAACCTTGAGCAACTGGGCCGAGCTAATACGAGCCCAGAATTAAAAGTAAATATTATTTTCATATTTATACGTACAGTTTATAGGTGTAATCTATGCCAATATTTTAGTTAAGGAACTGTGCAAAAATTCCTTGCCGTTTAAAACTAATCAAAATAGTAAGAAAATTTGAATCTACCTAAATAATAATTTACTTTCAATTTAGGGTTCGTATTAGCTCCGCCCAGTTGTCCAAAGTTATTGACTCTACAAGCGCCTGAAATCAATATAAAATAATAAGAGTATTATATGATTTTTTTTATTTTTTATTTTTTTTATTCATACATTTTCAACTGAACGGTAATACACAGTTCTTAGTAATGATAGATCTTTATAAAAAAAAATAGAAATAATTGGAGGCGCCGGGTATCGATCCCGGTACCTCTCGCATGCTAAGCGAGCGCTCTACCATCTGAGCTACGCCCCCTGGTGATAGTACAGTTTAAATAACCATGAGTAAAAAATCAACGTCACATAATTTGTATTAAATAATAGGTTTCATTTATAACCTTTATCATGCCTTTATCAGATTAGTTATGACATGACCAACACAATTTATTACGACAAAGTTATCGCTATGAATAAAATTGTATTGTGCAAATTATTATTTATGATATGATTAGATAGATATTTTATGATTTATGCTAAAATATTTTTATGTGTTGTAATTTAATGCTTGACTGAAGTACCATTTGATAGTAAGGGGCTATTGGTATAAGGGCCATAAGCCCTAAACCTTGGATAGTAACTTAGTACATAGTACAATTATGTACTATTAATTCTTCTGTGGTAGAAGCCTATTCACTCTTGCCTTGAGACGACGCAGGATTGTATTCTAATTTTTGGCTGCTCGCACAATTATTATTTTTTATCATACAAGTGTGCTGTATTATTGTTCATTTCGAACTTATATCATCATGCACTCGGTAAATCTCGACGCCTCCAATTGAAATCTTTTTGGATTTTAATATTACCAATCATTTCGTATTTATAGATTAGATAGTCTATCAAACGAAATTTATTTTTATATTGGAAAAACTGTCCCCATGTTGTCCCTTTTAGGCATATTTTTTTTAACTTTAGTGCTAAATACAACAGCCAGAACAGAACATAATATCCACCTACATACGCTACCCGCTGTATGGTGCGAGTGCCCTACGGGTCTCAATGATCAAGATTGTAGATCATCCTTTTTTACCCGGGCTTGGACTCGAGAAAACTAGTGTCTCTCGTTGGTCACCCGCTATTTAGTGGGGATTCCTATGATTCGTCAGACGAACCTTGCTTACACGCAGTCATTCGTCCTCCAGCCGGTCGTCTGAATTCAAGAGCTTCCTCGGGACCGGGTAGCCCTCAAAGGAGCAAACGAGGAGGGGTGAAATCCTTCTCAGTGCCTCGTGTGGTTTGTAACTGGACCACGTGTTCGTTGACTACCTACACTTTAGGGCCAGGCCAGCGCTGACCGACGGTACGGCAAGCCTAGACTTTTTTATGCGACGAAAAGAAATATACCTCAATTTTATGAGTATGAGTTCCGCAGTATAACGTTGTACAACACCCCTGTACAAAGTTTCATACTAATTTAGGCTGCACGTTGTGTCTATCATTCAGTCACTTTTAGCATTGTATTAAGTAGATAAAAGTAATCGTTAATAGCGAGCAAAGACGTGCGTAGACATGAATTAGTGTTTGTATAGATCGTAAAGTCCCAGATCGCTGAGTCGACATTATCTCGCACCGCTCGCTCGTCAGATAGAACCGCATCGATTAGCAATTTCTCACTTCGTCACCGTAATTCCGATGACCATGAATAATGCTTATCTAGTGTGTTCCACTAAATGGACGTAATTTGTTTTTCTAGGGTATTAGGTCTAACACCAGTATTAGTTGCAGTATAGATAGAAGGTAGAGCTGATATGAAGTAGAATGTTATTATGTGATGTACTGAGGGTCACCAATATACATTTTTGATGGTGGACTGATATTACTGATATGTACTGTTTCTTCAGAAGGTTGTGTTGTGTCGTCTTTACTATTTTACTTTGCCAATTATATTACACGGTACCGGTACTATTTAGATTAGATATAATTTAGACATGGGTAAATCAAACGGGTGTTAGAAGGCGACTGTAGACGTGTGACTTGCGCGGGTGCATAGGTTTACGATTTCATGTTGTCACCAAATAGGTCACGTCCCAACATTGAACATTTATAAATTTTAGTTATGGATGTCTGATGTGATCAGTGCTTTGAAGTTGTATTGTATCCGTTGTTTTAGGTAACTGTTATAGCCAAAACAAATGCGGGTCACCGCGTCCTAATTGGCTACCGTCGTCGGTTGATCACCTTGATGACTTTGGTGTTACTGATGTCCATACAGCACGGTCACCGCTTATCATCATTTACTTGTCTGTTCGCTTGTCGGCCATTTACATACAAACAAAATTCAAATTCTTCATACTACCATTGTCGAAGTATCACAGTCTAGGTTATATTTTGATACAATCTACTTCCTTTTACGCACGTTGCAAAGTGAAAGGTACATACAGTTGTACTTTCAATGTCGCGTGATCCAGTTTTGCGTAACGCCTTGGGCCTAATAATAATTTGTGGAGTGTTAGCAACAAGTTTGTTAACTCTGTCACCAGGGGGCGTAGCTCAGATGGTAGAGCGCTCGCTTAGCATGCGAGAGGTACCGGGATCGATACCCGGCGCCTCCAATTGGAATCTTTTTATCCGATTGCCAAAGAAGGGTTATGTTTTCCGCGCGTATCTTGTATGTATGTATGTTTGTATGTATTTTTGTGTTTTTAAATTAGATTCGATTTGGATTTTGGATGGACTCATCTATTTTGAAATTATTTTTTTACTTAAAATGAGTTACTGTTTAAAGTTATGAAGTAAAAACCCTTATAGTTTCGTCATGTCCGTCCGTCCGTCAGTCCGTCCGTCCGTCCGTCTATCCGTCTGTCCAAAGCAAAGCGCTGAGACCCTTAGTGCTACAAAGCTTTAATTTGGCATATACTCGTACATATTTATTAAAAAAGAATAAAATATTGAAAATAAATTTTTTCGATAATTTTTTTGTTCGTCGCGTAGACTATAGTGTGGAGTATCGTTAAAAAGGTTTTTCAAAAATATTATGGGTCTTCTCAAACCATTTTTGGATTTAGGAGTTCGTTTGCGAAATATTCGGCTTTAAAGTGCTAATTTTGATTAGAGTCAAGTGTCTTCCCCCTGCTGGCTAAACGGTTGGTGTTAGACAAGTGAAAAAAAATCTCAAAAATAGGTTATAATATGATGAATTTATAAAGAAAACTATCACAGCTATACATAAGTAGTTAATGAGTAATCGACTTCGATCGAGGCTTTGCAGATTAGTCTTAAACAGATCTGGGTCACCTATGATTACTTTTATTGTTTTTGAACGTGACATAATATGTACATGATAATAGTGGATTTACGCAACCGCCTCGGGCGCCATGCAGCCTTAGTACACAGTGAGACTGAGATTGGACAATTCCATCACCAGGGGGCGTAGCTCAGATGGTAGAGCGCTCGCTTAGCATGCGAGAGGTACCGGGATCGATACCCGGCGCCTCCAATTGGAATCTTTTTGGATTACTCATGTATTTTTTGGTTTAATGTTTAGGTAATAGAGAAATGTTTGTTAATCTTCACATTATTTATTTTAGGAGTTTTTTTTCTTTTGTCCCAAGCTTCACACAAATGACGATTTTAATGACGTATTTTAAGTTTCATAAAAATCTGCAATGCACCGCCAAATCTGTTCCACTCGGTTCATTAAAATCTGCTTTATACAGAAGCGTTTCGCTTGATTGCGAGTCGAAAGCCATTATTTTCAAACAATGAGATGCATACGTAGTCGTACACATATCCATTCATCGGCGTATGTATGACCCGCTCAGTCAACAAATTAATAAGTTCATTTAGTACTATTGTTCTTGTGGATAGATGATTATGTATACAGTGGGCGACTGGGTTTTGTATGATCTTGCTTATAGAACAAAACAATATGCTTGAGCGTAATAAGTATGTCAATATCAGTTTGAATAAAAATTGTATTTTTTGATATATAAAAGCAAAGCAAAGCAACAACCCATAATTGTCCCACTGCTGGGCTCGGGGTCTCCTCTCACAATGTGAGGGGTACAGGCCATAGTCTACCACGCTGGCCAAGTGCGGATTGGTAGACTTCACAGACCTTTGAGAACATTATGGAGAGCTCTCAGGTGTGCAGGTTTCCTCACGATGTTTTCCTTCACCGAAGCAAGTGATAATTAACTTGTAATACGCACATAATATTTGAAAATTAGAGGTGCGTGCCAGGATTTGAACCCGGGCCCCCGCGTTCGGGAGACCAACGTTCTAACCACTAGGCTATCACTGCTTTTTATATATATTTTATACTATATATATTATATATTTTTTGATATATATTTTATACTAACCCAACTTAACAAATATACCATCTTCAGTACTGCACACGTCTGTGTTTGACAAAAAAGATCATTTATTGCTAGAACATAGTACATGCATAAAGGTGGTTTAGAAAAATATGATTTAATCTTATGTTCTTTTATGCCTCTTTGGGCATGCATGTTGTTACAAATGACTCTAATAAAATTAATACAATATTATTAAATTACAATTACAAATTATCGAAATAAATGTCAATTGATTATTAGATACTATTAAAATGTCAAAATGTCCCATAGTTGAATGTATATTTATTCTTTATTGGCCCTTCAAATAAGTGGCATAAAAGGTGGACGTTATAACCTGTTCTGTTTAATGATGTCTGAAATTCAGTTGTTTTTGTTTCGATAAAATCAATATGCTGACCTAGTTTCCAGTTGCGGCTGATACCTGGCCGGTTAGTATTGCATCTGGAGCAATTATTAATTACGATAATAGCGATAATTAATTATGTACTGTGTAGCTATCTTACAAGGCAACCTGACCATTGCGAATATGGGACCCTGTTAACTATTTAGGAGCCTTTGATGTATCCGTGGAGTTTAGGATTTTCTGGCAATTTCCGACAGAAAATTAAATCGACGTGTAAATTCTGTCTTGAAATTTCAATGGAGAATGGAAAATAATCTGCATTATTGGAACGAAGTTCCTTATCGCGCGTTATGAAAGGGGGCTAGACGGAAAAAATTCTAACGAAAAGTTGTCACGACACTTTTTGAAGTGATTCAGTAATATGAAACTAGATGGCGCTGTACAACTTTTTGAATCTAGCGCCATCTAGTTTCATATTGCTGAATCACACTGCTGATCGCGTAAAACAATACTTAAATCGAAAGGAACTTCGTTCCATCCGGGTGTCCCTTGACACCTCTCATTTTTTTTATCTAGTACGGAAAACTATCCCCTTGATTCGGTATAGTTTAATGTAATTGATCGGTTTTTATTTAGGTCAATTATAATGAAAATGTTCCAATGCGGATTTGGGTGGGTGGGTCGAATTTCAATTTGAAGTCGACTAAAATTAAGACTTCCGTCGATGGATGTCAAAAACGATAAGATCCTTTAAACCATTTGTGGCATGATTCACTCTCAGTTTACGACCTAAAGTATGATAATGTTTCCTTTCATATTAATTTCGTGGAATTTGTAGGTATATACTTACATTGAAACAAGTAAAGCCGTTTGGTCATTTATTACATTAAAACATATGAAACGTATTGTATTTATCTTTCTGAATTTACCAAAAAAAAATATGATTATAAGTAAATACAAACAACAAAGAGGAAAGCAAATACTCATCCATGAAATAGTCGTAGAGTTGCTTCAGTTATCAACAGACGAGGTTATTGTTATGTCAGTCCTAAAACTCCTCTAAGAGGAGTCTGAGGACTCTGGGTCCTGTCTCACCTAGTTTAGTCCTGGCGGTGAAGCGGTGACTAGCTTCTATCCTCCTGTCTAAAATTGACCATATATTTATATCAATGGATTGAAGAGCGAAAACCAATTAGAGATGCAATTATCCTGCTTTCCTTTGCCCAACTACGGCATCGATTCATATCGTTGGTGTCAGAGATATCCACGGGCGACCATGACTATTTATCATCAGCTGGCTTGTCTGCTAGTTTGCTAGCTAATATAAAAAGCTTACCTATATAAAAAACGTTACATTGTAATTCGATTGAGATAATCTAAATCCCTGAATTTAAAGTCTGTTGGCAATTGAAACAGCTTCTGTCCCCGGAGTTAGCAGCCGCTTATTCATTGAGCGTCATGACAACAACACAGCATTATTATTCAAATAATTTAAAATCCCGGCTGTTGTCATTGAAGTATAATGTCATAGAACAGACATCTCGAACAAAATGTGTGTTCGCCGGGAGGTTCTATTTCCAAAATTGAGCCTCCGTTCTCCTTTCAAAATGTAACGAATCCATTGAAAAAAGCCCATTGGTGCCAATACATTGGGACATACATCTTCAATGGCTGTTATAAAAAAATTAAACTTTACTGATGTGGTAGCTCCTTTTAGCGTCACGCCACTCGCATGCCACACATGGCGGTTTGCGTCTACCATATACGCAATATATAAACAAAATGTCGTTGTCGTCGTTATCGTGGCGTCAAAGTCAAATGAAGAAGCGGCCCTAAGCCGCGGCTGAAATTTCATATTATACTAGTGGATACCCGGCGTGTTCCACTACGCTAAACAAATTCTGATGACAATGACAGATCAGTGTTTTGTGTTGACAGTCTGTTTAAGCGCCATCTTTACATATTATTTTCATATTGTTGTATGGGAAAAGTGGAAAATCGACTTTATCAATACAATAGACTGCCTAATGCATTGTCTTAGTTGTCTCAAACCACTTTCGGATATAGTATTTTTTTGTTTTTTGTATATAATTTAGATAGACAATGGAATAATGACGCGGAGTGATTTTCGGGCTCCGAATTAAACTCGCGTCGTAACGCGACGCGCGACCCGAGCGCAGACTTTTCTGGGATAAACTCAGATTAGTCACCTCGGCGACTGCGGGATTACTCCGCGGAAAATATGTTTGCCGGTAACTTTTGGCTTCACTACGAATCTGAGCTCGCTGTTGTTTTTTTCCTTGCAGAGCCGTGGAACTTGACGATTTATGTTCGCTTGGTATGTAGGAGTAAGAAATAAATATCGTGCATATGTAGAATATTTTTAGTCCTTTGTGAAATTAAAATTGGGTAGGGCTCGCTTTTATGTCTCCTTCCTTTCAGATGGTTAGTTCTGAAATGTTACATCTGCCAAACTGAAATTATGACAGTTTCAGAAATTCATCTTAGCTATATTTAAAAACAAGTTAATAGTACAAAAACTAAATACACGGCTTACTAGAGTTAAAGTTCAAACCTACCAAAGAAAAAAAATTGTGACAGTGATGTTAGGAGTTCCCTCGTATCAGTATCTGCGCATGCTTATCACAAATATATATTGACATCAAAACTACAGCAGTATGCAATATTTATACTCCTTATGATACGAGGAAATAGGTCTAATTAAGCAAGATTTGACCCAAACAAACAAACAAGCTAAATAAAACCGTTTTAACAATAATAGTCTCATGCATTATCATATATCATTGTTATACATACTATTATACAATTATTGATTATGAATTAATTTAATTTATCTTAATAAGATATGGATCGTAATTAACCGCAATAAATTGCATCAAATTATTGTTACCGTCCAATTACCATTAAGGTATATTGTTCAATTGCAGCTTCATATTAGTCCAGGGTCGATAATTTTTAAAACCAAAAAAAACATAATAGGATGAAACCCATTAGAAAAGCAGGGAAATATGATAAAAATGAAAGGAAAAATAATTTACGGGCGATCTGAGGTTGGGAAGGGGATGGGGGTGAGTTTTTAAGGGTAAAAAACGTTTTTTCTCGATTTCCGGCAAAACTAAAAGTCCTATCGAAAAAAGTCAAATGGAAAAGTTGTAGATAATAAAAAGATCTAAAACTTTTGTATTCACACTTTTTTCACATAACCTCAAAATTTATGTGAAAAATTCAAAAAACCAAGTTTTTGGTTTTTTATTTTTATCTTTTACAAAAAAATTTTTTTTTTAACGAAATTTTGTGAAAACTTACCTTTCTATGTACCAAACATACTGTAATTTTTTTGATTTAAAATATTTATTTTTTCACCTTATTTTGACTTAATATCGAAAAATCACCCTAATTTTCAATCGAAAATTCACCTGTCAAAATATCCGCTTTTTTAAAAAAATCTGTGAGCTTTTTATTTGCTAAAATCTCTACTTTCTGATGGTATATAAAAAAATATACACTGCCATGTTAAATTTTCTCAGAAAATGCAATGAAACGACAACTATTTTCACAAAAATTATTCGAGTTCGAGTTTTTAAATATATATTTTTAATATTTATGTACAATTTTGAGCCATTTATTAAAATTTACACTTTAATTAATCGAAAAACGTCAAAATCCATGTTAAATTAATAAATTAATAAGCAAAAAAATTACAAATCCATAAAGATTGCAAGAAACATGCAAAAATAGTTGTCGTTTCATTGCATTTTCTGAGAAAATTTACCATAGTAGTGTATATCTTTTTTATACCATCAGAAAGTAGAGATTTTAGCAAATAAAAAGCTCACAGATTTTTTTAAAAAAGCGGATATTTTGACAGGTGAATTTTCGATTGAAAATTAGGGTGATTTTTCGATATTAAGTCAAAATAAGGTGAAAAAATAAATATTTTAAATCAAAAAAATTACAGTATGTTTGGGACATAGAAAGGTAAGTTTTCACAAAATTTCGTTAAAAAAAAAATTTTTGTAAAAGATAAAAATAAAAAACCAAAAACTTGGTTTTTTGAATTTTTCACATAAATTTTGAGGTTATGTGAAAAAAGTGTAAATACAAAAGTTTTAGATCTTTTTATTATCTACAACTTTTCCATTTGACTTTTTTCGATAGGACTTTTAGTTTTGCCGGAAATCGAGAAAAACCGTTTTTTACCCTTAAAAACTCACCCCCATCCCCTTCCCAACCTCAGATCGCCCGTAAATTATTTTTCCTTTCATTTTTATCATATTTCCCTCCTTTTCTAATGGGTTTCATTCTATTATAATTTTTTTTCACTTTTCATTATTTTTAAAGGCTTCTACCCTGGTCTATATGTATTATTGTGGAGCGAGTTGCATAATACTAGTACTGCAGGATTAACGTGGAGGTAATTTAATCGGACGTGTGTGGTCGCGGCCGACTCGCAAATAGACTCTCCCGCGCACCACGCAACTATTGTGGGTGAATTTAAGCTAATTTTCCTTGATAGTTATGACATTCGGGTGGATTACATCCGTTGTAAATGATCTATTATTGATTTTAGTACTAATACTCAGAATTAACAATTAAAATATTGTTTTTTGTTGTGGATAATACATAAAGGAAATTTACATACGAGTGTCATTTAAACGTATTTTTAAGTATTTGAAGCTCTATTACAGAAGAAATTTTCTCCTGAAAGAAATATCTGAACTATAAAACAAAACTGTTGGTGGATTCAAAGGCTCGTATGGAGTTTTATTAGTGCCGATCTTAACGTAGAATTTCACAAACGAGATGTTTGGAAATTCGTCTTTAAAGAGGGTAATATAATATTCAACTATGTTCTATTGTTATTAGGGGATTGGAAACCCTTTTTGGAACATTCCTGCAGAACTTACCGTCTATACATTCAATAGATGGACATTCCATACGCGGCGTTACATTCCACTGTTGGCTGTGCCCACCGAACGGACATTCATTGTAAATGCCATTGAATGTCCGTATTCCGATGCAATACCGACTGAACAGATTCAAGTCATTATTAGCGCTTCACCAAGTTTTCTTTTTATGAATGGTTTGAAAAGTGAATACGCAATTCAGATTTCGCTACTATGAAAATAACCGCCTCGTATGCTGACTGTACCGCCCAGTCAACGCTGACCTATCCGTTCGTTTGTCGACTGTTGACAATAAAAAAAACTTACGTATCTATTGTTATATTTTTTAACCGATTTCAAAAACAGGAGGAGGTTCTCATTTCGACTGTATTTTTTTTATGTTTGTTACCTCAGAACTTTCGACTGGGTCAACCGATTTTGATGGTTCTTTTTTTAATCGAAAGCTGGTAGGCACCTGTCGTGTGGTCCCACATAAATTTGATTGAGATCTGGCATTGGAATCCATGTCAAAAGTATATAAGTCTTAAATTTGCATTAAGTATGTGCGCGGATAAATTGACGAATAACTCAATATCACGCCAACCGATTTCGATGATTCTTTTTTTATTGGATGTACTTAACTTGAAGTCGGTTCTTTTTTTGTTAAAATTTTTGATTATTAGGTAAGTAGTATATATCTATAACTAGTTTTTAGAACGTTTTCAGTTGACATTTGGTTTTAGAGTTAATCTGCGAGTTAAATTGAACCCGTGCTGAACTTTGCCGTTTTCCCTTATGGATGGTTATTTTTACACTGAATAGCTTTCCGACACGTGTAACGCGAAATACCCGTGTATCCGAATGTCAGCTATGGAAATAGCTGCTCTTGGGAATTGTGCATATGTTTATTACTAGGTCGTGTAGTGATGACCTCATTTCTTGTCGATATGGAAGGCTAGCAAGATAGACCTTTTAAATGCCCGCAGCTCGGTAATTAGTGAAGTTTGGCGTGTTCCAAACTTCAAAGGCTTTTGTTCTTTTTAAACATCTGAAACTTTCAGCTCGGTATACAAAATATGGTGCTGATTACAAAATATGACGCGTATAATGAATCGAGGTATAAAGCTTAGTAAAGTCATAAATTATTGTAATTATTAATGTGTATTTTTAAATGCTTATAAATGTACAGTAAAAAAATCACAAATAGGCTCGATGCATTCCATCCCAACCCCATTTAGAAATTCTCTGCTATGAAATACTCTCAACATTGAAACGAAAAATATTCTTAATTTTATTTATTTATTGGGTTAACTCGGCAGAAGAGTAACAAACCAGCCAGATAAAAATACCATCAAACAGTATCGTCCTAACTAAATTAGGCGGTACAGAACCTAGTCTTAATCCAATAACTATATTCCGCGCAAAACTTTATGACATAAACGTATATCGACCCCAGGAACAAATTAAAGAGCATAAATGTTGTAACTTAAAAAGAAGTCTGTTTTAAGGTAAAAAACATGAATTATTATGCTACGTCAATTGTTTTACAGGGTAATACAACTAGTATTTATTTGGAATCGAGGTTGAATGGAGATTGAGTATATGGTAATTAATATACGTCTATATTTGTTATAGATCTCCTGATAGAAATGCTGGGCGTGCTAGCCAGCTACAGCGTCACAGTCAAGGAACTAAAACAGCTATTCGCCGCCATGAAAGCTGTTAATGGAAAATGGGTATGTTATCTTTCAAGTTTATTTATATGATTAATTTTATAAAATGAAATAAACACGTTATGCGTACTGCAGCGAAACGACGAGGTTTCCTAGTATGCACTAGATAAGTATGAAGCAATAGCTATCTAAAAGAGAGAAAAGAAAAAGCTCCTTTTTCTCTCCTGCCACATACATATAAACGCAAAGCAAATTTAAGCTGGCTAATTACCATGTTTACCGTATGCACCGACGTAGCAATGCAAATTTAAAAAGCACTTCAAGTGGTGGTAATCGTACGTTTCTTTGTAACCATCCGTACTCGGCCGCGTATGCATCGTCAAGTATCTGCTCGCTCATGCAATCCTGGTAGGTTACAGAAAGAACTGTGTGCGCTCTTATTCATTCGTACGCTTTTCAAACTGAGAGAACACATTAATTCTCGGGTGCACATGTTTAGATTGCGACAGTATCATATTATAGTATCTATTAAAAAATTAAGTCAGACTTAGTAACAAACAGGTATGATTCTAATGAGTGACAAGTAGACAAGTCCATACTAAAATTATTGTGAAGTAAATTGTGAGTAAAATGTGTCCTATAACATCGATGAGAAATAACAATAAACGTATTTTTCATTATCAAAATTGTTCGTTAAAATTATCTTTTTTATTATTTAATTCAAATTGATATTAAAAAGTTGCTTGATACTTGATTTCAGGACTGGATTTGTTGAAAACGATGTGTAAAGTTTTATTGAGAAAATAAAGTTTAAAACTAATCTTTCAACAGTTTCTCAGGAATCTCTTTAATGTATTTACAGCGAACGCAAAACGAAAGGGGATAGTTTATTCTGATAAATTGTCTCACAATATATTTAGCCCCAAATCTGTCTTTAATGGAAAGATCCTTTATTGCCTTTCTGCCTGATTCGATGCCTTATCGGCTTTAACGGCATTGCCACTTTTTGATTTGATCTATACGCTGAACTAGATTTTAAGTGAAAGGTCTACTTTCAGTATTCACTCATAAGATTTTTGAAAAATTAATAACCCTGGCGGCCATGGCCAAGAATAGGTAAGTAATTCATTCTGCAAACTTACCGTATGTCAATATTTCCCAGAATTTGATCATTGTTCGTAACACTATCAAAAGGTGTAATAATACAGATTGATTCTTTTTTCCAAAATCAACGGGTTCGATTCCTGGCCAGGAATATTAATTTCAAAAATCTAATGATCAGTTTTAGTTTTCATAAAAGAAGGCCCCGAGACTCCTTTGACCATTTTTCGCTATTCTTCATATTTTCGAATTTGGCCATCCACATTCCACGCACACCTGAAAAATTCACTCTGTATATCGGCGAGTTCCCCTGATGCCCTTGTTAATTGCCATCAATTAATCAAGCTGATCTTTCAGTTCCCGCGGTGTACGGAACCGCTTGTTACGACAGAACGACTGTATCCGGACGCTTTGAAACGCTTGCGGCTAATTGCCCTTACATGATTATTATACAAGTACCTACCTGTTCATTATTAGAAATGACGAAATCTTTATGAAGCTAACTAACCCGTTTCAATAATATTCGCATTAATGATTTACAATGCTTTAGGATGTATTAGTATTCCGTTCTTAAAAACTAAAAAGGTACAAGAAATAATTGAGGGAAAATATCCGAAAACCGAAAAAATTTAAACATTAAAAAAATATAAACTTTGTTTTTTTACATCCGATAAGCGAATTGACACATGCTAATGTCAAATGCAAAAATAATATTGCTTGTTTTTATACTAATGATGTTTTCATGATTCCGGTTACATGAATCGTAAGATATTTATTTGTTTAACCGGTAAAAATTATTGTATTAAATTTTTTTACCAAGATTACTGATGAGTTAAATTATTCATAAAGTTCAATGGACGTTACGTAATGTAAAGAGAGATTCCTGGAATGGCGGACTTTTCCGATAAATGTTTCTACTAAATTAATGGAAAAATTTATACTTGATAGAAATTGGTAGCGATACGATTATATTTGAATTTCTGGGTTGAGGCATAAGAAATAAAAGTTGTGTTTTAATTTTAATTACCTCGATATTAGTTTAACACAAAAATCGGAAAATATTGATTACGTTTTACCGTTTTTGGCACATCGCTATTTAGAAAACTATAAAAACTTGCAATACTGGAAATGTCAATTTGCTTTGCGGAATTAAAAAGCAGAGTTTTTCTACTTATTTGCATTTGGTAAATAGCTCGCGACCTCTTTCGATGTTTCTGCAATTTGTACGGAACCGGCGGTGCGCGGGTCGACTCGCAATTGGACGATTTTTTTCAGTTATCGTATATCGATGAGTATCTACCTAGTACTTCTTAATAGGAAATTCAGGGAGCCCAAATTCCTATCATTATTTTCATTGATCGATTCGCCCACCCTATATCGGCATAATGGTCGGTTAATATAAGGGTCCTTTGGCAGTTGTCTGAACGAAACTGCCCGCTCCCAAATGGATGTGAGCCGTTAAAAGCAATTGAGCCGAATTGATTCAATGACGATTTTAGTCGAATCACGCTGCGATCATACACCTGATTCACTAGGAAACGATTCGGGACTGTGAGGATAGAGAAAATACTATTAAAAGAAAAATACTATTAAGAGAAAATAGTTACTTTGTTTTTATTTTAACCTTTTGAACATTTTTGTACATAATATCTGCCCACAACGTTTTCTACTGCTACTTGATCGTATGAAACCCTACCTGAGTACTTATAATAATAATAATAAAGCCCTTTTCTACCGGAATTGCTACAACTTTTACAGTATGTACTTATTTCCGAGTTCTATTACTTAAAGAATATCTCGCAATTCGGCGTGCCTCTTGGCATAGGCCTCCTCCAGCTCTTTCCACTGAGCTCTATCTTCTGCTACTCTGGTCCAGTATGGCCCCAAGGTCTGGCGAATATCGTCACTCCATCTTGTTTTCGGACGCCCCTTTCTTCTAGTGACCTCTCTTGGGTACCATAGGGTTACTTGTTTGCTCCATTTGTTTATTTTGCAACGTAGCATGTGTCCCGTCCAACCCCATTTTAAATGCTCTATGCGAGTTATTATATCTGTAACCTTGGTCCTTCTTCTTATTTCAGAATTTCTAATTTTATCGCTAAGTCTAATTCCCAACATGCTTCTTTCCATTGCCCTTTGTGCACTAGCTAGTCTTTCTCTTTGCTTGTCTGTTAGCGCCCATGATTCGCAGCCGTATGTCATGCACGGGAGGATGCAAGTGTTGAAAGTCTTTCTTTTGATATGTATGCTTAGATCTTTGTTCTTCATTATTTCTTTTAGGGACCAGTATTTTTTCCATCCGCAGGCTACTCTTTTATTTATTTCCTTGGACATAGAGTCTTCGGGAGATATAATTTGGCCTAGGTAAACATATTCTTTTACATATTCTAACCTGTTTCCGCAAGCCTCTATGTTAACCTCTGTGGAGTTGGTCAACAGTTTAGTTTTGTTTGCATTCATTGCTAAACCTACGTCACTGCTTTTTTCCGCTATGGCTCTTATCATGTGTTCTAGTTTTTTGGGGTCTTCTTCTAGCAGGACAATATCATCCGCGAATCTCAAATGGTTAAGGCGGCTACCGTTGATGTTTATACCATAATTTTCCCATTCCAGTCTTCTAAATATGGATTCCAGCACAGCATTAAACAGCTTGGGAGAGAGCGGATCCCCTTGTCTCACGCCTCTGTTTATAGGAAAAGGGTCTCCCTTTGTTTCCAATTTAATGCGACTTTTGCATTTTTTGTATATGGATTTAATTATTTGTATATAGGCCTCATCGACTCCTTGTTCTTCTAGACTCCGCCAGATAAATTTATGGTTTAGGCTGTCAAACGCTTTGGAGTAGTCTATGAAGCAAATATATAGGGGCTTCTGGTATTCATTGTATTTTTCCAAGACTTGTTTGATTGTGTGGATATGGTCTATTGTACTGAAGTTCTTCTTGAATCCCGCCTGTTCAATTGGTTGGTTTTCGTCTAGGACCGTTGTTATTCTTTCCAGAATTATTTTTGCAAAGACTTTGTACACATTTGAAATTAGACTTATTGGTCTATAATTGCCGATGTTATCCTTATCTCCTTTCTTATGGAGGAGAATAATATGAGATTCGCTCCATTGTTTCGGGATGGTGTCTGTTGTTAAAATATCATTAAATAGTTTGGTCAGAATTGGGCTTATTTCTTCTATAGTGCCCCGCATCAGCTCATTTGTTATACTGTCAGGTCCTGGAGCTTTTTCTAGCTTTTGTGACATAATGGCTCTCCGGACTTCTTGCACGAGTATTGGTGGGACATCTTTATATCTCAGGACTGGATTCTTGTAGGTATTATTTTCTTGTTCGAGGTCATTGGAGGAGTAAAGGGTTCTGTAGTAGTCTGTAGCCAGTTTCTGGATTTCTCTGCGATTTGTTGCTTGTTTGGATTTGCTACTTTTTAATTTTGGTATCCATTCCATTCCATACTCTCTTAATTCTTTAAAAGCTTTTCTTGTTCCACCTGTTTTTTGAATTTCGATTTCTAGTTTTTTCGTTCTTTTTGTTTTCCTATCGTTTCTTATGCTTTCTCGAACCTGTTTACTCAGTCTGGAAATTTCGTTACGACTTTCCTTTCTTTTTGACTTGTCAGTCATTAATGCTTTCCTTTCTTCTAGGAGCTCTATTGTCCTCTCACTAAACTTTGTATTTGTAGTAGCCTTTACTTTCCTTGCCTGTGATAGTTGTTTGTCTAAATGGTCGTATTTTTCTGCGACACTTCTATCAGAGTTTACTATTTCCATCAATGGCTTGGTAAATGAAGAATCAATGTTTTTTTCGTAATGGTCTGATGTCAGCAGTTTATTGTTTATTTTGTTTCTACCCCTTTGAGTTGGAAGCTTTTTTAAACGGCAGCGTACCATTCGGTGATCTGTATTAAAATTCAAATTCTGTATTACGTGTGTATCATTGAAAAACTTGGGCTTGTTTGTTATTATGTAATCAATTTCATTTTTACATTTTCCATCAGGTGACAGCCAGGTCCATTTTGATTTGGGTTTTTTTTTGAAAACAGAGTTGAGTAATGTTAGGTTGTTTTGTAGTAAAAGTTCAATTATTCTATGACCGTTAGCACTCCTCTTCCCGTGTCCATATTTGCCCATTATTAGTTCCTCTCCGGCTTCCCTACAGCCAACCTGTGCATTGAAGTCACCCATGACTATGAGGTAGTTGTTATGGTATTTTTTTATAGTATCTGAAAGAATGGAGTAAAAGTCTTCACTTTCGCTGTCGGGTGCTGACTCTGTGGGTGCATATACTTGCATGATTGTCCACGGTTTTTTGTATCTTGGCATTTTGATGTTCAGTATTGCTAGTCTTTCTGAGATTCCTATAAGCTCTTGTATGTAATTTTTCAATGTTTTTCTGATTAGGAAGCCTACTCCTCTATGGCCTGCGGTTTCTCCTTTTTGGTATAATATGTAATCGTTGCGTTCAACTATTTTCTCTTCTAATCTTCTCATTTCGCTTATGCCTAAGATGTCGTATTTTATATGCTGTAGCGCCTTGTCCAATTCCAATAGGCTTTCTTGTTTTCTCAGGGTTCTCGTATTAAGTGTTGCAATGATAAACGTTTCACTTCTTTTTGCTGGAGGGTTTTGGTCTAGTGCTCCCGCGGGGACCAGCCGTGGTGGGAGACAATTTATTTGTTGGTTTTGTTTGTAAATGTTTGTTGCAGCGATATTTGTTTGTGTTTGTTTCCGGTTTTCCGGGGCCTTGATTAGTTTTTTGGATTGTTTAGCTGGGGATCAGATCTTGTTTTTTCTATATAGTTCATTATGTTTGGTCTAATGGTTTCGTTCCTATGGGTTTTTGTAAGAGATTGGGTTGTGATTTTCAGGGAATTACTTATGCTAGCTTTCTTCTGTGTTGATTGGTTTGGAGAGCCTGAAGTTTCTCTCTTCCTCTTTTCTCTGTTGATGTCATTTGGTTTGATCACTATAAGTTTGTCCTGTTTCAAAAAGGCAATGTTTCCCTTTTTCTTTTCTTCCTCTACTTGGGATTGGAGTTGTTTTCGTTTTTCTAGGGTTTCCTTGGAGTAATCCTCCTTTACATAGATGTTGGGTGGGAAATTTGACTTGTTTTTGAGTATTAGATGTTTTTTCCAGATTGTTGTTAAGGAGATTACGACAGGTCGGTTTCTGTTTTCCGTCTTTCTTCCGATTCTATAAATGTTACTAATCTCTTGGCTGTTCATTTGTACTCCTATGTTTTCTACAGTTTCTTTAATATAGTCTACCAGTTCCGTCTCAGTTTTTCCTTTCTCCTCTACTCCAAAGAAAACCAGGTTGTTCTTTCTTTTCATTTCTTCCAAAAATTTTATTTTCATCTCAAGTTCTGATACTTTGTTTTTGAGGTATTTGTTTTCTTCAATTATTGTATTCATTTTTTCATCTATCGCTTCCATGACGTTCCTAGTTACCGACTGTGTTATTTGTTCGGCTTGTCTGTATAATTTCTCATCGAGTTTCTGCAGAAGTAATTCCATATTTTTGTCCATAGTGACTAAATGTATATGGTAACACTTTTTGAATGATGGTATCACTTTTCTCCTTGAAGCCTGGGGTCCAGTTTGACTTTCGAGTTCTTGGTCGGCACCTTTTTCAACTGTTGTCTATGGTTAATAATGTCACTGACACTGACAGTTTGTTTGGTTGGCACTATTTGCTGTGTTATTGTCAAGGAACTTGTATTTTCAGTTTCGAGGTTATCCCGATGAAAATCCAATTCGAAAAATCACACAGATATGTAGCTGTTTCACTGTTATTACTACGCGAACACCACCTTGGTTTGATTGACCGAATGATTAAACGTAGTATGCGGCCAATTTATCACTTTTGCACTGGTATTTTAATAATATTTGCAGAGATCACTTTATACGTGTTTACACTTTCGCCGCCGGAACCGGAAACCTGAGTACTTACACAATTCAATTTATTGTTCACATAACATCACGTAAGATTATTATAATTATATTATATTAAACAAATGCGCCATGCATAAATATTGTACATAATAACATCCTAAGGACGGTCATAGTGGCAACTATTGTTTATTAATCCTTTTGTCTTCTACTTTAACCACCAGCTCACAACGTTATCAAAGTATTGAATAGTCTCCTGAAAGTTTCCTCAAACGATAAGGCTATTGGTAATAATTACTATCGGTTCAGCACTTAGACTAAAAAAGTTAAAAAAGTCATCGGGTTTCTATTTCTCTACAATAATTACTATTTATAGCTAAATCGGTTCAGCGATCTAAATCTCATCAGGCTTAATCACGTAGTTTAAATGAATTGGACGTGCACTAGTAAATAGGATTGTCCATTTGGTACAAAGTGGGACTTTTTGTTCTCGCGAGGGACAGCGGGACAGAGTCTGAAAGCGGGACAATCCCGCCCAAAGCGGGACGTATGGTAATCTTATATATACCTCATGATTTGCTATTGTTACAGCCCCGGCACTCGGCGAAGCTCCTCAACGTGCTTCGTCAGATGCCGCACAGGAACGGACCTGATGTCTTCTTCAGCTTCCCGGGGAGAAAGGGATCCGTAAGTCACGTTTTACAAGATTAATTAGAACTTCCTTATGAATAGGTGCAAGATAAAGACTAAGGAAATTATTTGATAAAGACTAAGTTATTTTTGAAATTATTTTCATAGTACCAAGTAGGTTGTGTTTTATAATGTAAAACAAATTAAATGCTAAAAACATTATCTTACAACTATTCTTACGGCAATTGAAAATATTGAAATTCTTAGGCGATATGTCCAAACTATTAATTGATCTATTTGTTTGCTAGGCATAATAATATAATTATGAACTTCTTTATGAATAGGTGCAAGATAAAGACTAAGGAAATTATTTGATAAAGACTAAGTTATTTTTGAAATTATTTTCATAGTACCAAGTAGGTTGTGTTTTATAATGTAAAACAAATTAAATACTAAAGAAATAATCTTTCAATTATTCTTACAGCATTGGAAAATATTGAAATTCTTAATAGGCGATATGTCCAAATCACTAATTGCTCTGTCTGTTTGCTAGTCATAATAATATAATTATGAACATTAACAAAATACAATAATTAAACAATACCACACATAACCGTGACACAAAATATATATTATAATTGAATCAATGACAACAGTACTCTGATTGATGACAGAAACAATGGTATTATAATAAAACAGAATAATATTCAATAGCGATACAAACGCGTACGTATTGCGCGCTAATTGGGACGTGTTCACGCGTGATTTGTTATGTTGTTCCTATTCATATTATAATTGGCGCTGCGACGAAACGAATGTAGTTCATTAGTACGCTCATACGCTGATGATACCAACAATGAATGAAGGCTCGACGTTCATTTGTTACTTTGAAGATAATTGTACACTCGCAATTTGTGCGGCTGTATGAATGTAATAACGGGTTATGAAGTCCGCGTAATTTTAATGTGGTCTGTATGGGTCTCCGGCTCAATTAAGCCTTGTATGATTTGATTTATTCACTGCCTTTTCATATTTCTACTATGGGATCGTCTGTAACGCGATACAAGTTGCAGTAGTTAGAGTTCTACATGTCATTTTTAGGGTTCCGAAGTAAATTCGGAACTTTTATAGTTTCGTCATGTCTATCCGTCCGTCTGTCTATCCGAAGCAAATCGCCGAGATCCTCAGTGCTGGAAAGCTGTAATTGGGCATGGATATACGTATTTATTAAAACTCCCCTACAGGTAACGTGAGGAGGAATTTTTTATAATTAAAAATATTATAAAAGGTCTTACAAAAATTTTATGGGTTTACTCAAAAGATTTTTGCAATTAGGGGTCCGTTTGCGAAATATTTAGCTTTAAAGTGCTAATTTTGGTTAAAGCCAAGTGTCCCACCCCTGCTGACTAAACGGTTGGTGTTGGACAAGTGAGAAAATTCTCAAAAATAGGTTATGATGTATGATGAATTTATAAGGAAAACTTTCACGGCTATGTTAACATACATAGTTAATGCCTAATAGTTGATAAACTTACTACTTCGGAACCCTGCATTGCGCGTGGCTTGCCACGTACTTGCCCGGATTTTTATAATTTGTTTTCCCTTTAGCAGTGATAAAAATAGTAATTTATACAGTTTACCATCTACTGAAAAACTTATTTCCTTCATAATATTTGAATTTGAATAAAGTAACTGTAGGGAGTCTTCAGATGAAGCAGTTAAAACGATCATATAAAGATAATAATAATAAGGACTTATTTTCTTCAAACTATAAAATCATTGGAGGCGCCGGGTATCGATCCCGGTACCTCTCGCATGCTAAGCGAGCGCTCTACCATCTGAGCTACGCCCCCTGGTGATAGAAGTGTCCAATGTCGGTCCGGCTCCAATTTCGGTACTAAGGCAGCAATACGCCCGAGGCGGTTGCGTAATCTCACAATTATCGTGACGTTATATGTAACACAAGAAGCCGTGTTCGCAGTATGTCACGTTCATATACAATCATTCTTTGCACATATTGAGAGTATAATAAGAAATGAATTAAACGCTTCCACTCTCACACCCCCTTACTAGCACGTAGCTTTGTGGCGGGTAGCATGGACCACACAATTAAAACATCACTAGACTAGCTCCTACGACCGCAACCGAAAGAACGAATATTTATCTGTGGCATAAATAACTGCCTCGGTAGCGAATCAAATTTGGAAACCTTTGTTTAGCAGGCAGCTGGGTCGCTAACAATAACAACTATACTATAAATTAATGTCAAATTGAAAAAAGATGAGTAAGTCCATCCATAATCCAAAAAGATTCCAATTGGAGGCGCCGGGTATCGATCCCGGTACCTCTCGCATGCTAAGCGAGCGCTCTACCATCTGAGCTACGCCCCCTGGTGATTTAACTGTCCAATGTCGGACAGACTCCATAGTCGGTAGTGTCTGTACTAAGGCTGCATTACGCCCGAGGCGGTTGCGTAAATCTCAACATTACAAAACATATGGTACTCAGTACACATACCTAGATCTATGTACATATATATGTTACTTTAATAGTCATGCAATAAATATTAATTATAGTTATGCGACGAGACGAACGCAGATCATTTGTAGTTTTTAACCGTATTAGGGCGGCTTTGAATGCTAACCCCAATCCCACGCCGAATGAGTGTTGTGAGAGGCAAAATTACTAAATTCGGTCCGCTGGTGGTAGGGCCCCATGGAGGAATGATATTGATTTTAATAGTTTTCAAGAGCCTGCGACAACCAGACTTACCTTATTTTATAAAATCTGAAAGTTTCTCTGTGCATGTCCCCAACATAGGTAAGAAAGAACGCTCCGGGACTATGATGTTTGGATGATGGTTACTATGGCAGATACTAAGTAACTAAGGCGCGGGCCACACAGAAAAGACGTAAGACGAAGACGGGGCTCTTACCCGTCGCAGACAGGGCGCCGTTAAAACATATAGAAAAGACAAGGAACGGGCGTGACGGTTGGTGCACACTGGGCTTTTCCCGGCCACAGAGTACTTAATCACTACGTTTTAAGAGACCTGCTCTCCGCGTCCTTTCCGCTCCCCCGCTGGCGCCTAAGCAGGCCCGCGTCCTGTCCTTTTTGTATGTTTTCCAATAGGGCGCCGACGAGAAAGCGTCGTGTCCGCGTCCCGTCTTTTCTGTATGTTTTACGTCGCGACGGCTGCATACATTTTGTATGAAAGTAGATTAAACGGGCGCCGCGACTGCGACGGGTCCGTGTCTTGCGTCTTTTCTGTGTGGCCCGCGCCTAAGGTGTATAAATATGGCCCTAAAATTCGTTAAAGTATAAAGGTCAGTTTTTTGATATTTTCTTCGGATATTAGAATGATGTTATCCATTTGCCCGACACTTAACACGGTTTCAACCCCCGCCAGACAATCCTAAATATAAACATTGATTAGAGAAACCATATTCTTGGAGAATATTTTTATCAATGTTGAATTTCAGTGTGTCTGACAAGATTTAAAACTATCTAGCTACTGAGGGGTTCTTCTGATAGTCTTCCAAGTAACATATATAATATTCGTCTTCAAACAGAAACGATTCAAATAGATTACGTTAGTAAATATTTACATTGCATGTCAGTAATGTGCTTAAATATTTGATATGTACAGACATCGATCAGTTAAAGTTCTATATGTATGATTCAATGAAGCATGCGTTAGACATACTCGTTGAAGAGTTCACGTAGAAACAGAAACTTTCTTCAGAGAAGTTGCGAAGAAGCGAAGTGACGAAATTGAATAAGTCCTTTGGGAGCGTTGCTGGAGTTACGAAGACATTTCGTGGCAAATGAAGAGTAACGATCGACTATTAACGGTTGCTTTATATAAATATATTATAATTTGTTTATGTACTCCTAGTGGGACGCGAATAGCACTTCATTTAAATTAGCTAACAGAGAAAAATAATCCCGTTCATTATTTATTGAAATAGCAATTTTGATGCGGTTTGTAAAGTTTTTTATTTTCCGTTAAAATAATAGGTAACATAAAACCACTAACCCTTATTTCCTCATTTATGAGGAGACGACTGGCGCCTTCCACGTCGTGCCGAAGTAAATCGGACAAAATGTATTTTTATACAATTGGTCAATTATAAACTTTTACTCCTTGTTTTACATCTTTTAGAGATGAATATTCAAAACTCCTTTCTTAGTTTAACGGCGAAAACATTTATGGAACCTCTGATTTTATATTTTGGAATATTTAAGGAATCTACCCTACATTGTGCGTGGCACGCAATTGCCCGGTGTTTACATGTAATAAATTAATGACTGTTAGTGTTTATTACATAGAAGAAACATATTATATGCCGTACACCAAACTATATTAATGGGTTGAAGGCATAATAAGTAGTCAAATAACAGGTTTTACTTACATAAATGACGAAGGAACTTGCGAGCCCTACAGGGAGCCCTACTGCTGCGTACTTACCAGGAGACCATACCTTACAGTAAATGAAGAATAACGATCGGCTATTAGCGACTGTTTTACTGACACCGACACAGACTGTTGTTCATAACTCAAGCCGCCCGCGCCGCGTCGCAGATGGCGCTGTTCTCTTGCAAGTTTTTTCCATGGGAACATTTTGTTTCGAGTAAACCGTCGGAATCAGTTGAGCACGGTACATTCATTAACATTATTTCCTGGTTTGGTTTTAGTTTATTAGCAGTACAAATTATTGTGGTCTGCGATGTTTCAGTGCGGTGAGAGATTGAGGGAAAGTCTACCAATCCGCATTTAGCCAGCGTGGTAGACTATGGCCTGTACCCCTCACATTGTGAGCGGAGACTCCGAGCCCAGCAGTGGTACGATTAAAGAGGAAAGATTTCTATTTTTGTATGTTTGTAAAGAATAAACTCAAAAAACTACTGAACAGATTTAAAAATAATATTTCACCAATTATAGAAAGCTACATTATTCCTGAGTGACGCAGGCTATGTTTGATTACTTCATCACAAGTAAAACTGTTTGTTGCCCAGCGAAGTGGGTACGATTTACGAATCAGACAGCTGAATATAACATTTAGTCCAGGGTCGATAATTTTTGAAAACAAAAAAAATTATAATAGGATGAAACCTATTGCAAAAGGAAGAGAATATAACAAAAAATAAAGGAAAAATAATTTACGGGCGATCTGAGGTCGGGAAGTGGGGGGGAGGGGGGGTTTAAGGGTAAAAAACGGTTTATCTCAATTTCCAGCAAAACTATAAGTCCTATGGAAAAAAGTTAAATGGCAAAGTTATAGGTAATAAAAAGGTCTACAATTTTTGTATTTACACTTTTTTCACATAACCTCAAAATTTATGTGAAAAATTCAAAAAACCAAGTTTTTGGTTTTTTATTTTTATCTTTTACAAAATTTTTTTTTTTTAACGAAATTTTGTGAAAACTTACCTTTCTATGTCCCAAACATACTGTAATTTTTTTGATTTAAAATATTTATTTTTTCACCTTATTTTGACTTAATATCGAAAAATCACCCTAATTTTCAATCGAAAATTCACCTGTCAAAATATCCGCTTTTTTAAAAAAATCTGTGAGCTTTTTATTTGCTAAAATCTCTACTTTCTGATGGTATATAAAAAAATATACACTGCCATGTTAAATTTTCTCAGAAAATGCAATGAAACGACAACTATTTTCACAAAAATTATTCGAGTTCGAGTTTTTAAATATATATTTTTAATATTTATGTACAATTTTGAGCAATTTATTAAAATTTACACTTTAATTAATCGAAAAACGTCAAAATCCATGTTAAATTAATAAATTAATAAGCAAAAAAATTATAAATCCATAAAGATTGCAAGAAACATGCAAAAATAGTTGTCGTTTCATTGCATTTTCTGAGAAAATTTACCATAGTAGTGTATATCTTTTTTATACCATCAGAAAGTAGAGATTTTAGCAAATAAAAAGCTCACAGATTTTTTTAAAAAAGCGGATATTTTGACAGGTGAATTTTCGATTGAAAATTAGGGTGATTTTTCGATATTAAGTCAAAATAAGGTGAAAAAATAAATATTTTAAATCAAAAAAATTACAGTATGTTTGGGACATAGAAAGGTAAGTTTTCACAAAATTTCGTTAAAAAAAAAAAATTTTGTAAAAGATAAAAATAAAAAACCAAAAACTTGGTTTTTTGAATTTTTCACATAAATTTTGAGGTTATGTGAAAAAAGTGTAAATACAAAAATTGTAGACCTTTTTATTACCTATAACTTTGCCATTTAACTTTTTTCCATAGGACTTATAGTTTTGCTGGAAATTGAGATAAACCGTTTTTTACCCTTAAACCCCCCCTCCCCCCCACTTCCCGACCTCAGATCGCCCGTAAATTATTTTTCCTTTATTTTTTGTTATATTCTCTTCCTTTTGCAATAGGTTTCATTCTATTATATTTTTTTTTCACTTTTCATTATTTTTAAAGGCTTCTACCCTGGTCTAATTGGAATTCAGGGATTTATAATTTTTTTTATTACATAACTTAACTTCATAACTTTTTACTGCGTGTGCTGATATTGATGATATTAAATGATATCAAAAGCTGGTGCTTGTCATGTGGTCCCATGTAAATTTGGGCGAGATCTGGCGAGTAGTTTTTTTATGTAATCCCTAATAAGTTTAATTTAATTGACTTCGACTACGCTGATGATGTTCTAATCTTATTACTTGTTCAAAGACTATTACTTTTCATTCAAAGTCATTTCGTTCAAAGTCTGTAATTTTTTTTTGTAAAATTAAGATTAAACACTATTATTATTAATAAATCAACAATCCGTCAACCCTGAGGTAGTTTTGTCCAGGTTATGTCAGATTCTTAGCTGACATCAATTTTTAGGCACCTATGAAACTTATAGTTAGTCGCAAGGAAAAGTCAAGGCCCAAGCCCTAAAAAGTAATAACATGCTACAGATGGATTATAAAAGTAAAAATGGAAATTACATACGAACCAAGTACAGCAAACATGTTTCTAAGTCCTTTTCATGCCCAAGTGCTCTTAATGAAAACATCCCGATAATGGACCGAGCGCGGCCCGGTTCTGTTTTTGTTTCATTTGAATATGAACATGTCTAGATATTGTGGAGATGTTGATGTAATTTTAAATATTTCCAGGGTTTTTGTGTAGTAAAAAATAGATATTTTTACGAAAATTATTACTAAACGGATGAATCATACGGATAAAAGAGTTAGAGTAGAGAGTATAGTGGGCAAAAAGTTTCAATTATTTGATGGTTTGTAAAAATATACGTACTTTTCTTAATAAAAAATAATAAATATTTCTATATTACTTGCTTTGACAAAAACTGTTATTTTTTAATGTTACTAGCCGACAAACGAATCCTGATGGTAAGTGGCTTCCGACGCCCATGAACATAAGCAACACCAAAATCATCACCGAAGCGTTGTTGACCAAGAAAGAAGAGACAGAAAAAGAAAGAATAAAAGAACCGCTTCTAAGCTAACAGCCTAAGCCTTACCACCAAGCAAGCCGGCTACTATCGTCTTTTACGACACCCTAGAATGCTGGCACAAAATTGGCGTCAATATTCTAAATCTAACCACCCCATTACGACTAAACAATAGAAACAGATACTGTGTTTAATCCACCTTGGATGTCGTTTCTACAAAGCAATTAGGTATTAGTTTAATCATTTTATATAAAAAAAAACACTTACTAAACGAATCCTATCAAAAAGAAGACGAATTTATTGGATCAAATAAACTATCCCGGATGAATCCCAGACAGTATTTAAACCTTTATATCAACCTCAGCGGTCGAGGATCGATACTAGGCGGGCAGGACGTTTAGGGAGCAATCGTTTAAGCTTCCTCCCTCCTTATTGGCAATTCTTATTCAAATACCGGCCGGCAGGCGTAATCCGCGTGACATACTGAGCTATCTTTATGTCCATTTTTTCCCTTATTTATCGCAACCCCAGCCAGACGGCTCGATTTCTCTCTGTCGTCCTTATCCGTAGATCTGACGGCGAACTGACATGTCTTAGCGGTGTCTACTACCCTGGTACAGCATGTTGCGTAGCGGTGAATTATTTCTGTTAATCCGGATTGAACCAGGCCTTTATGGGAATGATATAGGTATGTCACATGATTTATGGTCCTGGTTTATTCTAATTTTTTTCTGCTTTGGGAATTTTTTTGTTTTGTAAAAAGTTTCTGAGTCTCTGTTAAATTTTGTGTTATTAGGTACTTATAAAATAAAGTACTAAATGTTATCTTTGGTGATTTAATGAAAAAGTTTTAACTAAAATAATTGTAATACATTTCTTTTTTCTTCTCGTTGAAAAGCATATAATTATGCAAGCGCATTAACAATCGACTGACTTAATGACGCGGCTGTAGTCGTGAATTCCCGCTAAAGAAAAATCCAAGAGCGGTTTTTTGTTTTGTATTGCCACTATAAGCATTCTTATACAACTGTTTATAATGTTGAGGGTGTTTAGGTGGGATACAGTTCACATGGCTTGGCATATAACGCTTACTTCTCTCGGAGGATGGTTAATCCATTATAGACCTTTTGTTTTATAACTCGGTAAGGCCCATAGGTATTATACCCTGCGCGGGTTGAAGTCATTTAATTATAATAAACGCAATTCTGATATACCGTGTTTATTTTATCCGTTTAAATAATTTGGAGATTTATAGCTCGGTATTTTTGGAACGAAGTTCCTTATCCCGCGTTGTGAAAGGGGGCTAGACGCAAAATTACGACACTTTTTGATTCTTACGAATGACGACACTTTTTTTGAAGTGATTCAGAGAGTTTTACAGAGATGGCGCTGTACAACAAAATAATACTTAAATCTAAAGGAACTTCGTTCCATCCGGGTGTCCCTTGACACCTCTCATGTTTTTATCTTTAACAGGGATATCACTTTTATACCACTGCACTGTATTCAAATAATACGAGTATATTGCAACCTTTGTCTTCACTAACAAGGAAGTGGATTGAAGAATTTAAACCATCTACAAAAACAAGTATGTATGTATTTTGCGCGAAGCAAGAAAGAATCTCTCCAGTAAAAAATGCTTGTAACTTTCCTTATGAGAGTCTGAAATCTTTCATTAAGGTGATGTCAGTGAGAATGGGAGACTGCAGCCTCGGTATTATATTTACGAATGAGTGCAGCAAGCCTGCCGACTTTCGCATCGCTTTTACATCCGAAACTTCTTTTGGGACAAGCTCTATCCGGGTCGTTGCAATTTTTTATCTCTTGCACCTACAACAATCGTGATGTAACATGCATTTTGGACTACTCGTTCATATTATGTTATTAGGGTTTTAAGAGGCTCTATAATCGGGTTTCTGGGTATAATCGGGGTCACTCTCTTGGTTGATCAACGGATAAGCCAATGGCTTTAGGTCCGTTGTAAGAGGTTCTTCGTCCTTCCCCCTGGTGGTACTAAGTACAGTTGAATCGTTGAAACATTTCACGGATTATTTTCCATCCAGATCTCAAAGAAGAATGATAATTTTTTACTTGACAATGTATAAAAATGAAATAAATGAATTGTATCACAATGTTAAAGGAAAGGAATTATTTTCTTAACTTACAGCTAGTATTTCTACTATACCTTATTACATAAAGATTTTAAATGTATGGGATGTGACCATTGTTAATGTTACTGAAGTAGAATGATAGCCGAGTCGGTACGTAAGAGAGAGCCTTTTCATAATATAGAAGTATTAAAGGGATCGGAGAAGAGCCTATCTACTTCTAACAGGAGGGACATGCCAGGAGACATCTTGTGTGATCTTCAGTAGGAGGCTATACCACTGATTTTATTAAGAGAAATAGGCTGATGCTCGAAGATGGATGGAGATTTTTACACTCATTATTATATCAATGAATATTACGAAACCTGTGCGAAGGGGCTAATCCCGCAGTCAATAATTTCACAGTCTGACGCCCCAACTCAGAGTCACTAACGGTTACTTAAATCGCTCCTTAGTACAGAATTTGTAGGGTCTTAGTCCTTACTAAGGAGCGATTAAAGTAACTCTGAGTTAGGATGTTAGAGTAATAATTAAATATACTCTTCAGTATATTAAGTCCACAGTATTATGTGAGAGAGTAACAAAAATCCATACATCTTCACAAACTTTCACATTTATAATTTTAGTAGGATTATATGTGGCAGTAGACTTGGTCGCAGTGGCCCTTGGGGTCAACACCCTCACCCACACTACAAATAATAACCTTTACATTATTTCAATGCATCATAATGCTGATTAGGATGTTGTCATGTTAAGATTGTCTTTAAGAACTTCCGTACTTCGAACAATGGGTTGTGAAGGTTGCGTTAAAAAAGTGACATTCTACTAAAACTAAAACAATTGTGTATAAAAGTAATATGTGACAAGACAAAATAAAAAGAAAATTGGAGCGAATGAATGTACGGAGGTGAAAGAAAATGAATTTTTTAAATCAAATCAAAGCTGCGTTATAAAATATTCTGTTCATTGTCACGCTGGTTTACTTTTTTGCGTTTTCTGTAAAATTTAATTTATTACTGACACTGCAACTTGTTTTATTGTAAGCTTAGGAAATCTACGAATAATGAGCATTCAATGTTGCAATATATATTTTGTATTGAACAGAAGTGAATTTGTTTTATCTTTCAGTGCAACCCATTTTGTTGATTAAATGCTAGAGAGATTTCGGGTGTACTTCCTTTTAGCCTATACGTCCGATTGAGCAGAATTTTGCTAAATCTATGTATTTCGACGTGCTGATAACGAATGTCATAGGCAAAATACCCACATATTTCAATTTTAATGTCACATTTAAAACCCTTATTTTTTAATTTTTCACGTTTATTTGGCAAAATATTGATTTCACAGAAAAATGTTGAGACTGAAATTTTATGTCCAATACATTTTTCTTGTAGAGCCAGTGGTTTGGGAGAAAAATGGGAAATGCGAATTTCGTTCCGCGTAATTTCTTGATACTATTTAAGGGTTCCCGCAGGATTTGTAAATAATCGATATCTACCGGGGGCGAAGCAATGAAACGAATAAAATAAACCATGAAGCCGATATAACAATATAATGTGTTATGATATCGGAGTTGAAATTTAATAGTTTTATCCTTTTAGCCAATGATAGATCGCTTCGTGTCGGCCCCATGTAACGATATTTCTTCGTCTACCCTTCGTACACGCTCAGTGATTTCACTGAACCTATCATATTAAATATTGCCTTTAATCCACCATCGGTGATGATGAACTATTGTATTGATGGTAAAAATATAATCATTTAAAATAACAGCTTGTTTGTTAAGCGACAGAATTACCGTTCACTTAGATACTTATCTGAAACTAAATTTACATTTATTTAAACGTAAATAACAGCATAGACTCTTAATGTTTATTATGTGTTGCGGGTGACATGGGAACGTATTAAGAAGAAATACGTCCGAGATCCGGGAAATAAATGTTTATCATTCCCATACATTTGTACAGAAGGTGGGGAGTGATCGATTCCTTCGCTTAGCACACACAGTTGTAGTAATAACTACAGAGTTAAAATTAAATGACATTTCGAGTTTACTGTGCTGGAAATATTAGTTTTGACAAGTACAGGTACTAGGTCCAAACCTATTAGGCGCGGGCCACACAGAAAAGACGCAAGACACGGACCCGTCGCAGTCGCGGCGCCCGTTTAATCTACTTTCATACAAAATGTATGCAGCCGTCGCGACGTAAAACATACAGAAAAGACGGGACGCCGACACGAACGCCGACTCGTCGGCGCCCTATTGCAAAACATACAGAAAGGACAGGACGCGGGCCTGCGTAGGCGCCAGCGGGGGAGCGGAAAGGACGCGGAGAGCAGGTTCTAATTATTATAGTGATTAAGTACTCTGTGGCCGGGAAAAGCCCAGTGTGCACCGAACGTCACGCCCGTTCCTTGTCTTTTCTATATGTTTTAACGGCGCCCTGTCTGCGACGGGTCCGAGCCCCGTCTTCGTCTTACGTCTTTTCTGTGTGGCCGGCGCCTTAGGCGCGGGCCACACAGAAAAGACGCAAGACACGGACCCGTCGCAGTCGCGGCGCCCGTTTAATCTACTTTCATACAAAATGTATGCAGCCGTTGCGACGTAAAACATACAGAAAAGACGGGACGCCGACACGAACGCCGACTCGTCGGCGCCCTATTGCAAAACATACAGAAAGGACAGGACGCGGGCCTGCGTAGGCGCCAGCGGGGGAGCGGAAAGGACGCGGAGAGCAGGTCTCTTAAAACGTAGTGATTAAGTACTCTGTGGCCGGGAAAAGCCCAGTGTGCACCGACCGTCACGCCCGTTCCTTGTCTTTTCTATATGTTTTAACGGCGTCCTGTCTGCGACGGGTCCGAGCCCCGTCTTCGTCTTACGTCTTTTCTGTGTGGCCCGCGCCTTAGAGTTCAAGCCAAAGTGATAGGTTTTAAATTAGCAAACGAGATCGAGACAGTATTTCTTTATATATTTAGTTGCCCATAAAAATAATCGTGTCTTCAATTTTACTCCCAAAACGTTCATTGTTCGTAAATATAAACGAATGAATATGTTGCCCTTTTTAACAGGACATGATCCTACGTCGTCTTGGATAACATATCCCTATCGTGTCCTTTTAACATAAATTTTCGTCAAAAACGAAAACAGGGATAACCCTATACTGGGATGATAACGAGCCGGTACCAATATGCGGCGTGTTTAGGGCACGGCCATATATCACATAAGAATTATAGTTACGGTCGCGGGGATGGAAGATTGCGTCATACGGGTCACGTTTATGGGCTCCTAGCCTCCTAGTAATTTTTTAACTCATAATGTACCTATTTATCACTTTAATAGAAGGAGAAATATAATATAAAGCACTGATGTAGGAAATTAAAAACGATTTTTTTACACGTGATATTTTTGAGAAGAGGTAAGAACCTCTTCTCTCTTCATTATCGCCTATCTACGATAAAACAAATTGTAAATTTATTTATTTATTTATCCCTGTTTTGGCGAAAAAATCACGTGCAACGAGCAATACGTGAGTATTGGTAAAACAATGTTCTAAATGAAATAAAATTTCCCAGCAATAGGTAAACAGGTTCAGCAGATAATTTTAGTGAAAAGTTATTACTCCGTGATAAAATTTTAGCTGATTAAGATTCAAACTCTTTGACATCGATAAAACTTGCACAGGTCATATTTTATTGATGATAATTCAAAGAATTCTGCAGGTTAGGATCCTTTACGATAGGATACCCTAACTTCGGATGCTTTTGAAGTATAAAATAAGTTTTTATTGCATTACAACTTAAGGAGATTTAGTTACGATACAATATTTTCGCTTCAGAGATCACAGTCAAGCGTTATAAATAAATCTTTTTCAGACGATCTTGAACAATTTTATATGGATTAAAAATTTCGCAATATTTAGTTATGTTGCTGGCCAGCTGCTGACCCAACTTCGCAAGCTGGTGTGAAATGGTCACTGTTGCCCATGGACATTTAGTACTTTGCCGCTAGTGGCGCCACTGATCACCTGTGTTAATAAACGATTAAAAAATATTTTAACTGGCTCTGGCGATTTGCTCTTGTTATACATTTTTAAAAATAAAAGGTCGGGAGAGTATTCGATAAATCAATAAATAAGTTTTTTACGGGATAGTTTCTTAAACTGAAATTATTACTTTTATGATCATTTAGTCTGTTTTTTAATATTTTTTTTTTGTGTCTCTTTGAAAATTCTTATTTTTTTCTTTTTTGTTGTTCATGTGTAACCTAATTGGCTCAGAAATAAACGTTTTTCTTTCTTTCTTTTTTGTTAACATTATGAGAAGTATGAAAAAAATTAATAGAAATTTTGTTCAATTGTTTGCATCTACTTTTATTCATGTATAAGATGACAATAACGCGTATTGTTTGTTGCAGGCGATAGTTCTGCCGCCGTTGGCACGATGGCCGTACGAGAACGGGTTCACATTCACCACGTGGTTCCGACTTGACCCCATCAACTCTGTCAACATCGAGCGGGAGAAGCCCTATCTCTATTGGTAAATATGATGTCCTAGTATTTAGTCAGGTGACAGGTCTTAAGAAACTCAATGGGTAGCAGGGGCGACATGAGTGCATTTAACTAAATGTTTTTTTTCTTATGTCAACAAACTAGCCGACGATCCACCTGTTGGTAAATGGCCACCGTCGCAATTGACACCAGCAACACCAAAGGCATCACTGATGCGTTACCGACCCAAAAAAGAAAAGAGAGAAAGATACAGAGAACCTCCTTCCAAGTCCCCAGACGGAATATGACGAGTCGTTTGGCGGCTGACCCGTGCAAAAAAGTGGAACCAGAAAAAATTACGTGAATACCAAGTTTCAACTCATTTGGTTCAGCGGTTTTAGAGTAAATTGGATGTAAAGGGACAGACACACGAATGATCCTATAAGAGTTCAGTTTTTCGTTTTATTCGGAACCCTAAAAAGTAATAAAAATTCATGGCATAGTAGTTATTAACATCTTGATTCTTTATAGTTTAGCTATCAATCTTTAATAACACAATAAATAATAATTCTCATTTTATGCAGCAACGTATCAAGCAATTTCTATTAAAGAACCTTTTTACGTTCACTGATTTTAGGTATTTACCACCTAAAAGTCGTTTAGTTACAATGGTTCCGAATCTGAAATGACTAAATTAGTAAGATAATGTAAGGCCTCGATCGCGAAATATCTTTAAAGATTAGTAACCTCAAATGAATTCATAAGGACAGCCAAAAGGATTTAACGGTGATTCTGTAGAGACTTACGGTTCATCTTTTTATTGTCAACTATTGATGATGATATTATAATTTGATCAACAAATGGAACTAACGGCCGCACTAAGAGTCACTTAACGGTTACTTAAATCGCTCCTTAGTACAGAATCACAATACAAATTCTGAATTCAGAATAACTACAACAATAACTAGTCAAAGGCGATCCCCAATTTTCGGCCCCGAACCATATGTAATCTGTGCTAGAACATCGGACTAGACAAGAGTAAACTATATACCAAAAAATTCGTCTTATTTATAAGATAAACATATTTAAATCTTAGCTTCAGCTGCTCTTGCCAAATGAACAAAATAATGCAAAAAAGTTTTCACAGTATTTACCTCATTACATACGATTTTATAATCGATTGAATCGATTGATAATGATCGATTGATGGAACATAATAATATATTTTATGTATTATTTAGTGATTATAATTATAATATTAATTTATTTTTTACATATTTTCGTATTCCATATAAATCAAAACTATGTAATATATTATAATTACCATTCAATCGTTACGCTAATTTTATTAAATTACATTTCGAATATTTTGACATCGATTAATCGATTGACAACAATGATGATGTAATCCCTAATAATGTCATTTTGGTAACCATAGTATTTATAAATAACACCACTGTATTGTCATATTTGTCATCGATCTTTCATCTTTCTACGCGTGTTCTTGTATATTTTTACTATCAAATATTTTCAGCGTATTTGGAGTCCTATTTACTATTGAAACTCATCGACACGTACACAGTGATTTTAATTTTCTATTGTATTCGCTTTCGTACTTGTGTTTTGGTGAATGTGTTTCGCAGTTTCGCTACAATTTCTTGCAAACCAATACTATATGAATATGGACTCCTTAATCGCCTGTTTTGTGACTGACAAAGGTTCAGAATAAGTCCTGAACACTGGATAACGTACCCTATACATCTTTAGAAGATCAGGAAGTTGCTGTGGCCATACTTACAATGAGTATATTATGGTATCTTGATTGGGCAAGGTACTAATGAAATATAACGCCTCCTGCACAACTACACGAAATATTAATATATTATAATGATAACTAATAAAATCTCTTGAAATATGCAATAGCTTTTATTATACAACCTTTTTATGACATTCGTTTTGGGTGAAAACCATTGAAGTAGTAGATATTATAATAGACACCCGCCAACGTAAGTGTAACATATATATTAAATAGCACTGTGACACGAGTATGACATAATCATAACCTATAATTAAGGTGATTCATTCTAGGATTTCCTTAGTTGGCCATTGCTGGCAGCCGTGAATATTGGAGAAATTGAACTTTTTGCAATAATCTAATTAACAGCCAATTTCCAGTCTTGTCTACTTAGGCCTGAGTTTCTATGGAAACTGGGGTTCTCCTTTGAGTCAAACGCGTCTTATTTGAGTAATAGAATACAAAAAGTCAGCATAAACGATATTAAGTCATCGGGGTCACCGGCTCTGATGGGTGTACCGCAGGGCTCGATCTTGGGTCCGTTTCTTTTTCTGGTATACATTAACGATTTACCACATTATGTAAAGAACCAAGCGGATATTGTACTATTTGCTGATGATACATCACTAATATTTAAGTGTGAAAGGAATAAAGTAAATTTCGACGACGTAAATAGTGTTCTTTCGCATGTATCGCGTTGGTTCACTATCAATAATTTACTATTAAATGCAAAAAAAACGAAATGTATAGAGTTTGTGCTACCTAATGTTAAAAAAGTCAGCAAATCTCTTAAACTAAATAACGAAACATTGCATATGGAGGAATCGACGGTCTTTTTAGGGGTGACCTTAGATAGTAAACTTCAATGGGGCCCACATATAACAAATCTCGCGACAAAACTCGGTAGGGCTGCTTTTGCTGTCAGGAAAATAAGGCAGTATACAGACGTCGAAACTGCTAGGATAGTCTATTTTGCTTATTTCCACAGTGTTATGTCTTATGCCATCTTGCTGTGGGGCAAAGCAGCCAATATAAAACAAATTTTCATACTCCAGAAACGGGCAGTTAGGGCTATTTATAAACTTAGGTCTCGGGAATCTTTGCGTGAAAAGTTCAAGGAAATAGGTATACTTACAGTAGCTTCCCAGTATATCTTTAACAATGTAGTTTTTATACGGAAGAATATAAACGCGTATAAACAAAATTTTGATATTAATAATCGCCATACGAAAAGAATGCATCAATTAGTTACGCCTTCGTTCCGCCTAAGTAAAGTGCAGCGATCTTTCATAGGGCTTGGTATACATTTTTATAATAAAATCCCAAAATTAATACGTGACTTGCCAATAGAAACTTTCAAAAAACGTGTAAAGACACAATTGTTAGGCAAGGGATATTATAGTGTAGACGAGTATTTAAATGACAAAGACGCATGGAAATGACCAGCTCTGCAACCAGTTCCGCTCAGAATAGTAAATACTTTTGTATTATTATCTTTTTTTGTAATATTTTTTTAAAAGATGTGCTGAGGAGTTTCTTTAGGCTTTTCTTCTCCTCCACGATAAAGCACCTTCCGAAAAGCCAAAAAATGACGTGCATAAGTGTATCAGTGATACCTATATGAATAAAATATTTTGACTTTTGACTTTGACTTTTGACTTTGAAATAAATAGGTATTAATTAAATATTTCTCTTCAAATTGCTAATTGGATCACTTTTAATCTCACATCATAGCGAAATCATCACGTTCGAAATCTGCTTTCAAATCTGTTTTACCAACATGAAAATAGAACAACAAAGTTGTTGTTCTGGTAGCATTAAAACTTACATTGCAGTTTCTGCAAATCTCCGTCCGTGCTGTAAACATCGTAAGCCGATTTAACAACTACCAGGATTGCATGGACTGGAAGACATATATAATTTTCGGTGCAATGAAACTGCTATAGTTTCGCATGTTCTGCAGGGATTACAGTTTCATGATTCTTTTGTTTGTGTGAGCTGGGATTTCCGGGGAACTTTATATTATTGCACATGTCTTTGTACATATAAAAAAGTGCAGTCGAATTGAGAACCTCCTCCTTTTTTTTAAGTCGGTTAAAAATCATACACGAGCTATGTATAGATTATGGTTTTATTTTTACTAATAAAATATTGTTTGTCCAGCTTCAAAACGAGCAAAGGAGTGGGATATACGGCTCATTTCGTGGGCAACTGTCTCGTGCTGACGTCCATGAAGGTGCGAGGCAAGGGGTTCCAGCACTGCGTCAAATACGAGTTTCAACCGAGAAGGTTAGTATTGTCACTTTCAAACATTTGTTTGTTATTTGTTTAATAGATGTGCTGAGGAGTTTCTTTTGTCACTTTTTCTCCTCCATGACCAATCACGTTTCCGAATATATCCATGTTCCTGTCATAAGTTTATCCGTGATAATCAATATGATCTTATCAATGTTTCTTTTATTCTTATTCGAGTTTAATAAGAATTTTCTATAATCTTCTGGATATTAATCAACTCGCGTAAATCATCGAAGTTTGCAGGAGTTTCCGATAACATCTGGATTTGAAAGTTTTTGATAAGTAATTGGGGTCTGAAAGAGAGGCCGATAAATCGTAATTTGGAGGAAATATAATTAATATAAAGTAATAATTCATGTGCGTTTGTTTGGTTGTCTGTAGATGGTACGCGATAGCGGTGGTATACATATACAACAGATGGACGAAGAGTGAGATAAAGTGCCTCGTGAACGGCCAGCTCGCCTCCAGCACAGAGATGGCCTGGTTCGTCTCGACTAATGATGTGAGTATAACTTTGACTTAGTTATTTCATAGAATTGTCGAGTAAAAACTAAGAAGACTTCAAAACTAATTCATGGTTCTTGTTCACTCTTAGTGGTTCATGGTTTACAATGACCTCTGTCATTGTTTTAAAATCATCTTCGTACTTTGTTATAGAAACTCTGAAAATTCCTCTACGAAGCAGTCTGCCTGCATACACTTTGCCATTCAAGGGAATGGCAAAATGTATGCAGGCAAGGTATATTCATCACACATTCCCACATCATGACGTTTTTTAAATTAATTAAATTGAATTCATACCCAAACTTGAAACCGAATTGTACAAAACTTTATGGTGAGCCATAATTTTCTAAGACTCGTGGATAAAATGTAAATTCTCCATTGTACGCAAATGGTCCGACACAAATCCTAATAGCGAGAAGTACCGTTTGATTTTAAGATCACTGCCGTCCAATCCATTTGCCGCAAAGGACCCTAAGGTTAGCTAGCAATAACGTTTTATGAGCCAAGGTAGTTTGTAAGCCATTCGTGTATCCTCTTAATCCATTTTCAAAGTACCAGGCGTTCATAATTCTCAGAAGCTTACCGTAATGCTTCGCGTTATCTGTGCGCCGCACTTAGGAGCTGACATAATATGTTGTTTGTCACGTCTCGCTGTTAAAAGTTAGAATTTCATTTACAACTTCTTAAAGTCTAAGAGCCCATGACACTAAAACTAGTTCGTTAAGATTTCCAGATGATATAAATATGTTGCCGGTTATCTGTATAATGCAGGTATTCAATACAATCCCTAGGCAATGTGTATAATACCTGAGTCGATCGGTCAATGTATGAATTGATATGAATATTATTCTCCATTACACACTTTACCTAGGTAATGTATATTTTCCCAGCTACTGTACAGAATACCTGAAGGTGCACCGGCAATGTATAAAGTTAATTTATATTTAGGTATTTTTGGTCCACGTTATTTTATTATCTAGATTCTAGATCTATCTAGGTAAAAAATGATAGTGTGTAAATAAAAAATTGTGTGTGTCAGTTTCGACGCACGACTGAGTTTAGTGCCATCTACACGTAAATAGTTTGCAATCGTCAAATCAGTAACAATATTATTATTATTACGCACACATTAACGGAAAACATTTGATTTTACTTCTCATTAAATTTTGTACCTTGGGCTTAAATATGAAAATCGATTCTAAAGGAGTTAAAACTCCAATAATACATTACTTTGACATCAAAGACTGAAAATATAGATTGTTTTATGACTTAAATGTAAAAATAAAATCAGAAAAGAATACTATTTTTGCAGTGTAAGATCATAGATAAGTATGAAAACAAATACATAATAGCTATGTAGTAACAGAAATATCAATCTTATAAGTGAAGACTATAAAAAGATTAAACTCAAACTTTCTAGAAATCCAACACACTTCACCGCTATGCACGATGCACTAGCAAAACTAAGGACATTATTTCAAACTTTGTTAAGTTCTCATACAAACTTCATCTGCTTTGAACATTAAGCATAAAGTATACTGAATTAAGTATTTCTGGCGAAGTAATAACCGTGTTGTAAGTTTCTTGAAGCACAGTTAAGAGTGTGGTTCGCTGTAAGTGCATTGCGTCCATATGAATATTCAAGAGGCATGAACGCATATTTAAAGAGTTTTTATAAATATAGGTACATGGTCAGTTAAAAAATAACCGAACTTTACAAATTGCGTGTCAATTGTAGTTGTCTATTACTTAGACACTGTAGTCCGATACCGAACTCAATAAAAACAAATCTTGCTTCAAAATACTGGTATAATCTTGAAATTCTAGAAATCTAGTTACAAATTGCCTAGCTGGCATGAACATAGGTAGTGAACAGAATAAAATCACAGCACACACGCACTGACACATTTGTTCGTGAATAAAAAATAATAATCGGGTAGATTAGTAGGGTAGTTGGCTTCGTGGTCACGTAAACATTGCCTTGTAGAAAACCGTAGGCGCGAACAGTAGTAGTGCCAGGGTGTAGATCCTCCACAAGTAAAATTGAGGTATCAGGTAAGGCTCTCAAGGCAGGGTAGGTTGGGTAGGTAATATTAGTAAAACTGATGAAAGTATTATTAAAATAAAAAACGTATAAAAAATAGAAAATCAATGATAGAAGCCCAGCTGTCAGATGCATTTTTTGTAAACCAACCCCACTATCATGATTTAAAAATTTAGAAGAAAATGCATCTGCCAACCAAGAAATATTGAACGAGGTATTTTACACTTCAATACCCCAGACTTCCCTCAAAAAAAAAAACTTAATGATTTTTATAGCAATACAAGAAAGTATAAATAGTCACCCATGTTTATAATTTCATTGTCTAATCATAATAACAATAGAATTTTATAAAAAAAAGTAACACAAATGGATTCGATTCCACCAAGCCTTATTTAACAAGTATTGTAACGAGGTGTAATACCCAGTTCAATATTCCTTGGCTAGCAGATGCATTAAATCGTGACAGTTGGGTTTGTTTACGAAAATGCATCTGCCAGCCAAGGAATATTGAACGAGGTATTTTACCTCGTTACAGTAGTTTCTTCGAGAATCAAACAATTTAATTGCATATTTATACATAAATATTTACATTCCAATAAGTGATTATTTTTCATCATGTAATCCCTAAAAACGATGCATGAAAGATCTTCAGCGCTGTGCGAGTTTAGCTCGCTCATAGTGCCATGGTCTGGTATGAATATTCAGGGGGTTCGAACGTGAACACGCATAATTTTCTTCAAATGCGCGAACTATCCTATAACACTTTAAATCGGCTTCGACGTTCCCATCTTATCAGCATAATAAGTGACGAAACCACAGCTGTTTATGAAGCCCTAGTCAAAACTATAAGCTGGTATCGGGATACCAGCATCAGTTCGGGAACTGACATATCTTATTATTTGTTGGGGAAGTAGAACCCAAACTAGGAGATTCACATAATTATTTTAAAAGTTTTGAATAATTTGCGACAACCTGCCCTAATCAAAAAAATGCCGATAGCAATAATTCCTTGAATAACAAACGTAATTCTCAGTACCATAAAACAAAGCAAACAGTTATTGCCACGCAGCGTCATCCCTTAAATAATATTTTATTTTAAGGGTGTATGTACTTTGCTCGTAGAGTATTTTTAAATTACTTTAACGGCAAATAAAAGCGCTCATTTCAATGTAGTCAATAGTCACAAACGATGGTGTAACATCACAGCCGACCGTCCGCGGTAACAAGCGTATATTATTTTAACTGCAAACAACGACTCCCGCGGGATCCTTTGTGTAGTACGGCCCGCAAAAGGTTAAATTAGACCCGGCCTCGCCCGGTCTCGCCCGGCCCCGCCGAGTAATTACATCTGTATGAATAATATAAGAGACTGCCCACTTTGTTTTTGGTTACCGTCCAACTTTCTTTCTAAATAATGTTGTCAGGTTCTTTAGACGAGCTTTTAGCTAAATTCTGCGAGGGAGAATTTTAATTGTTGGATGGTATTGGGTCGGTAAATTTCTGATGTAAACACGATAAATATTCCGAACCCCACAGGGGGTGCCACGCCTATCTCGCAAATATGTCTTCTTGGCTGAGCCTCTCCAGGCTCGCCCACCTGCCCTCGTGAAGTTGTAAAGGCCACTAGGGCCAACAGCAAATATCAATTCGAAATAATAACTTTTTAACAAAAAATTAAACTATTACGAAAAAAAACTGAAAAGCTAAAAATAAAATTAACCATTTAGTTATTATAAAATTTATAAATTAAGATCCTAAAAGTAAATAAGTAATTTTGAGACAGCGCCAAACAACTTCATCGCGCCTATTTCATCGAAATCGAATCATCCAGCACAAAGTTATTGGGGTAACGGGTAAAAATTTCGTGGGTGAACAATCAATTATCCCCTACTTTCGTACTTTTAGGGTAGAAATAAAATTTTCAAATAAAATGGGACCAACTTCAAAACATACCCCATCCATTAAAAAAAGAATCATCAAAATCGGACTACCCTGTGCCGATTACTGAGTGATCATACATTTAAAAAAAAAACAAAAAAATGTACGTGTCGAATTGAGAACCTCCTCCTTTTTTGTGGGTTAAAAAAACTATAAATGGAAACATGGAAAATAATATTAACGGTTTTTCGAAGTGATAAAGCGGTGTTATTAAAACAACAGTCTATCAACAGTGGTGGAAAGGGGATAGAACTGCAGTGACAAGCCGCGATCACAAATTATTAAACTTTATATAATACCTACACATTAATTTCTATTTCTAAAGTATAAATTAAGTTTAAATCAATTCATATCCCTCCCATATCATATTCTTTCGTGCTCATACGATAATGAAATCAGGGCTCTGAAACGCTTCGCATCCAGCCTTTGAGCATTATGTAAAATTTAATTTCCTGGAACATGTGATATGAATTTTATTATTGACATTGTCATGTACTTGCGAGACTACGTTTCTGTTACTGTGCTATTTTGTACACCCAGCCCAATAATTTTTTTCGCGTATTATACTCGGTTTCCTGTATTCATTACTCCCAAATGAAATATTGTTTTTTTAAGCTTATTTTCGTTATTTATTATAACTGAAATTAATAAATTGTACTAAACAAAAATCCTTTCGCCTTTGATAAGAATTATGAACCTTATTTATTACACACACATTCTGTTGGCCTTTTATCTGTCTTATTTAGTTGGCAAATGCATTTTTTCAACTTATTTTACAAGTTCTCATTCAAATGGTTTTAAAAGGTTCTTCGAACTTTTGTGAACTATTAGAATATTAGGTACCCTCACTTATATCGGAATCGTTACGTAGGTTAATGAGTAGTAATTAATTGGCCCTTGATTTAAAATCCATTTATTTAAAGTTGTATTGGTTTGCGAGGCATGAAAAAATATTCTTATTTTTAAACGCTTTTATTTAGCTTCACTTCGGAGCATCAAAGCATCAAATCTTCAAAGCATCAAATCTTGTAACGTTAATTTGAATGACTTCCCTTTAATGAAAATTGATGAAATTTGGCAGACATGTGTATTTCCGATGACAATACACGAAAATCATATTTTAAACTAATTTTCATTGTTTATTTGTTGTTAAATTAAAAAAAACGATTTTCAGACTTTAGACGCATAATTCTCTATGTTCTATTTTACGTAGAGACTTGAAATTTTCACAACTTGTAGCTAATTTTATAAACTAAACATTGAAATAAAAGCGTTTAAAAAAAAAATTTTTTTAGGATTCAACTTATTCTGTGTTTATAATACTCTCAAACTTAATTGGCAGTTTTTTTTTAATTTATCAGCTAGTAGAACTAATAAAACCTTAGGCGCGGGCCACACAGAAAAGACGTAAGACGAAGACGGGGCTCGGACCCGTCGCAGACAGGGCGCCGTCACGACTTTTTAAAACATATAGAAAAGACAAGGAACGTGTGTGACGACCGGCGCACACTGGGCTTTTCCCGGCCACAGAGTACTTAATCACTACGTTTTAAGAGACCTGCTCTCCGCGTCCTTTCCGCTCCCCCGCTGGCGCCTACGCAGGCCCGCGTCCTGTCCTTTCTGTATGTTTTCCAATAGGGCGCCGACGAGAAAACGTCGTGTCGGGCGTCCCGTCTTTTCTGTATGTTTTACGTCGCGACGGCTGCATACATTTTGTATGAAAGTAGATTAAACGGGCGCCGCGACTGCGACGGGTCCGTGTCTTGCGTCTTTTCTGTGTGGCCCGCGCCTTACTTTTGCGGCGACTGCAGCGAAAGCAGTGTTTTGTTTGTTACGAAATTCGTAAGAACTAAGCATTTTGTAATGATATTTACTAGTTTTCTTTTAATTTAAATTGTGTTTTTTTTTTCATAGGATTTGTGAATTTTTCATAAATTAGTAGCCTTTATTTGAACGCCAAGTAGGTCATCAGGCCATATTATTATATAATATAATAATATTGCTTTATTTACTTCGTTGTCCACTATGCCGTCAATTATGTACTGTATCGATATTCGATACGTAATCGGGGATTTTTTCCCTCTTGCCCAATTCCTTCATTGTGAGCATGTATTGGTAACAGGTTACATCTTTCCTCTTTTTTCGGGCTGCCATTAATTCGTGCATCTCTTTTGCATTAATTTGATCCGGAAATTCCTTCAAGTAAGAAGGCAGATTTTAGTTCCGCGTACGTTTTAAATACCTTCTCGGATTTTTACCATAAAGCCACCGTCAAATTTCTCCGTGCAATGAAAAGTGTCTGCTGCGCTGTAAGGTTAAAGGTCTCAGCGTTGTTTTCAATATCTTCGCAGTATTTCGTGGATGAATATGATTGATTTGGTTTTGCCGTGCAACGGCATTAAATTGAAACTCGGCGTCAGTATCGTTATTTTATTAATTTGTATAAAGATTGGCACCTACATAGTATAAACATGGGCCGGGCTAATAAACGCAAAGTGCAACGATTAGCATGCCAATTGGGTATGCCAATCGCTATGCACCAAGGGCCAATCGTTGTACTTTTTACCCCTTTTTTATTTTTATTGCATTAAGTTGTTAATGAAGTAAAATATGATTATAGTTATAATCAATTTCAATTACCAGCTTCCCAAGGAACAGCTTAACATAAAATGTTTCATGATTAGGATCCTTATTTTGTAACAAGGAATTGTCAAAGTCCATTGACTTAAACAATTTCTTGTCAATCACCTTAAAGGGCCAATCATTGTACTGCTTACCCTATACCTACTCGTATAACGTATTATTTTTACAATATACTTACGTATGTTATTTTCCTACAGCCTTTCGACAAATGCTACATCGGAGCGACGGCAGAGCTAGACGAGGAACGAGTGTTTTGTGGCCAAATGGCCGCTATCTATCTTTTCGGAGAAGCACTGACCACTCATCAGATCTGTGCTATGCACCGACTGGGACCCGGATATAAGGTAGGACTTGATATAAGTGTCGTGTCATTTAGATGTCTTATGCTATTATAACATAATAGAATTAGACCACTAATGCTCTAAAAGTTATTTAGTGATATAAAAACTACTCTACCGTTTTTTTTTTGATGTTTGCTAAAGTGTATTTTGATTATTGATATATTGTACGATTTCAATGTGATCATTGTAATGTTAATGTGATCGTTGATACCTCAGAATTTACTTTGCTCAAAATTTAATGACAAATTCTACTTTTTTCCTGCTTACCAATGGATACAGAGTCAGTTCCGTTTCGACAACGAATGCAACATCAGTTTGCCGGAGAATCACAAAAGGGTGAGCGAGACGGCCGCTCCCAAGCTTGACGCTCCCATTACCCCTCCCCCCGATTCCGAAACAGATCCCCAAACTTCCGAACCCAATAAATCCGAAAACCAGACTCCCGATATCGCTTCGCGTGAAGATGTTAACGCGGCAGAATCAAGAGAAGCTTGCGTAGTTGTGAAGGAAGATGCGACGCCCCGCGGGCGCCGATTAGCTGATGAAGCGCGCGAAGTGGCCGCTGCGCATGCGTCCCTGCTCGTAGATATTGAAGCATGCAAGCGTGTAAGCATGTCGCGCCGCTCGCTCTTATAAAATAGTTTGTTAAACGTTTGTCTAGCTTTAAATGTAGTATTGGAAACCGATCGCTTGCTCCGACTGAGTCATATAGCAGAAGGAAAATTGCATCACAAATCTGCATCGTTCTACATAAATTGTTACGTTCAATCTAATGCCGCCATATCTCTCGCGAAGCATATATATGGTTGCGTTTCCGTGTCATTCGTGTTGATTTACGCGAGTTCGGTTCGAAGCGATCGCTTTCCCTGTTCCAGCACAATGGCGTGTGTCACATTCATTTGTATAATATCCATTTGGTGTTACGTGTGTGGTGGCAGGGTCAGTTCAGGTTCGATGCTGAGTGTCGTGTGCCCCTGCCGGCGGCTGAGATCCGCGTCGACCGCTTCGGGGATCTTGTCCATGATCCCACGCAGAACATTCACGACGTAAGGGGCTACTGTTCGTGTCTCTAAATGGGTTTTGGAATAGATTGCAACTATGGGCTCGGTATATGGGTTAGAATTGGTTCAACAGTTTATGCATCCATTACGATCTTCTATTACTTGCAACAAATAACTTTCAAAATTGTTTAGAATGTAAGTGTTTGCGGAATTACTGATGCATGGAAATTTATTAAGGCCTAACTGATTTCTAAACATTTTAACAATTAACTCACTTTATAAGTTTTCCATTTCGGGGAACACAAAGGGTTTCAAAGACAACAAAAGGTAACTTAATTTCTTTGAAGTTAATCTCACTGAAGCTCGACGGTTCCCTGCAAATTGTTTTAAACGATCTGTCTTATTCAGACTAAGATCTGGGAATTGTTTCAACTAAGTATCAAACTAAGCTTTTACCGTGATTAGCTCACTCTAAACAATTTTCGGCCAGCTAGATCAACTTGCAATTTCTAATTTAAAATCCTTCCGAAAGATATCTTCTAATAATGGATGTATCCATTACGTTAAACCAAGATAAATTTGACGCATACCTTTTAAACTAATTTGTTGAGTGAGGGTGGTAAGGCAGCCCCATTTGTCTTTAAAACGCTTACAGGCTTCTTTATACTAGCTCCACTTGTTACAAAAGTTATTTATTGCCTCCGGATTGTGCAAGTTTTAGGAACGGAACCTCGTAACTTTGTTTACCTAAATAAATAATAGGGGTCCGCCAAGGAGCTCTTTTAGGACCGCTGTTGTTAACATTGCAGGAGTTACCAGTTACATTGTTAAGACAAAGTCTAATGAAATATGGGCAAAGTGTAAGACATATAAATTTAATGAAGTAAACGTTAATCTTCTACAGAAAAAAAGTATTTGCAAAGTTATATTCATGTACTATGTAACAATAACTGAATTACATACATACGTAAGTATATGAATGATCACAATAAATAACACCTAATTATATGCACTTTAATCCCACACTACCGTTATTTGGAATTTAACAGATTTATTTTTACTATTATTGCGTTAATGTGAATAATTTGTATAAGTTATGGCATATATTCTAAGTTCAAAGACACATTACCTTAGAGCGGCCTCATTCGAGCATGGATTCCTCAACGATGCATAATTACAACGCATCCGTTGAGAGTGATGCTTCGCTGCGGAAGCGTCGTGTTTGCTTCCTATACGTCTTCTATCATTCTAGTTTACGGTTCTCTATGTTGCAGATGTTTGACGTCATTATTATGCTGTTGTTTAAATCTCACGTAATTGTAATCCTTTGTTCTTTTTCAAATACTTTCATTATCCCGTTGACTGTGGGATAGAATTTTATGGGTCCACAGTTTTGAAGGATGGTAAATTGATAAAATGAGCAAAATCTATCGCCAGAATAATTTAAAATGTAGGAAGTAGTAACTTTGAAATGTTCTATAAATGTCTCAATTTATTTCTATTTATACAAAACCGGTTCGCTCTTTCACGATACAAGATTCTTCATTCGAAGTTATTTCATATTTCCTCGAGTGAGCTTATGAAGTGGTTTGAAAAGCGTCGCAATAGTTGCCAACTGTACTGCACGCGGGTTACGGCGCGATATGAAATAAATTTGTCCGAGTTCCCGTCTCATGATCAGCGTGAGGTTCCTTTATGACAGTTTTTATTCGTAAAAATGTATATTCTATATTTAAGAAACATACAAAAAAACATTATATTTAGGTACATAAAAAATATTATATTTGTATAATTGAAATGAACTCTTTTTCATGCGAGTATAAACACAGATGAAATAATAGTACTCGTACATATATAACAGTATAATTTTAAGCATTAAACAAAGGAGAATGCCCATTTAGTATGGAGAAATGTACTGACTTTAACATTTTTGTGTCTTGATAAAAATACCTTTATTTGATTATGTTATCTTAATAAATTATACATACTAACTTTAGTCAATGATAATATTAGGAAATAAGAGATTTTAAACAAAACTAATTTGTATTTAGATTATAGTAAACTCACAGTAATATGGACTCTATGCGGGCGTATTAAAGTCGATTGCGTATGTAATGTCGATCTTTTAAGTTTCAAATTCATTTGACAGTCCCCAAAACCATTAATTAATAATAATATAATATAATATAAAACCATTAATAATAAACCAAAATTATAATCTAATCAATGCTACCTATTGGCCCGAAGGATCTTAAAAGATTCCTGATTGGCCCTTATCCAAACATAAATGGCCCAATGGTTTTCTTTTGTAAAACGTAAAGTTACTTATTAATTTCAGAAAATTATTCCCAATAAGGCATTTTAGGAAATACGGTAAAATACTTGAAATATTTTAATTAAATTTTTTGTCCAAAAATCATTGTGACACAATTATTTTTTTAAGAGTACTGGCTATGGGCATTCTCCTTTACATGGTGAGATTTTTATGTCCCTTTGGCAACGTACAGCAACGTACTGGATTTACATAATCCAAGCTCAATTTAATTATAATTAGTCAAGACATGACCAATGTTAACAGAGCAACAGAAATCTCGCAGACTCAATTAATCTGACTGTATCTTATGAAAATGATGTACCTCAGCAAAAACTGTACCATCCCTCTCATAATCTCGTATGCGGCTCTCAGAGGACGTGCTCTGATTGAAGCCTCTCAGACGCTTAAATATTCACGGCTCGCTACGTACGAACCGGATGAAACCTGCTACGGTACCAAAATCCTCCTTAAATATTTACTTTGTCATATCTATGGCTAACGAGCTAATTAGCCCCGTCCGTTTTACAGCGTTTTTATTCTTTACGTTCCTGATATTAAATAGACGGTGACAGCCCCGTTTGATATCGCTTCACCGATGCAAAGGTACTTTGAAGTGTGCGTTTTATACCCACTTAAGAAATGGTTCTTTGATTGAGACTTGAGAATATCAAAAGCACCTCCGTAATAGTATATACATTTCTAAACTATATTCATATATACTATACAACTTACGCTTGCTACGATGAAAAAGCCATTATTATAGCTGTGATAGATTTATAGTTGAAAAGATAAAAAAATCAATCAGTAGGTACCTAACGAATACAAAGTACTGGTAATCTAACGAAGATAAATAATTTTTTTGTGAATAATATTTTTCCGACATAATTAGTCCAGTAAGATCCTCCCAAGATCTACTGTTTCGTTACGCATATTTTTTTTAAATAAACATTCTTTCTTTTGATCCAATATTTAAATCTCCAATCTTGTTTGGAATTCATTCCCGTGGTCTGCAATTGAATAAATTTTGGTACAATTCTATTCTCTTCTTTCTCCTCGTGGTACAATTATATTAGATCATTACATTGTTGTATTATTATTGAGCGAATGAAAGCAATCTCATTATTTTTAAGCAGAGCAGAAAGACATTTTGGCGATACAAAAATCAAACAAATATGGTAGGTACTTGACTTGTTCCAATTTCTCCTAGTTTAGTATTTCTCAAGTGGCTAGTCTGATGTAAGTGGAGATGTAAACCGAAGCGACAAAGTACACTAAATTAGTTGGAGTCTATTCAATCTTGTCTTGAAGACGCCCACATAATTAATAAGCATGTCAGCGTGCCCTACTGCTGAGCTATATTATAGTAAAGCGCGTTACAACTGGTATGGATATTATATCCAAACAAATTCAAAAACAAACAGAAACAAAAACTTAAAAACAAACATTTATTTGAAATACGAATCTGCGACTCAATAGCATAGCACTTTTTTAAACGGTTAAACGGTAAAAGCTATATGAAGCTTGCCATGTTTGAGTCAAATCTTGCAAGCCTTAAGACCTACTTCCATTCACCCTAAAGGTGTTAAAATTTTACATATTGCTTTAGTTCTGATGACAATACATTGTGATAAACATGACCTGATACTATACACAGGTTTGGCTCGAGCCGAGGGAACTCCTTAATGGTTAACAGCGCAGTCCTATTGTTTTCCTTAGTATCTACTCTTAATGAGAAATGAAATGAAATGAAATAAGTTTATTTATTCGAAGTAGGTTTGTTACAAACACTTTTCGAAAGTCACTCAACGCCATCGCTTCAACAAATCTCTACCGTGAGTGGTCCCGGTTGTTGACACTATAAAACCGACAATTACACTTGTTGACACTATAAAACAGTGTATTTAGTTCCTTAAACTATTAAATAATCTTATTTTTAAATAAGATGATTATTACAAAATATCATGTGGTTTCCAAAAAATTGATATCAGTTTAGAGATTTCTATAATGTTTTTACTGGGCCGCTTAATATGCTACATTATACAGTGCAGAAACTGTAGTATCATGATTATTAAGAGACATGTTTTTTGTTGCTTATCAAACAAATATTTCAGTATGAAAGAGTGCAGGTAGTATATTAATAGGATGTTTCAAAGTGCATTAAGCACTTTATTTTTATTATAAAAATAATATTTTAGACGAGTAATATAGAGCACACGGAAGCGCGGCTCTCATAACCATCGAGGCGGCGTCGAACAACTTTTATTGAGGAAATGGGAATTTTTCTAACGCTCTGACGTCACTGGTTTTCGCGCTGAGAATGAACCACCTTGTAGTAATTCAGTAATTTTATTGAAAATGACGAATGAAATAGGAAATTTAGTGTGCAGTTGTATTTGAGATGGAGTAGAAAATGTTACTAAAAGATCTAAATTGTTGTCCAAAAAGAAACATGATTTTCAAATGAAATCTAATTTGATTTCATAGTCTGAAAAAAAACTAAAAAAATCTCCATTTTGTTGATAAATCACTGTCATTACAATAATATATATATATGATATAATATTTGACAATTAATTGAAATCACTGTCATTACAATAATATAAATATGATATAATATTTGACAATTAATTGAAGTTTCTGCAGTATTTACCTATCACAGTAAATAATCCAAAATAAGCTAAGAAATCATGATTTTATCGAACTACTTGCATCATGACACTTTTTTTTTTTTTTTTTTTTTTTTTTTTTTTTTTTTTTTTTTTAACGATGGGAAATGCTTTTACGCACGGAGTGTGGGACTCGCCGGCCTACTGCCGGAATACCCACTAAAACCCATCGGGCACCATCCTCAGCGCAAGGGAGGGCTCCGGGATCTCTGTGTAGAACGCACCGGTGCCCTCCAGCGCGGTGCCTTGGCAGGCTCGTCACGGGAGTCACGACTCCCCCGGCGCGGGACGTAAATGACGTCTGCCGCGACGGCTCCTCCTCCGAGCGGGATCCGAGCGTTCTCGGCTTCGCTCGGCGTCCTCCTTCGCGAGCATTACTGCGTCGCAGAAGGAGGTGACGCTTCGCCACGATTCCCCGCTCCGGAGCATCGCCGCGACCACCGCTGCCGGGGAAAGATCTTGCCCAATTTCGTTCGTGAGGATCCGCCGCTCTGACTCCCATGCAGGGCAGTTCTCGAGCGTGTGCTGCGCGGAATCCTCCAAGTGGCCGCAGTGATGACACTGTGCCGCCTCCTCTCTACCTATCCTATGCAGATACTCACCGAAGCAGCCATGTCCGGTGAGTATCTGGGTGAGGCGATAGGTGACGTTACCCTTGCTCTCAAGCCATCGCTTGAGGTTTGGCAGGACAGCCCTTACGATACGCTGGCGCGCACTGCGAGGCTCTGCCAATCGCTCACGCCAGCGCATCAAAGCCCGCCTTTTCGACCTTCGTCGTAGCTCTCCGATCGCCTCCTGGGGGTCGTCCCGCTGGCGGAGGTCGCGGATCTTATGAAAGACCTCTGCGTCCATATCCGCCAGAATGTCCAGGGGCGGAAACCGCGCCAGGATTGCTGCCGCCTCGTGCGAAATTGTCCGGTACCCTCGAGCAACCCTGATGGCGATCACGCGCTGCGCAGCGTTGAGTTTCGCTGCGCGCCGCTTGTTGCTCGAGAGCCGGCCAGCCCATACGGGCGCTCCGTAGAGCGCCATAGAGCGCACCACGCCTGCGTAGAGGCGGCGGACTTCTCCCCTTGGTCCCCCGAGATTTGGCAGCAATTTGTGCATCGCACCTGCTACCTTGTGAATCCGGGGGACGAGACGATCGAAGTGCTCGTCGAAGGTCCATCGGCTGTCCAGCACCAGCCCCAGGTAGGTCATGCTTCGGCCGACCTGAACGTCAACGTCACCTATCCTCACCGATGTGCTAGGAGGGTCCTCTCGGCGACGAAGGCCGTGGAGCCATAGCGCCTCGGTCTTGTTTGGCGCTATTGCCAGATCCAGTTTTCGGATCCCGGCCACTACCCGTGCCACCCCGAACTCGGCCAGCCTCGCCGTCCTGGAGAAGGACTCCCCTTCGGAGAGGACGAGAGTGTCGTCGGCGTAACAGACGACGCTCACACCAGGTGGAAGCGTCGTCCTTAACACCGCATCATACCCGAGGTTCCAGAGGAGTGGCCCTAAGACTGACCCCTGTGGAACCCCGCGCACGACCTCTCTCTCCAGGACACGGCCATCACGCCCAGGGTAGCAGATCTTACGACCGCTGAGATAGGCCCGGATCACATTCCTCAGGTAGGGAGGGACCCCGTGGTATGTGAGCGCCTCCATTATCGCCTTCCCAGGGAGGGAGTTGAAGGCGTTTACTATATCTAGGCTTACAGCCAGGACTACTCTCCCCTGGGATATGGCCTCCTCCGATATCTCCCGCACACGGAGGACGGCGTCCAATGTTGAACGCCGTCGGCGGAACCCAAATTGGTTCGGGTGCATCATGACACTTATGCTGTTTAATATCTAGTAATTCAAGTGTAGATTACAAGTACTAGTTACCAGAAGTAAATAAACTTAAGAGGTTATTTAGATAAACCGAGAATAACGAAGTGCACTCGCTCTTAAGCTAAAAGGCTCCTTTGTACACTTTGCGGGTAAACCGGCCAGCGCGACTTGAAAAATGTAGGTCTTGGACGAAAGCATGTGAAATATAATACGCCCAGTAGACTGATGGACCCGTAAAGAAAGACAAATGTAACCTTTTAAATTACGTAGTGATGCATAAATTTTAATTTCAATTATCATTGGCCAGTGGCCACCACTGTATTTTGATTTAATTATTCCCTTAATTCTGTTATAAATCTTTTTTCTAGCTGATTTCATGTTCAATATTGCGGTTTTTAAGTTGATTTTGGCTTATCGTAGCAGATCACGTTGAAGTTGATTTAGTACTTACAGGAACAGACGAAGCAATAAATTCACGTAACTACAATAATATTTTTTACTTGTACTTAATGATCTGTTACAAAATGTAAACAACATTATGAAATATCTCTTCAATAATAATATTTTCATGTCATATTTTTAAAATATAAATTATAAGTTGACCGGACGAAGCCAACCTCGCAAACCGCTAGAGCCTGGTTCGTGTAAAGTGAATAAATAAGTACTTACTTACGGTCAACGTACGTTCAAAGCTAAAGTGCCCAGGATTTTCAAATATACTTATGTATAAAGTAGAGTTGTTGACTACGAGTAAACACGAAAAATAAAATATGTATTTAAACGCAAATAAAATCACCCAACAAACGAGGCTTTACAAAATTTGCTAAAAATTAAAAACAATGTTTTATAATAAAAAAATATGTGTATTTTACCTTCTAAAAGTGTTATCCGAATTATCCGTATTATCCGGATATATCCGGATAGTGTTTAAGAACTCTCCGAAATATCCGGATACTAAAATTGAGCTGATAATGCATGTCCAATTCGTATGTCATTACTTCCCAGAAATCGATCTTTGATAGCAACATTATCGGATGGTGTAATAATAATACTCGTAGGTTTTTACCGTTATGAAATTGAAGATTTTATTACCAGCATTTTCAGATTTATTTATTTATACTTTATTGACCTTTAACAAAAAGTGGTACAAAACGCGGACTCAACCTTAGGAATGTGCAAAGAACAATGAAAGCGGTACTGATATTATGATGAGTAGGAAGTGACGAAAGGAGAGATAAATTTACAGATTAAAAACAAGTAGTAAAAACAAGTAGTTAAAATAGTAAGTCATAGAGTTATTCTTGCATAAAAACCATTTATGTCCGTCGCAAACATTGTCTGCGCTGTGTTTTAGCGAGATAACCGATATTCAATTACTCAACGTTCTGTATAACTTTGTGTACGCGAACGTATGTATACGCGAATGTGCACAAACATTTGTTGGTATTAAAACAATTTCATTGTACTGCATTCTGATTTATTACCATTTGTAACAGTGCAACTATAGATAAATATAAAAATAAGAACTGTTATCGTATTGTTACTGTCAACTATTCAGTGATTTCCAAGGATGATCCAGATGAAGTTACTTTCAGGGAATAAGAGGTTGTCTAGGGCTGAACATGATACGAAACATTTATTCCTAACTAACAGTTAATACAAATTCAACAGGAAGATGCAAGTGAGATGTGCATACATTAAATAATTTTTATATTATAAACCCCAATGTAATTTCATTAGATTGTATTTAAAGAGAGAGATGTAATGATTAATTGATATGGTTGGTTTATAATTATGACACATTTAATATTAGTAGAAGTTGAAGCTAGATAGCTATTAGATTTATGCCCGGTTTACATTATTCCAGTCCAGTAATTCAGCGAATCAATCCAGCCCGGTACTGGACTGGTATCGTCTACATCATTCCAGTCATTTAGAAGCTTTTGAAATGTGAACACTACAGTGATAATGATTTCAAGAAGAAAATGTATCAAACGGTACTGGATTGGCCGTCTACATCAATCCATTTGCCCTGGAATGATTGCCACTGGATTCAAAAGTAGACCGCTAATCCAGTTACTGAACTGGAATGCTCACTGGATTCAGTGCATTCCAGAGCTGGTTTCAATTATTCCAGTAGCAATCCAGCGCTGGATTCGATCACTGGGCTGGAATAATGTAAACCGGGTATAAATTTCGGTTGGAATCGTAGATGTTCATTAGGTACTGTAGTTGCTCGTAGATAGAGGTAAACGATTTCCTTTGTAAGTCTGAAACCAGTGCGAATATATCTTGCTTAATAATATTTCCAGTGTAGAATGTATTCCGTGCTGTATAGGTATTTTTACTATCTATGTCTGTGGGTATTTCAATCAATAACTTGCATGCTATACGAGGCAACTAGTGTAGAGTCAGTTGGTTGTTGGCTTTCATATTTTCTTTGTCATAAAACTGATGTTATCATTATTTTTAATTAATTACAATTATTATTATTATGAACTTAACAGTAGAAATTTTGTTATGGTTTGATTTAGACATATTTTACATTCGTTATAATGTTAAATATATTTGTATTTTCTTAACCCATTTCTAGGATGGATTAGCACCATTTCTTCCATCCAATTAGCAAAGTAAAATAATAATAGTTAAGGCTTAACACGCATTACGATTTTTCACCGCGCGATTTTTTCCGCAAAATTCTGTGAGATATGGAAATTGTATGAAGCTGCACGCACTTGCGAAAAAAAAATCGTGTTGATTATGATTCAGTACGCGATTTAAAAATCGTCAGAAAAAATCGCGCTTTGAAAAATCGTAATGCGTGAGGCAACCCTGGCTTTATATTTGCCCGTAGCCAAATAAAGTAAGTGAAAGTTCCACGGGTGCCTTGCAATCTAATATTAATTATATTAGTTTGTGATATCAACATTATTTCCCCCTAATTGCGTTATCTATTTTCATAGCTCGTAATTGGATAGAACGGGGCTAGACGCGAGTCTATAGGTATTACGATACACGAAATTGATATTGTCTATCCGTGATTGCGAGACTTAGAAGTTTTAGAATGGAAAACATAGTTTAAACTTCAAAGTTGTTTTGGAAACGAATTGAGTTTTGTTAGCAAAACAAAAAGTTGTGTTTATTACTTTTTAACCCCCGACGAAAAAACAGCGGTGTTATAAGTTTGACGAGTCTGTGTATCTGTATGTATGTCTGTGGCATTGTAGCTCCCAAACGGATGAACCGATTTTGATCTAGGTTTTTTGTTTGAAAAGTTACTTAATCGAGTGTTCTTAGCCCATGTTTCGTGTTAATAAAACAGTCGGCGGTTTTTAAATTTTAGTTTAGAATTATTCATCTTTTCTTCGTTTTATTGTCCTTTAATCCTTAATCTTAAGCAATCTTGCCTTTCATTTTATCATGGGTTTTACCATGGGAGTGGTATGGAGGCATGGTATGGTACTGTGCATGTCTATTGGTAGAACTAACTGCGTGTTTAATATTTTATATCCTGCTTATTGTTTATTGTGATTTTTTCTTTGAACTGATACTTTTTTCTGTTACTGGCCATTATTGTATTTTTTATTGTTATATTATACTGGAGCTATATCGAAAGCTATCCTAATTAATTAATTGGCTTACATTAGTACCTACCTATTTTTACATTTTGAATCCAAATTGAACATAAATAATACTTATGTTATAATTTAATATGTTTAAATTATATATCCTATAATAATTTTGTAAGTTGAAGTCATTATAGGACATTATTTATGTTCAATATAAATTGAACAGTAAACTTACCAAGTCGATTTAAGTTTTTTATAATAATATATATATTTTATAAAAAGCTTTTGTCAATATGTGTCCCATAATTTGTCAATTGTCATAATACGTATTTATAATAAATCAACAAACTCCAATTATTTTCATTTATTTCTAAAAATACAGGTGCTCTACGATGGCAAGTTATCTTCCGCCATTGTGTTCATGTACAATCCGGTTGCGACAGATGGACAACTGTGCCTTCAGTCGGCGCCTAAGGGGAATGTCTCGTACTTTGTTCACACGCCTCACGCCTTGATGCTACAGGTATGCTTTAATTTTATGTTCGCCTAGTACTTGGAGTGAGTTGTGAAAGGGTTAGTGACTATCCAACGGTATTTTATTTAAAAAATACCTTTTCCAAAAAAGGAAATGTAAGCGAGATGCAGAACATAAAAGGGTATCTTGCTATCCCTTGAAGGCTCCATGCATAATTTGCAGCCATGCTTTAAAAGTCCCGAAGGGACTAAGAAAGAGTCAGAAATATCGTTCTGTTTCATGTTTAATGTCTTTTTGCCTTCTCGATTCAAATATGAAGCGGGCGGATAATATTCAATGCATGGTAAGACGCTCCGGGAATGCTTACATTTTATGTTTTCCTAGTACTTGCATTCAGAAAAGAAAGGGGTTAAATTAAGCTCAGCCCATAAAAGCAGACGAAAAAAGTCATAAAAGGTGAATTTTACTTTCAATTCTTATTGTCTTACTTAAAAAAACTTACTGACGGTTTTTCATTATATAAAAACCTTCGTAAGCAATGACTGAAATTCAATAAACACTGCACATCACTATCGTTAAATTTTATTAATTTGTACACCTACAGAGTATAAACATTAGCCGGGCCAATAAACGCAAAGTACACGGAACTTCTCAAGGACAACTTAACATGAAGGAACAAGAAATTGTTAAAGTAATCATCTTAGGGCAATGATATTATATATTAAAAAGAGGTCTTAGGGCCTATCATTTTACTGCTTTTCCCTATAACATGCACAAATACCAAAAATGAATGAATCGGCTTGTGGCTACGAAATTACGTTGTAAGGAAGAGCGATGAGTGTTTTGGGCATGAAATTTTCTCTGAAATGACAAAACTTTATTGGCGACGCCAACTATAGTGAACTCCACAATTCCGCGAAGTTCAGACAGAATCTCGCAATGGAAAAGTTTAATGTTTCTCGAATCGTTATTTTCTTTGACTCACTGACTAGCTAGACTTTAGAAGAATCGTCTTATGTGTCATAACTGTCTTAACGGCATCGAAATCATTTAACTTTATAACTTACAAATCTTACAGATTAAAGGGTAGACTTGAATGGAATCCGTCAGAGGTGTACCGCAAGAATCAATTCTGGGTCGTTTTATTTTTCTAGTCAGTTTTCTATTCGCTTTATTTTTTTTTTCTAAGTTTACTAAAATCTCTTCGTTTCCTAGATACACACCTACTATTGCCGTCTGGTTCGTATCCATTTTTCGGTAGGACAGTTTAATGTTGCTACGAGTGCCATATTTTTTCTGATTAAATTCCCTACTTGCGACCGTTCCTTTGAGACAGCTGCGTTCATTACTCACGGTCATTGTCTTGCCGAGTACAACGAGTGCATATAGGATACGTAGGGCTTACTACAGTCATGAGGCTAAATATGTTTATCCACCATCGATAATGAAAAGATTTCTTAAGCTCTTTCGTGTTCTGAAAGGACGATAAGCTGGCGATCAATTTTCTATCGTTAGCAGACGAAGACAAAGTCAAATTATTCATTTCGTCATAAGAGCAAACGGCCACGTAACGAAAGTCAATATTTACAAAAATAACATTAAAATATAAAAAATGTAGTACTTTATAGCCAGAAAATAATAAATATTTTATTACATTGTACATACTATAATATTAATCATTCATATCGACGCTTGCAAGGAAATATTGACTAAGCGACATTGAGCTAATTTTACAGGAGACCAGTTTAAAGTAATTGAATTTTTAGAAAAGTTGTTGTAACATGAAATCTGGCTAACATTACGTATAGATGATGAAATAAGAATTCCAAAACAGTAAGATTAAAGTCGGTAAGAGGATTACAAAAAACTCTCCTGTAACGTCAATGTCACTTAGTCAATTTTTCCTTTCAAGGGTCGATATCTTACATTAAACAGTTGGACATTCATAATAATGAAGCTATGCATTGTTGCAGGAAGTAAAAGCGGTGGTTACGCATTCAATACACAGCGCTCTCAACTCTATTGGTGGGGTGCAAGTGTTGTTCCCTCTGTTCGCACAACTCGACCTGCCGCACGACGCGCCCGCTACGGATCCCAAGCGAGACCCCATGCTGTGGTATGTGCTCCTGGTATTTTCCGTGTAACTGAACCGGTTAACGTAACCCAACCGGAAATATCCAAAATTGGGTTTCGTAAGAAAAAAACAGGTTTTATTTGTTATCGCTGTAGGCACATATTTTGATTTATATTGTACTAAAAAAATTCTGATGAGAATGATAGATCAGTTTTTGTGTTGACGTTGACGCGTCATCTTTACATATTATTTATCTTCAAATTGGTGTATGAGAAATATGGAAAATCTACTTTATCAATGGACCGAATGTGCCAAATGCATTGTTTTAGTCGTTTCAAACCACCTTCGGATTATTGCCTTTCAAATGAAACCATTTTGAGACATTAGGGTTGGATGGATTCAAAGTCATCATCCGTACAAACATTTTTTGTGTTTTATGTAGATAGATCGGTATTAGGTACATAGGTACCCATATTGAAAGGTGTAAAACATGAATAATAACTTATAATTTGATCTTTAAATTGTATCAATCGTATGATTTAAATTTCGTGGAGTAAAAAGTTGCCACTGTTGCAACTTACTTTGTCTCTTTGAAGATCCTTACGAGCCACGTGTATGAAGCAGCTTAAGTAACAAGTTACAGTGTTTGCAAGCTAATTCTCTTAATACACGTACATTATTTTCAATTAGTACCTAATTCATTGGAACGGACATTATTGATTCGATAATGAATCGAAGGACATAACATAAACTTTATTGATTTGAACTTTACTCTTATTAAATATATCAGGCGAAATCATGGATAAGTTTCTATTATCAAAGTTCGTATCGCACCCACCGACCTCACAAACACAAACCAAGTTTGCAGTAACTCGATTCGTATCAAACCACTGCGCTCTGTAAACTCGCTGCGGTAAAATTTACTACAGCTGAGCAGGGATATATGAAGTGTTCCAGCAATTAGGATCCTCTAATCTCGAATCGTTCATTTAATATTCGGAGTAGCTTCACTAAAGTAACCCGGCTAAATGGACTTTCTATGTCGGTCCATAACTGCCGAAGGAGTTGAGCTGACATCTCAAGACGGTCGGTTAATAGAGGCAATGAACTAGAACTCCCGACAACTCTCTAATTGCCTGGTGTAGGCTCCGGGTACCGGGCAAATTTATGTAGCGTTGTGGTCGAGACATTGCGTTACGATTGCTTTAATTTAGTTTGGATTCCCGCTGTACCTCTATTGTTCGATTAGCGATTTGGTTTGATTGTTTTGCAATTAAAAAGGTAAAAGTATCCCACGCCTAAGCTTATTGACCTTATATTATAACACGATCATACAATAGATACTCGTAATGAATTGAAATGAAATGAAATGAAATGAAATAATCTTTATTCATGTAGGTATCACTGATACTCTTATGCACGTCATTTTTTTTAATCTACCAGCTTTTCGGAAAGGTGCTTTGTCATGGAGGAGAAGAAAAGCCGTAAAGAAACTCCTCAGCACATCTTTTAAAAATAAAACTTATATCTATTACAAAAATAGGTATTCTTTAACCTGTGCAGAACTGGTTGCCTAGCTAGTCATTTCCAAGCATCCTTGTCATTTAAATATTCATTTATGCTATAGTAGCCCTTGCCTAAGAGCTGAGCCTTTACACGTTTCTTAAAAGATTGCACCGGTAAGTCATGTATTTGTTTTGGGACTTTATTATAAAATTTTATACCTAGTCCCATAAAAGAACGTTGCACTTTAGAAAGACGGTACGAAGAGGTAGCCAATTGATGCATCCTTCTTGTTTGACGATTTGAAAAATCACAATTTTGTTTATATGCAGTTATGTTATTCCGTATAAACACTAAATTATTATAAATATATTGGGAAGCTACTGTAAGTATACCTATTTGTTTAAATTTGACACGCAAGGACTCCCTTGATTTTAGTTTATAAATAGCTCTAATGGCTCTTTTCTGTAATACAAAAATTTGTTCTATACCGGCTGCTTTGCCCCACAGTAAAATGCCATAAGACTAATGCTATGGAAATATGCAAAATAAACAAGCCGAGCAGTGTCGACGTCAGTGAGCTGCCTTATTTTTCTAACAGCATAAGCAGCCCTAGCAAGTTTAGTTGTGAGAGATGCTATGTGCGGGCCCCATTGCAGTTTACTGTCCAAGGTCACCCCTAAAAAAACCGTGGATTCCTCTATATTTAATGTTTCGTTATTTAATTTAAGAGATTTATTTACTTTTTTTACATTTGGCAACACGAATTCTAAGCATTTGGTTTTCTTTGCATTTAAAAGTAAATTATTTATAGTGAACCAATGTGAGACATGCGACAGAGCACTATTAACATCGTCAAAATTATTTTTATTCCTATCAGTCTTAAATATTAATGATGTATCATCTGCAAACAGCACAATGTTCGCATGGTTTTTAACATAATGTGGTAAGTCATTTATATACACCAGGAAAAGAAAAGGGCCCAAGATCGAGCCTTGCGGAACACCCATCACAGTAGGTGACCCTGATGACTTTTCATCGTTTATATTAACCTTTAGTATCCTATTACTTAAATAAGATGCGAGCAAGCTAAGGGCCTTGTTTTTCACGCCATAGTGACTAAGTTTAGATATTAATGTATCGTGCTCAACACAATCAAACGCCTTTGATAAATCACAAAATACACCTATAGCATTTTGCGACGACTCCCATGCTTCATATATATGCTTTAAGAGCCTGGCTCTTTAATTTGTAATTCTCCTAAAGCCTCAATATCTCTTTTGTTGGTTAGCAAAACAGCAAGAACATGACTAACAGACGGATTTACATACCTTTAAGTTTCTTTTGCCATTTCTCGTCTTCAAATGATAAAAAAAATCTCTTCATAATGGTACCTAGAAAATATACTATAGTGCATTAATTTGACCAGTCAGACAGTGAAACAAACTTGCCTAAACCTAACAGATTTTGGTAATTTATCTTAATTTTGTGTCGAATTTCAGAGAATTGCGATGGTATTTCCAGTTTTGTTGTTTAATCCACTGACGGCCCTGGCGCTGTTCCCTGACGCCGTCTTATCCATTGATGTCAACCCCCGTCACGCCGTCTGTGTGTAATCGGACAATCATGTCAATGCCACACTCAGTAAAGGTGTAAGGGGTATTCTAATATTTAGAATCGAATAATACTGGCATAGAATATTGCGATTTTCGACGAAAAAAAAATATTTTACATGGCTCTTCACACTCGAATCGGGTGACTATCATCAATTTAATTTAACCCACTTATTAGGTTCATTTACCACTAACACCAAAAGTGAATAACGCTTCACGCTTCACACTCATAGCCCCACACTAGGATTCCCTGTGTTGTGGGTACCATGGTCAACACACAAGACAAGGACATTCACACCTAGACCGAGAACAGAAATTTAAACTCATCATTCAAATTTCCCCGTCGCTGGGAATCGAACCCAGGACCCTCGGCGTGGCGATCCGGCATGGTAACCATTGCGCCACACGGGTCGTCAAAAAGAAAGGAATAAAGGAGATTTATTTATTTGAATACATAATTATGTTTTATTTGGATCAAAAACCTAGACTTTTTATATATATAGTATACAATTTTGAACCTGAATTTAGAACAATTCGGTAAACGCGTAGGAGCGACCGTTTAATCCCCGAGGTATCATTCATTGATGTCGACCCCCGTCATACTCTAAATCGGACTCGATATAAACTCTGGAGATGGTGCGAGGTCTAATTTATGCAGGCCCAGTGGTCAATGACGCGATCGTTAATCGATTATATGAGACACTTTTTTGGATTACAATTGATTCTCCAGAGGGATATGAAGATAAAATGAGATTTTGGAAAATATAAAGGAAAAAATGTATGGAATCAATTAATTTAGGTTGGTTGGTTTGTTGGTGTGTGTTAGAACTTTGCCATCTGATAGCTACGAACTGGAACCTGGAACAGATTATATTTCCCGAACTACAGACAGACAAAATTATTCCAATGTTTAACTCATTTGTGCAGTGGTTCTCGCAAGATTCGTGCTATCTATACTTCTATACTTCTATACTAATATTATAAATGCGAAAGTAACTCTGTCTGCTACTCAATAACGCCTAAAACACTGAACCGATTTTGATGAAATTTGGTACAGATATGGGATTGAGCTCGGGAATGAACATAGGATACTTTTTATCCCGGAAAATAGACGTGTTCCTGAGGGATAACTATTCCACGCCAAAACCACTGAACCGATTTTGATGAAATTTGGTACAGATATAGAATTGAGCTCGGGAAAGGACAAAGGATACTTTTTATCCCGGAAAATAGACCTGTTCCTGAGGGATAACTCTTTCAAGCCACTTAACTGATTTCGATGAAATTTGGTACAGATATGGAATTGAGCTCGGGAATGAACATAGAATACTTTTTATCCCGGAAAATAGACGTGTTCCTGAGGGATAACTATTCCACGCCAAAACCACTGAACCGATTTTGATGAAATTTGGTACAGATATAGAATTGAGCTCGAGAAAGGACATAGGATACTTTTTATCCCAGAAAATAGACCTGTTCCTGAGGGATAACTCTTTCAAGCCACTAAACCGATTTTGATGAAATTTGGTACAGATATAGAATTGAGCTCGGGAAAGGACATAGGATACTTTTTATCCCGGAAAATAGACCTGTTCCTGAGGGATAACTCTTTCAAGCCACTAAACCGATTTTGATGAAATTTGGTACAGATATAGAATTGAGCTCGGGAAAGGACATAGGATACTTTTTATCCCGGAAAATAGACCTGTTCCTGAGGGATAACTCTTTCAAGCCACCAAACCGATTTTGATGAAATTTAGTACAGATATAGAATTGAGCTCGAGAAAGGACATAGGATACTTTTTATCCCGGAAAATAGACCTGTTCCTGAGGGATAACTAAACCGATTTTGATGAAATTTGGTACAGATATAGAATTGAGCTTGGGAAAGGACATAGGATACTTTTTATCCCGGAAAATAGACCTGTTCCTGAGGGATAACTCTTTCAAGCCACTGAACCGATTTTGATGAAATTTGGTACAGATATAGAATTGAGCTCGGGAAAGGACATAGGATACTTTTTATCCCGGAAAATAGACCTGTTCCTGAGGGATAACTCTTTCAAGCCACTAAACCGATTTTGATGAAATTTGGTACAGATATAGAATTGAGCTCGGGAAAGGACATAGGATACATTTTATCCCGGAAAATAGACCTGTTCCTGAGGGATAACTCTTTCAAGCCACTAAACCGATTTCGATGAAATTTAGTACAGATATAGAATTGAGCTCGGGAAAGGACATAGGATACTTTTTATCCCGGAAAACAGACCTGTTCCTGAGGGATAAGGTCAAATTTTGTTATATGTAGTTGATAGATTCGTTATATTTTATGAAGCGATTTTTATGACTCTTTTTAGGGTTCCGAAGTCAAAACAGAATTCTCATAGTTTCATCATGCCCGTCCGTCCGTCCGTCCATCCATCCGTCCGTAGCATAGCGCAGCGGCCCTTAGTGCTAGAAAGCTGTAATTTAGCAAGGATATACATGTTTATTTAAACTTCTGGTAGAATAACATTTTTAAAAATATGTTTTTAGGATACCTCTCCTAGAGGTAATATAGGGATAATTTTTTTCGTCACGCACCCCATAGTGTGGGGTATCGTGGAAAAGGTATCTCAAAAATAATATGGGTCTTGTAAGTCCATTTTTCGATTGAGGGGTCTGTTTGCGAAATATTCGTAAGTGTTAGACACGTAAAAAAATTCATGGCAATAGCATCAAAAGGAAAACTATCATGGCTATATTATTATTAGCATACGTAGTTATTGAGTTCTATAAACTTAGAACTTCGAAACCCTATATTACCAGTAACCTGACACGCTATTAGCCGGTTTTTTAACCAACTTCAAAAAAGTAGCAGGTTCTCAGTTCGACTGTTATAAACAAAACTTAACTTTAACATAATTTGAAAAATTATGCTTACTTTTTCTAAAACCTTTGGACCACGCTCGTCGACAAGATTACACCTACATCGATCGATTCCTGTCAAAATCACGTTATGGACACTATTACATACACTATTGTTAATTGCTCTACTATCTAACTGTATCTTCCCAGACACCTGGGAAAAGGCAGAGGTGATAGGCATTCATAAGCTCGGCAAACTCAAGAATCAGCCTCCGAGCTATCAGTTTCCTTTCCACGAAAAGATACTTCTCAGCCGTATCAAGGTAGTCGCCCTATGCAAGATTCTCCTAATAAAGGATCAATTTGGCTTCAGAATCAATCAAGAATCAATCGACTGTCTGGCAAAGCTGCTTAATTGTATAAGCTTTACCAAATGGGAATGCCAGATTGGTGCAAATCATACGAGACTTTTTAACGAATCACAAGTTCCGATACAGAGGTGAGGACTCACGTTTTTCTATCCACACAATAACGGCCGTAGATCCTTATGGATCTGCCCTTTCCCCTTTACTCTATACTTTATAAACTAAAGACATTACTAGATATCCAAATACACCTGCCAGCCAATCTCACCCTATACCTGCTAGCATCACTTCAACCCTCCAAGCCGCAACCACCGCCATAAGTGAGCAGTTTAGGAAATGAAGAATAGAGTTTTTAATCCCGAAAAAGATCAGTTCAACTTCAACAGATCCACCCATAGATAAATGATCCGCCCTGTTTCATTATTCAAACATTTCTTGGGCGAAATCTGTCGAATATCTTGGCGTCACTCTAGACTCAAGAGCTGTCGCGGCACCAGACCCCCGACCGTCATTCAAAGAGCACATCAAAAAGGCAAGAAACCGGGCTGCTTTCTAAGGTGACTCTATCCCATGATAAGCAAGAAGAGTAAAATGTCGCTCTGTAGCAAGACGAAAATTTTCAAAATTAAAAATTTAAGGGCACCTCCCTTAGCTCGTTTGCATCCCCTATTTTTCGTAGAGGGAGAGCTCGTCCTCCCTTCTCGCTTTGTCTTCTCGGCTGAGACTTTCCAAGCTCGCCCATCTGATCGCTTGGAGCTGTAAAGACCGCTAGGGTCAACAGCAACTGTGCATTCGAAAAAAAACAACTCCATAACAAAGAGCAAGGGGCGCCGATAAACTCCTTGCCTAGGGCGCCGTCGACATTTAATCCGCCTCTGCTAATAGCTTCGTCATGTCCGTCCGTCAGTCTGTCCGTCTGTCCAAAGCAAAGCGCCGAGACCCTTAGTGCTAGAAAGCTATAATTTGGCATGGATATACATATTTATTAGAACTCCAAAATCGTAGAATAAACTACTGAAAAAACTTTTTTTTTCGGGGTACCTCCACTACAGGTAACGTGAGCATTATTTTTTTATTCATCCCTATAGTGTGGGGTATCATTGAAAAGTTTTTTCAAAAATATTATGGGTCTTTTGAGACCATTTTTGGATGTAGAGTTCCGTTTGCCAAAATATTTGGCTTGAAAGTGCTAATTTTGGGTACCCAAGTCAAGTCAAGTGTCCCCCCCTAACGGCTAAACGGTTGGAGTTGGACAAGTGAAAAAATTCTCAAAAATAGGCTATACGATGGATTTATAAGGAAAACTATCAAGGCTATGTTAACATAAGTATCGTAGTTAATGAGTAATAGTCAATAAACTTACTACTTTGGAACCCTATATTGCACGTAGCCTGACACGCATTTGCCCGGTTTTTTAAGTTAAAACTGTGAAAGTTGGTATTTAGTATGTAATCTTACATAAAACAAAAATAACTGTAACATGATTGTTTGGTAATACATTCCCTAAGGGCTAAAACTAGAGGTTGTAAGTTTAGAGTATGTTTGGAGTAAGAAGTTGTAAAACGAACAGATGAGTCACCTCATGGTAAGTGGTCACTTTCGCCAATGTACATTAGCAACGCTAAAGGAATCACTGATTTGCTGCTGCCCAAAAAGAAAAGAAAGATATTTTTTTTGTGTATTCTGTAAAATTACAATGTAAATTTAAAATTCAAAAACTCTCAGGCCCTGACTTAAACCTCTAAATTCTAAAAAGTTCAATTATTTTGGGACCTTTCCTATGGGTGGGTCATTAATGGCTCACTACTGAACACTCACTCTTGAGGACGCCTAGAGCATACTCCACCACTTTGCTCCAGTTTGGATTGATGGAGGGATTAGAAATCAACCCAAGTGTCGGAAGTCATTACGCCGGGCGAGGACCTTCAATATGTCATAACGACTGTTACCTTACGACAACAACCGGGACCGACAGCCTTACGTGCCCTCCGAAGCTCGGAGAGCTCAAGAATTTTTTGCCACTAGCGGTCACCTATCCAACTACCGACCGCACTCGCTATTGTTTAACTTGATCGATTACTATTAGAACCGACACAAGCCGCTGCGCCCGGGCTATGAATGCTTCTCCCGATGGGTAATTAATGGGTTGCAAGAACATGTCACTTTTGCTGTAATTTTGGTGAAGAGTTTCTTGCTGACTACCAATCACGCTACAATATCAGATCGTAGTTATCATTTCATTATCAACACTAAAGATTTGTTTAATATTTTACTCATTTACATAATACGGTATATGTACTAAGTATAAGTGTTTAGCTTCAACCCATAATGGACTATTACAAGGCACGAATCTCCTCTCTTCATAGTATGGACAAGTTTGCTGTCAATTTATGAAAAACATGTTTTATAATGAAGGGATCTTTATTTTCGGCGTACGAAGTCGCGGGTAACAGCTAGTATCTGATAAACAAAATTTCCAAAAAAATAATATGTGTAAAAAATGATGAATTTTTCAAGTGGGCGTAGATGGCCAAATCCGAAACTATGAGGAATAGCGAAAAATACTCTAAAGCTTAGTGAGACTTCTTTTATTTAAATATCACAAATTTAACTTCTAACGATTGATGTTTTGGTAAGTAGGTCTTAACCGCATCAAAGGCATCTAAAATCGAACCCCGATTAGTTAGGGAAATGTTAGCCTGAATAAATGATGACAGCGGTACTAGGGTCGCATGAGAGAAGACGAATCGTCTCTCCCCATCTGTATCGATCGTGTGTTCTCCATTGACAATAATGTAATTCGTAAGCAAACTATGTATGTAGCACGTACAAACTAAAGCCGTAACGGCAAATTGGATAAGTAATCCGGATCGATTAACGTAATCCCACCAAGGAAACATGAATGAAGGTAGTGTGAAGACTAATAAACTAATTTATACACACACACACACGCGCGCGCGCGCGCGTACACACACCACACCGCTGCGCTGTGTACGATCATATCAATAAATTGTAAAACTGTTATTACAAAATAAATCTTTTTAACATATACTTTGATTTTGTTACATATTTATTTGCACCGGTTACACAAGATGTCATATCATGAATTCATGGGCGAAAAAGTTAATTAAAATTCAATAATATATTGGAACTAAAAGCCTTGATAATAAAACGACAAGGACTTCATGAAAATCTTACACGTTATTCGATATTTTTTTCAGTTCCAAACTGCTAGGCTTCGTGTGCTCCTTGGTAGAGTCTTGTAGCACGGTACAACAGCACATCCTGCAGTGCCGTGGGTTCCTGGTGATTTCGCACATGCTGCAGCGCTGCAACCGGGAACACCTCACGCCGGACACCCTGGCCTCCTTCCTACACCTCACCAAACATCTCGTCACGAGCTGTTCGCCCAACTCTGATCTGCTGCTCAAACAGGTATGTTTCATGCTGTATAGTGCTTGTGCTTTGCTATTTGAATTGTGGGATGATAGTATATGTAGTGACAGTATTGACAATCAATTCAGGAAAATATAGGTACTGTACTTTTCAAATATTACTTTAACTTTTTACAGGTTACTTTGATCGGATTTATTTTGTTTCACAAATGACAATGTTAATTTTAGACCATCGATACCTAAATACAGAGGCAATATTGTTTATTGTATTTTTATTCTCTAGTCTACATTTCTGCAAAATGAATAAGTGACATTCTTAAAGAATTCGAGTTCTTAATACTACATAATATAGGCTCGTATTAATAAACCGAGATCGGCTCAAGAACGCGTTCTCAGATCTCACAAATGTCATTTTTACATACAATTTCATATAGGTGATATATAGGTGATACACAGGTATTTCTAATAAGATGTATTTTAGCTCAAACCGAACTTGAGATCGTAGAGATTTTAAGATCGGTTTACTAATACGGGCCCTAGATATAATGTTTTAAGAGTAGCGTTTCGTTTCATTTTGTAAATGGCCACAATTCAAGAAGCACTTTTAATTCCACTGTCACTCAAAAACAAATAATATTATTTGCAGCTTTTGTGGAATTCTACTTTGAGCTGTTTCTGCTTCTGTGGTTGATGTATTTTGTAAACCAATTGCAACGTTTTCACATTGTACGATTCTTCAAATATGTATTTTATGCCTTACTAGCAAAATGTATCGATTATACAATATACTCGTACATTTCACTTGCAACTGTGTAAACGCTGTGATGTGTATTTTGGCAGCTTCATTTCGGTGGTTTTTGTACTGAGTTTTCGTTTGATGATTTGCGCAAAAAGCCATCATTCACATATCGGCTTAATTCGAGCTCAGAAGCCTTTTACCGTTACGTTTGAATAAGTATTTAGATTGTAAGCACCATATTTATAATGTCGTTTTTTGTAATTAACTGCGATGATATCAAATCTTGTTTCAGATTTTCGAAGTATTTCAATGTTAATATTATAGTTACGCTTTGTGCTCAGTATCAGTATTCTTTCAATATTTTATTGAAATTTGCTGTATATTTTTCTTTTGCTAAGTGAATGTTGACTTGGCTGTTGACAAAGTATTACATGAAGCTTTATGATCGCTTATACGTATGCCGTATGGAGCCTTCAGTTATGTATGTTATTGTTTTAATGGTGGCTTCAGCACAGTATTCATCTGTAAAAAGAACATAATTATAAACTATGACATGGGGTCCTTCGAGAAGCTTCTATTGCTTCTATTGTTCGAGGCGTGCAACGCATTGGTGACGCCCCCGGTGTAACTAACGTCCATGGGCGGCGGTGATCACTTACCATCACGTGACCCGTCTGCTCGTTTGCCTTCTCAATGCATTAAAAAAATTGTGTACTAGATATCTTTATGATTTCTGTAGTAGGTATTTATATTATACCTTCAAATAGAAGAAGGTCTCTGCCATGGAACACAGAGACAGCGTATCTGCCGTCGATCGAAAATAAATTAAGCTTAAATATCGTCTGTTTTTGTTTAAATGATTATATCTTAGTATATTAAGCCTATTACTAGATTATTATTGGTATACATTACGATATCGGAACTGACAAATAAACGGGATCTAAGCCACATTGTTGGCGTTAGTAAATTACCAGTTTATGGAACCCAGCAGAGCAAGGCGTTCACCGAAATTAACAACATAAATTACCATTGCGCGTTCCTGAAATATTAATTTGCGATCAAATCTCGTCTGCGCGTACTCTGACGGCAATGAATGGGGGTTCATACCGTATTGCACCCTAAGTAAGGGAGAAAATTGCTTCGGGGAGAAATTTATAACGAGCCTCGACGTGCTCAGTGAAAATAAATAAGGCCGTAAAATATTTATTTTTGCTGTTAAATGATATATTTGCACGGTTTACTTGGTTTACGAGGCGGTTGATGGGCTCAGCGGTTTACAATTATTATTAAAGGATATCACGAGTTATATTTGCCATTAAAACCGCGGCTGTTGGGGATCGGTAGTGTTCTTTTTGCTTTACGCCGGTTTACGCAATTAAATTCTTTCGCTGGTAGCCGTCCATTTTAAACTTGTGGCTAAAAGAGAATTTAGGGCTTGCATGAAATTCGATAATTGGCTTCGTGAAGTCGGATTTGGTACAACAATATTTTGTGGTCTGCAGAAGATATTTTAATTTATTTTGTGTCTACGTTCGCATAATATTACAACATAAAGAAATGCACTAGAATGTAAACTACAAATACATGCATAAAGGAGTTTTAGATTGCATTTTCAGCGGCAAGTCCTATTATTCATCACAATGTTTTTTTTTTATTTTATTATTTGCGGTATTCAAATTGAATAATTTTCTTTGACCTAGTTCGTTTTAATTACTTGTCTGCCATTCAATTATCACTGAGTGTCTGTATGATGCGATGCTGTATTTTATTTCTGCCTTCGAGTAGGTACGTACTTTAGATGTCGTGTTGTTATTTCCCGTAGTAAATTGATGCATGATATTAAAACATGGCGGTGTAGACGAGCGATTTCTATAGCATTAAGTAACAAATTACACATTTAAATGAAGTGTTATTGCAGATTACCATTACAATTTATATACTGCTGAATATATAGATTCCATTATTACTCTATATATCAGTACAGTAATTTTCATAGTGTTTTATTCTAATACTTTATTGATGCTATAGCTCTCGCAGTTATCGTCGATCGACCTGTCACTATTAGACATTGAAGTATAATGTCATAGAACAGACATCTCGAACAAATTTTGTCCCGACCGGGAGGTTCGATTTTCAAAATTGAGCCCCCATTCTTTCAAAATCGAACAACTCCATTGAAAATTGAAGCCGATCGGCGCCAATTCATTGGGACATACATCGTGTTCGCGGTGTCGGTTCTATACTAGTAATTATACTTCAATGGTAAGACATGATATTAAATAAAACAAGTCATAATTTCAATATTTGTTTTGTTACGTCAATCCCTAACCGTTCAGTTTTCGATGGTTGTCAGCGCATGCCCCTCTTGCTTCCACGATCCTCCACGATTCTACACACTGAAAATTTTTGAACAGTAATTATTTTATTGCATACCCATTCCATAAAAAATATATCTACGCTGATTTTACAGGAAATAGATTTACAAGTTTTTTTTTTAATTGATGTATTTTTAATATAAGTATGCATTTTCTGTTCCTGTATTTTGTAAGTCGTAATTTCCAATTTTATTTGAGTTACTTTCACAATTGTCACACATTAGCTCGCCGTTCGAATACACTCACACAGAACATTGAAAATATTGCAAAAAATACTTGCGACATGCTTTCAACTTTTTTAAAACGTATGTAAATAGATAATCACAGAATGCACAAGCAGGAATTTGTTACAACATTAAATCAATAAGTAGCTGGGTTTAGGAAGTTTAAAGTCTTTATTCAGCTTTCTGCACAAGGGTTTGCTGGGTTCGAATAAGCGATTTCAATGTAATTTAAACAATTTTAGTATGTAATGAATTTTACTTCGATACTTTTACTTTTTGGCATTATATTTTTGCCCTCACCGCCCCTGCTATGTGCAAAATAAATGCTATTTCTATTTTACTTAATGAAATAAATATGTCAACTTTAAAATATTTTTATATTATACATTGACGCAATATGTGTTCTATCCTGTGGTTCTATCAAATATCTAAATAAAAAAAGAATGACTAAGCAAGCAAGAGGTATACGCTTTCAACCATCGGACAGTAAAAAGTCTATGCTAACGGCAGTCGTTCTGCCAATCGTTTCTGACCTGGCAGCTCCTGGACTACATACTGTTCAACCCGGCGCTGTGGATCTACACCCCGGCGGCGGTGCAAGCCAGGCTGTACTGCTACCTGGCCACTGACTTCCTCGCCGACGCCCATATATACGGCAGCGTCAGACGAGTCAGCACTGTCCTCCAAACGGTTCACACGCTCAAGTATTACTATTGGGTCGTCAATCCGAGGATGAAGAGCGCGATTTTACCGAAGGGATTTGGTGAGTTTTTAACACTCTTTTATTAGCTTCATACGTATCGATGTAACGGGAACTTTGAACATAATTTTGACATACTTAATTTTAGCATTCTTATCAAGGACTGATGACAATTCCATATAAAAAAAATTGAAAAAAAAAAGAAAAAACGCACAGCACTTAAGTTTCATTTCAAAAATCAAACTAAAGAAAAAAATATAAATAATAATAGTAAAAAGAAGAACCTAAAAAACACGCTTTTGTAGTAAGTCCAACTAAAAATAGAAAATAAATTTTAATAAATTATTTTCTATTTTTAGTTTTAATTGTAAAAAAGCGTGAGTTGGTATCAATGAGTAGAAGGATTATCATCCCACGCTTTTTTTACAATTAAACTATTCTTAATTGAAATATATTAAAAATCTTCTATTTTTGCCGTAGCGCAACCGAGTTGGATTTTATTGCCAAGGCGTGTTATTGATATTTCACATCAATAATATCCACTCTCGTTTCACTTCGGAGAAGTTATACCCGTCTTAATCTATTTTATATTATCCATCGTAGTAATAATAATGTTTAGAGGGAATTATTTATGGTGACAATTATTTTTTTATAATTGAATAGAATAAAGAATCAATGATGTTACCCCAAGTTTTACTTAAGTTTAGCCATTTCTACCATCAGCGGAATTAAACGCATTGACAAACAGACAGCCAGAAATTCTAGATATCATTGTTTCGGAATCTATCGCATTACTAAGCCAACATGAATTTCACCAGACGGTCCCCGGCCCGGTCACAAGGACATTCTGACCATCCGCGCGTACATTCTGCTATTCCTGAAGCAGCTCATCATGATTGGCAACGGGGTCAAGGAAGACGAGCTGCAAGCGCTGCTCAACTACCTGACTACTATGCAGGAGGTGAGATATTGTTGTTTGATATGGTTTAGGGAAGATTAGCTGTGCCTCGCGGTTTCACCCGCGTTCATTTGTGGAAAAAACTAACTACTAAAATATATGATGGTAGCCTATAGCTTTCCTCGGTAAATGGACTATCAAACACATAAGAATTTTTTCAATTCGAAGCAGTAGTTCCTGAGATTAGCGTGTTCAACCAAACAAACTCTTCAGCTTTATAATATTAATATAGATTATTACTACTTTTACGGTAAAGACACATGAATAACTTCCCCTTAAATAGAGACAATAAGAAAAGTGTTACTGCACATATTCTTATATAAATTTAGTTTATTAGTTTAAGTTAAATGAATATTACTTATTAGTCTTGTAGGCTAGATTGTAATATAACCGGGGACAAATATGTGTCCTACAGAAGGAAAAAAAACAAAATTAGGAACTTTTAATTTAGCGTTTATGCGGAATTTCCATCTGATTTTTCATTTCCATATGTGCTGTTCCGTTTTGTAGGATCATTTCTCGAATTTTGAATGCACTTCCAATTTTTGTATTATATTTTATACCAATATTTTGACCGAGTTACATGGATCATGGCTTTGCTGTTCTTTAATGTTATAATATTATACTATACTCACATTCTCATATACTCATTATACCTATATTTCACTGGTATTTTCAATGTCAATGACCTGATAATTTTATTTTAGGATGAAAATCTCCACGACGTTCTTCAAATGTTGATCTCGCTCATGTCCGAACACCCTAGCTCGATGGTGCCCGCGTTCGATGCCAAGGTAACTGTTATAAATACTAGACAACAGTAAATTATGTCTTCGATTATACTTTAATCGACATTGTTTGGAAAAAAACAACCTATATTGTCCTAGTATTAGATGTATTAAATAGTTCCCAATATATAAAAATAATAATTATAATTTTCCATCTTTACAGTAGTTTTCCACCGTACAAATTAGTCATGTTATGTTGTTATAGATATTTTTCACACTTAATGGAAAAGTGGACAAATAATTATGTATTTTTGTATGTATCTCAGTATTAATATTCATCACGTATACAGGGTGGCGTTAGAACTATATTCAAACTGCTTTCCTCCGAGAGTCAGCTGATAAGACTGCAAGCGCTCAAGTTGCTAGGATTTTTCTTGAGTCGAAGCACCCATAAGTAAGTGTACCCAGTTAGTACCTAAATGAAGTCTTGATTGCGCTAAAACCAATCGAAACTTTAAGTTTTAGAAATTCATTAATATTAATTATTATTCACATTTACTGCTCTTTTTATAATTAATGTTTACCTAATAAATCTCGTACAAATCACATTTATTTCCTGGTTTGTTGGAACGAAGTTCCTTATCGCGCGTTATAAAAGAGGGCTAGATGGAAAATTTTCTTACGAAAAGTTGCCACGATACTTTTTGAAGTGATTTAGAGAGTTTTACAGAGATGGCGCTGTACAACTTTCTGAATCAATTCAAAAAACAATACTTAAATCGAAAGGAACTTCGTTCCATCCGGGTGTCCCTTGACACCTCTCATTTTTTTTATATAAATTACACATATTTTGCTTTGTGATAGAAATTACGCGCGCTGATATAACAAATTACTATCTCATGTTTTATCTATCTCTATTTTACTTATTCTCTGTAAGTCGAGTCGATCTCCTTCTTCCCTAAAATCTCTCCTCTAACTGTACTAGGAGCGCAGAAACACTAAACAATCTAACAAGATCCCACGAACGTTCCAGACGTAAATACGACGTGATGTCACCACACAATCTATACACGCTGCTAGCGACTAGGCTAGGCGCCTGCGGGGAGGCGCTAGCGCTGCCCGTGTACAACGCCCTCTATGAGCTGTTGACGGAACACGTCGGACAACAGATACTGTACACCAGCCATCCCGAGCCACAGCCTCACTTTAGGCTGGAGAATCCTAGTAAGTTAAAAAATGTGTATGATATAAAAAGGTCATTTATATTTGACGTCATTTTAGAATCAAGGTCATATATATAGGTGTGTAAAACTCAATAATATTTTTTATATTTGACAAAGAGCTGACGGTCCACCTAATAGTAAGTGGAAAACATCGACCATGGATATCAGCGACACTTTTAAAATCAATATATAATCCCTTCGAGGGTACCTACCACCAGCGAGCTGGACTTAGTCACCCCCACAGACATATACATCTCTGTGGTCACCCCTCTGGCGTGGGATTAGGGGTAGTATGCTGAGCCGCCTAAATAAGTTTTTGTTTCAAAATAAATCTATGTCAGAAAATGTTTTCTCTTTTGAGAAATTTGTACACAATGTATAAACTAACTATCACAAACATTTTTCTCCGCAGTGATCCTAAAAGTAGTAGCGACTCTCATCCGCCAATCGAAGCAGACGGAACAACTGTTGGAGGTGAAGAAACTGTTCCTGTCGGACATGACTCTCCTCTGCAGCAACAACAGAGAGAACAGACGGACAGTGCTGCAGATGTCGGTCTGGCAGGAGTGGCTGATAGCCATGGCCTACATCCATCCGAAGAACACGGAAGAACAGAAGATATCAGACATGGTCTACTCACTCTTCAGAATGCTGTTACATCATGCCATCAAGCACGAATATGGAGGATGGAGGGTTTGGGTCGATACGTTGGCTATTGTGCATTCTAAGGTTAGTTTGTGGTGAAAAGATTTTTTAGATGCATTGGCGAGGCTGTTACTTTTATCGGTACCGATTTACTATCGGATCAGATTCTTAGTTCTCCCTTTAGGCGACAAAAAGTATGGTTAAGGATCTAATGTTTTTCATATAAGTAATGAAATGTTTTAATCAGTACGAAAGGTTACGGTTCTTGCTATAGAGCAAAATTTTAAATAAGGTCATAAAACTCAAGAAAACTCAAATTATTTATTTCATATAATACACTTATGCCAAAAATGTTATGTACACAGCCCACAATAAATACATTTATGTCAAAAGTTTTCAACCATTCCGTAAATTTAAGTATGTAATATAAAGATATGGACGTATTTGATATTACTTTAACTTGTCTAATATAATATGTATTGTCTTGCAAATAAATCTTTATTAGATTATTACATTATAACAACCTAATTAAACTATATCTTATCATTCAAAACTTCTTTGGTTCTATTTTGTTTTTTTTTATATCACAGGTATCATACGAAGAATTCAAGTTACAGTTCGCTCAGATGTATGAACATTACGAGCAACGTCGCGCGGACAACATTACTGACCCCGCGGAGAGGCAACAACGACCCATTTCCACCATATCGGGGTGGGACAGACACACAGAAGGAACGTCCACTACAAACACAACACACAAACCCATCCCAGACACAGATGACAGTGAAACTTCTCCAGTATCCATAAGGAAACAGAACGTACTCAATCATGGAGCTCAAACCGAAATAGGAAAGGGTCTATCCTTACGCGAAGTTGAAGGAAACTGCAGTTGCTCCAAACCTAAAAGTAGTAATAGTCAAGACAATCGGACTACAGAAGTGACTAGTGAAGTGTGTAAAGTGCATAGTCCTGTTAAGGAGGCTACGGATGTCGAAGAGTCCGAAGAAAACGGTTGTGATAGTGTAAAATATACAGATAACGAAGTCGAACATGCCATCGACGATGAAGTTGAAGAGGTGGGTAAGCCAGAATTGCTCCACACTGAAAGCGAATTAGTACAATCTATTATTGAAAATAAATTACTAGAAAGTTCGGAGTCCGGTATTGGTACGATCGAAGCCGACTCGGAGAAAACTGATAAAACTTTAACGAGGCAAGGCAGTCTCGACTACATTCCGGTCAGGGATGTAGGATATGACAATGTTTCGAGAGAGGATAACAATGATAATACTGACAAGAGTGAAGGCATTCCCTCGAGTCTATCCGCAAGCGAAACTGCAAGCCCGGAACGTGTTGCAGATGGCTTGAATGTTATAACTGAGAGAGAATCCGAATTATCAGATCCCTCGGAATTATACCTAACGCCGAGTGAAGCAACTAGTCCAAAGAAAATTCAAGATAAGACTGACGGTAATATTCTAGATGAAGTCGGGGCTAACGACGATCCACAACATATTGCTATTAATATCGTCAACGACGTTCTCACTATCGCTTTAGAAACAGTACGATTAAAGACTGATGATGATACAGATTCTGGTGCTATTTCCGGTGGACTGCATTCTGAGGGTAATACGCCGAATGGTCGAGATGATTTAGAACAAGATATAGAGGATATATTAGACCAAAAACAGACTGCTGAAACGATTGCTACTGATATTATCAATGATATAATTACCACGGCCCTTTCCAAGAATCTAGATAAGGAAACAGTTGAGACTCACCAAAGTCCACAACATAAAATTGAATCGGATTTACCACAAGAAAGCGACGTTTTACCTTTAGAGAGCGAATTGGCTGCCAATTCGGAAATTGACAAGACTTCGAAAATAGAAGATGACAAGGAATCGCCACATAAACATTCTGAAGAATGTTCGAAAGAAGACTCGGAAAGGGAAAAATCTCTTGAAGCGGAGAGCACACCAGAAGTGCCTCCGATTTCAACGATCAGTGAGAATATATCGCTCGCGAATAAGAAGGAACAAGAGGCTGAGGAAGACCTGAATCGAGAGTGTGATAGAGAAAAGCGTCGAGTCAGTCTACCGGGTGATGGTGAGATGAAGCAGGATGGCAATAGAAATGAGGGTGTCGCCTCTCAAGGAACGAATACTTCGACATCGCCGAGACGGCCGCGAAGCGCTTCTACTAGCACACAAGTGGATTCGAACCACTTCGGTAAGCAAGCATAGTTATTTAGTACTATTTAACTGTGCAATTGTTTTTATTTTAATTATATTAATTTTCAATTATCCCTAACAATAAAATTTACTTTAAGAGGGAAACTTGCAGGTATCTAACTTACAGCTAATCACAAATTAATATGGCTTTTGTTGCTTAAAATAGTCCCATATTTATATACGGATAGAAATATTTTGTTCAAAGCGTCAAAAGAAATATAGTCATAATTTATAATAATATATCTAAACCGTGTAAAAAACAGCGTATATGTTTTACATTTTTAGCTTAGACATGTATAATAGTTTATAATATATTATTTGTATGATATCATCTGTATATTTCAGAAACGAGACGTCAATCGCGCTGCAGCCGTCCGATGTTCTCGCCGGGCCCCACGCGGCCTCCGTTCCGCATCCCGGAGTTCCGCTGGTCCTACATACACCAGAGACTGCTCTCCGATGTGCTGTTCTCCTTGGAAACTGATATACAGGTATGTTTATTACGAGTTTAATGGCTTTATTATTTTTATAATAAATTATTTTATATCGAAAATTATTTTAAGATTTATACTCTAATAATAAATTGGTTTAAGAGCATTATTAGGAGCATTATTACAAGTTCGATGGCTTTTTTTGTTTTAATATAATAAATTATTATATTTCATTTCGAAAATTTTAACTTTTAAGATTTATACCCGAGTAATAAATCGGTGACAGAAGAATACAATTTTACTATTACTTGTTTTACTTTGAGTGATTACAAAATTTTTTATGCTGAGTATTTACTCTCTTTAGGCTCAATAATATTTAATTATAATTAGAAATTTTGATTTCTATTTATTCATCGTATTTTGTGCTGCCAATTTTCTTTTATCAACCATCTAATTTGTTGTTTGGTATTCCGTTGTGAAGGTGTGGCGCAGTCACTCGACGAAGTCGGTGATAGACTTCGTGAACAGCAGCGAGAACGCGATCTTCGTGGTGAACACCGTGCATCTCATCAGCCAGCTCGCCGACAACCTCATCATCGCGTGCGGTGGCCTGCTGCCGCTACTGGCGTCCGCCACCTCGCCTAACGTTAGTATACATTCTGACTAATACTAGAAAGTTTTAATTTGGCTTCAACCCATTAATATCTTCACTTACCATCAGGTGGGATTATGGTCAAGCATTAACTTATTTTATGTAAAAAAAAATGGCTAGTGAGCCATTTGCCCAGTAGTGACTGGGCACGGGTCTCTCCTCTTGAGGATGTCTCCACCACGCTGCTCCAGTGCGGATTGGTGGAGTTTTAATTTACTAATCGAGATTTAATGTAACCTAAAATTTTAACAAAAAAACTGACTTCAGATGAAGTACACCCTTTCTAATAAAAAAAGAATCATCGAAATCGGTTGGCGTGGTATTGAGTTATTCGTCCATTTGTCGCGCACATACTTAATGCAAAAAGACTTGTATGGTTTACTCTTGGATGCCATTATCAAATCTCGCTCAAATTTAAGTGGGACCACATGACAAGCACCAGCTTTTGATTAAAAAAAGCATCATCAAAATTGGTTCACCCAGTCGAAAATTCTGAGGTAACAAATATAAAAAAAAATACAGTCGAATTGAGAACCTCCTCTTTTTTTTGAAATTGGTTAAAGATCTTGTAATGGTAATATTTTATTTAATAGAACGAGCTCGACGTGATCGAGCCGACGCAGGGCATGCCCGTAGAGGTGGCCGTCACCTTCCTGCAGCGACTGGTCTCTATGGCCGATGTGCTCATCTTCGCCAGCGCACTCAACTTCGCCGAACTCGAAGCAGAGAAGAACATGTCCAGCGGAGGAATACTGCGCCAGTGTCTGCGATTGGTGAGTGTCGCGCGCTACAGCGAACTTGAGACGATCGATTGTTGATTCTTTATGCGACCCTAGTACAACGGTCCGTTAATATCGACTTTTTGGGGACAATCGATTGAACTTTTCGATAACGATTGATCGTCTCGAGAATAGATTTTTAACATTCAGTAGTAACTTGATAGTTAGTTTCTTCTGTTGAATTACAAGCTACTTGAAATAACTTTTCATAAATGTATGTGTTTGGTTGTTGTGATAAAAGAAATTAGTGAAATAGTATTTTAGATTTTCATATCGTGTTTTGATCATTATGGAATGAATCAAAACATGTTCTGTTTCGAAACAATTGTATGAATGGACATTCCAAACTTTTCTAATACCAAAATTTCCTATTAGCTTCATACATCGTTAGAAGTTGTACAAAACCATACTTCATATAAAATCTATAAAGACCAGATGCCATTCTTTATACATAGTTAGTTTAGTCTTAGTAGTCCTAGATGCGTTGTATAGTCCAGTACAAAAGCATTTTATCATAATAATTAAATTGGTCTAGTCAGATTTCCTATTATCGTGTGATTAAGATGTTTATAGATTTTTTGGATCTTTATTACATAGAATCTATACCCAATCTGTGGTTTGTTTGTATTGTGTGCCTTACTAAATTCGTGCCTGTCTTCAACGGGTTAAATTGTACTACTAATATATCAGGCGAACATAAACACCAGAGTGGGATTTCAATAGTACCGTAGTGGTAGCTAGTGTGTGTGCTACAGGTGTGCACGTGTGCGGTACGCAACTGTCTCGAGTGCAAAGAACGTCAACGGTGTGCGGCCGCCCGAACTGGCCGGCCCGACGACACGGACGCTAAGGTAAACCTCTCACGCGTTATGGGGTCCTGGTACTTTGTTAGGCGTGTGATTTGCTAATTGAAGATTACGTGGTTTTAAATCAACACACTCATGATGTCCATGATTGATGATTGATTGAATGGCGGTGATGATTTTTATTTTGCTTACAGAAAATAAAAATGTGCCTATATTTGGGTACACATTTTTTGTTATTTTATAATTATTCACTTAAATTCATCTCACTCACACCTCGCTGAAAGAAAAGGACAGAACTTTTTTTCTCTCATGCTCGATATCAAAAAATAAGGAAGATTGTAAAAAATGTGTGAGGAAGAAAGAAATATACCGCGGAGCCTGTAAACGACACCAGTCAAGAATTCTTAAAGGAGCGCCGTACGCATCCTTCAGTTTATTATATCCTAGTACTATTTACGTTAGCATAAAGGGTTAATGAAGTTTATTTATAAAATTGATTTTTTTCTTATTTTGTTAATTATAAAATTAATTGAATTACATATATAAATTGCATGGCGTTGTATAAAATGTTTTCATCAGAAAATTAAGCGCATCCTTGTTGTCTATTAAATCTTATTTAGTAGTTGCATATTGATAGTAAGGGTTTTAATAAACTTCTTATCAATCTATAATGTATTCTAGAAAATAACAGTGCCTGAAGAATATATTTCAAAAATTTTCAACTTTCTCTCAAATGTATTGTAGTCCTCCTAGCAGTATTCTTTTGTCTGTAATTCTAATTGATGTTACCAAGATTTTAATTGTATGTAGTACTTACAATATGTGTGCGGATTTATCCAATATCTATTACGTCCGCTATAATACAAAACTATAAGCATTATTTGTTTGTACAATTTGAGCAGAGCGTCGTAGCGAGCTTAGCGGACGCGTCCAGTCCGGTGAAGGACCCAGAGAGACTGCTGCAGGATATGGACGTCAACAGACTGCGTGCCGTCATCTACAGAGATGTGGTACGTGTTACATTGACAGAGAAGCTCTTTTGCTAGTTTACTTTATTTATCTCCTACTCTTGTTAACTTGATATAATACCTCTAATATAGCAATTCATGCTAAGAAACATTTTTAGGATTTGAATGATACAAAACTAAGTAATAACATTGATAACATTGAATTAAGTTGGCCCGTAATTTAATTTTCAAATACGTAATTAAATTTTAAATACTATGCATTTCATAAAGATTGATTAATTGATTAATTGTTCTAGCGATAGGACACATAAATTTCATAAGACGTGCCAGTATAGCCAAACTGAAAAAACAAAGTGATAGAATAAATCCTTGATCGATCTTTTTCCAGGAGGAGACAAAACAAGCGCAGTTCCTGTCCCTTGCGATAGTGTACTTCATATCGGTGCTGATGGTGTCCAAGTACCGCGATATCTTGGAGCCGCCCCACGCGCCCCCCGACTGCGCGCGCCGCATACATCACGCGCACGAACACCACGGTACGTTCACAGTTGACAACTTGTACACCTTAATATTCCATTAAATTATTACGCGTCGGCATACATTAACATAAATAGGGCAAAACGCGCGTTTTTTAAATATTGTCATTTAGAAAATCGTATTTAAAAACTCAGTGCGAAGGAAAATATAAAATTTTGCGTTTTTCGTATAGAGAATTAACCGCCGTCGAAATTTTGTTTTGTTTTTTAATTTGCTCGTTTGCTTTATTTACTTTTGTCCAGGATTTGTGTTTTTTTTAAATTTTGAAATATTTTTCTTCAGTTGAGCCCTATACTAATCGCTTCGAATAAGCACATGATTTTATTTCTGTTATCTGGTTTAGTTACTCTGATTATTATTTTTAAAAATTTTGTTCATTTTAATATTAATACCAATAACTACAATGTAAATAGAGTTTGAAATATTTATAATCTCATTAATCATTACATCCATGTAGTGCCATGCACAGTAGAAAGTTGTCAGATATTACAATTTCCAATCTATTTTCGTAATAGTACGATATCTAGATTTTTTTATTGATTCATTCTAGTTGCATTTGTCATAATTTATTCAGGTTTGCTATTCGGTTGCTTCTTTTTTAAGCTTGGCACAAAAAATACGATAATTATGTCATTCATAGGAATAACGCTATTACCGTATAAGTCATTCACAGGAATATCGCCATTACCGTATAACGTTTTTAGTGGTTATTGTTAAAACCGTTATGTAAAAAAATATTACCTACCATCGCTCACACTAAGTCGCTTTCAAAATTCAGCTAAAAATCAAGATTCAGCTTGTTTTTTGGGTCATATTTTTATTTTCAGTACTAGGAACTGAGGCCAGCTTGAAAGTGTTGGACTGTTTTTCAACTGTCGATCTCCAAAAAATTTTGATAGCGACATGATTAACACTGAAGTTTACTTATTGACTTGTATATCTGAAGTGTGTCGTTTCTCCTCTTTTTCACGCCGCTTGATATCGCGTCACGGTTTGGGACACTGGTAAAATTTACGGTACTACACTGCTCGAACATCGACACGTCATGCTCGACTGTGCATCGCTATGGGCAATCATCGATATTAACATACCACACCACGATACAACACTATTAACCATGGTTTAACAATGCAATGTCATGTTTCTTATTGACTTTTGGATATTAATTTTAATATCTACACATTATGTAATATGATCACGTTTACTGAACTGTTATCGTTTTGCTATGTGATGCTGTCTCTCTTGCTTTTGCTTCTTTGTATCATATCCGGTATGTTTTTTGCGTTTTTTTATTGTATTGATATTCACCATGTTACTTCGACGCTCATACTATTGTTTGTTGGATTTTATTTGCACCCTTTTTGGTACATTTTCCATTGGCCACTTTATTTGCAAAATATTTTGTCCTATATCATCGTACCCCTATACAACACACTTATCATTTCCCTGTATATATTTTCTTACTTTTTACTTCTTGTACATCCTCTACTGCTTCTGTATAAACATTATTCTTCTATTTACTTCAATTACCTTTGTTTCGATATTAAAACAATTCAATTATTCTGACATGTAATTCCTATTGTATTATCACATTGTCGTGATTGTCTCTTCCTGCTCCTAATTTTTTTTGATATTTCACTATATACATTTGCCTTTATTTCGGCATTTATATCTAATATCCATCGCTTCTTCTCGACTATTATCGTGTTTCCATCATTGTCTCTTTTTATTTCGAATCGTCGCTACATATTTTGCTGTCATCTTTTCCCTACTCCTTTCTCCGTCCCATCCATGTCCCGTCCATATCTGGTCGTCCTGTCGGTCGGTGGGCAGGATCCCGGCCGCTGTTCCCGCAGTGGTCCCACCACGTGTACCCGCAGTTCCTGCCGGGTGGGCACCCCGCTCACCGACACCCGCACTGCAAGCTCGAATGCGGCCAACACCAACATACAAACACGCACGCTCACGCACGCATTGCTAATTACCACCGCGCGCACGCAGGTATGATCCGGTCGGGTTTGCACGGGGCGTTCGCTTCGTATAGACGGTCGATACGTGGGATTACCGACAAGTTTTGATTTGTCTGTAATATCTATATACGAATAGTGTTCAATTAATCAAGGAGTATTCCTCTTCGTTCGTGATGTGGACCTATTTGTTTATGTGTATGACTACTATTGTGTCTTCGTTTTAGAAGGTATAAATTTTATTTGAACAGCGTATTAAAGTACGGGTATTAATTTATAAATTTTATGAGGTTTTCAGATGGGGATTAAATATTCATTCAGTTCATTTTGATTAATTCAGTCAAGTTTTTGTCAGTGTCAAATTATAAAAGGAACTGTTTGTGACTAATTGCGATGCGAACGCTCAAGTGGCTCAATATGATCGATGTTTGCGTTCACTGTTTTGTTTCGGTTTCATGTCTTAAAAACAGTAACATTTGATCGCACGCTACTAAATAGTAGCGTTTGTTCAAAATTGTAGTTCAAAATTGAACGGCTTCGAAGTAAATCTCATTGTTTTCAAACGTAAACTTGAATGTGACTTTCCTTATAATGATGACAAACGAAATTCTGAAAGACAAAACAGTGTTAATTGGCACCGCTTGGGCACTGCTAATAATATTTTTGTTTTGGTGTTTCTTTATGATTTGCGTCATCATCAACGTAGGTTTTCGTGTGGTTTGCTCACGTTCCATCATCACACATGCATGTATCATATTCATCAATATTTATATCAATGGATTTATAGTAGTACCGTTAAAATTGAGTTCTGGGTTATTTTTTGATTTTCTATATTTAATGCTAACGTTTTGATTATCGAATACCTCGGTGAAATCAAAAACATTAGATTATGTATTGAATTTGTATTTTTTAATACATAAAAAAATGTTTTACACTACGTAAAATATTCAAATAATATTCTTTTAATCCAGTACTTAATTAAAATTTCACTTAAATAATTGGCCGTGTCTTCTAATTAGTTATATAGTCAATAATTATAATAAAGTTAAGAGTACTTAAGCTTTAAGAAGATAAATTCAATAACAAACTTTTATCTATGATAATTCAAATGTGCATAACTTATGCTTAATAAATATATCCTCTCTTAGATATTGTTCTTCGTCGTTCTCGATATATGTTGTTCAATGATGTTAGTGAAATTCTATCCTGCTTCTTCAAGCCGTTAGTGTTGTGACAAAATCAGGGTTGTCAAAAATTACTTTACTATTAACACCTTGTTGTATGTTCCTTTAGATCACAACGGCGATGACGTGGAATACGCCATGATTGTAGTGGACGAAAATAATTCCACTATCAATGAACTCGACTCACCCTCAATGAAGGTAAGATCTCAACTTTATTTTAAAATGGACCTTATTGTTAGTTATTAGGGTTTATTAGCATGTAAACAGTTAATGTTTTGCATCTAGTATCCTCTAGGATTTTTTTATATTTATATGCGTTTCGTGTCATTAAAATTTGCAGTCGTTTAAAATTTTTACATCGTAGCAAAGTGGAAGGTATTGTAGGTAGATTTTTGTCACATAAGAGAGTCTATGACATTAAAGTAGTTTTTAGAGTGTTCATTGTTGTCGCATTTAATTTTTATAGTTTGCCTAGCATAATATAGCCGTGTTTCCCGTGTTGTCGAAGTTGAAAATAACGTATCCGCTGTTACAAAACAAAATAAACAATAATATGGTTTTATTACCGGGCTGGGACAGATATTTATGTGACAGATAAATATTTGTGCTCCGGTCATAGGTGTTGTGATTGTTATTACATTTCATTCATATATTTCATTACCACAAATATGGTACAAGTAGAATAGATCTAATACCTTTAAACGAGCAATTCTTGTATATTATATATATAATTGGAATCTCGGAATCAGCTCCAACGATTTTCATGAAATTTAGTACATAAGGGGTTTCGGGGGCGATAAATCGATCTAGCTAGGATTCATTTTTAGAAAATGTCGTTTTATCGGTGTTTTCAGGCAATGATAAACTTCTGCAATATACTCTTCCTGACATCTATTGGCAAGTAGCAATACTAAAGCTACTTCAGTAAATGGCGTTGTTAAGCAACACTAAACCGAGCAAAGCTCGGTCATCCGGGTACTGATAATTTAACAGGCGTTCAAACATATTTGGCCGTTATCGGCATGCAACATTTTACTTATATTAAGATTTAAGATTAAAGGAGAATGCCCATTTAGTATGGAGAAATGTACTGACTTTAACATTTTTGTGTCTTGATAAAAATACCTTTATTTGATTATGTTATCTTAATAATTTACGCATACTAACTTTAGTCAATGTTAATATTAGGAAATACGAGATTTTCAACAAAATTAGTTCGAATTTAGGTTATAGCAAACTCACAGCAATATGGACTCTATACCGGTTTATTAAAGTCTATTGCGTATGTAATGTCGATCTTTTAAGTTTCAAATTCGTTTTACAGTCCCAAAACACCATGTAGTTTGTAATGTATTATAATCACAGAACACTATTACTCCTGGCTGATTATAATAATTTTCTTTTTCATTTGACAGTCTCCTTACGTCATATAGTTTGTTGTATCATAATCATAATGGCAACCTATTGGCCCGAAGGATCTTAAAAGATTTCTGATTGGCCCTTATCCAAACAAAAATGGCCCAATGGTTTTCTTTTCTAAAACGGAAGTAAAGTTACTTATTAATTTCAGAAAATTATTCCCAAAGAGAATTTTTTTAGGAAATAGGGTATATAATTGAAATATTTTGATTTAATTTTTTGTCCAAAAATCATTGTGACACAATAATTTTTTTGAGGGCTATGGGCATTCTCCTTTATATTTGTCATCCATGACACCCGCAACACAGGTATTAACCTACTGTATTATATTAAAACTTATATAACATTATAATTAAAATTTATTGTAAAAAAAAGAAAAATAAATCAGCATTATGTATCAAATTTTTACTCACGTAAATTTGAAAACACGTCTTAGATAATGATCACTCATAAATACGGTTAAAAACAGAATTTTCTTTTTAATCATTGTTCGGGTACTAATACTAATTTTTAATTAGAGGTTTATTATTAGAACCGTCGTCTAGTTAAATAGACTTGATACTGTTTTAATATTATGGTGTCTAAGATAACATACTGTGTATGTTTAATGATACGATATTATGTTATCTCAGTGACTTCATAAAAATCCTTTACAAGATATAAATGTCATAAATTTCTCTTATGGTTAGTAATATTAATGTTAGCAACCATTTTCCTGATAACGTTTTACTCTTATATTTGTCGAGAATCATAGCATGCTTCCCCAGATCTGATGTGAGTGTGTAGTAAATCTCCTTTTATAGTTTCAAAGTATTTTAGTGTGTTCATTCAATATAGTTAGTTGAATACATGTAGGCAACCCTAGCGAATGCATGCGAAGTGACCCTCCGCGGATACGATTCATGAATTTGTGTTTGGCAACTTACTTTGCTACTTGTATAGCCGTCATTGATTTTCGTTGTCGCTCGAATGTTACCATACTGTGTTCCCGTGGTATCATTTTTGTCACATTGGACGCTTTTTACATCCAATTTTTTTATTATTTTTTGCCATCGCGTTAATTCGGTAAAGGACGGGGATGCAAAGGGGAGCGTGGCCGAAATTGAGACAACAACGGACGAAGTGAGACCGGGCGCTATCGATAAGAGGGAAGAGACGACCGAAAAACAGGAAGCGATGCCATCTTCCCAAACCAACAAACCGGAAGTGTCGCCATCTTGTGACAAGGAGGAACCGCTGTTCAAATCGAGCCTCCGCGTGAAAGTTCAACCTAAACCCAAGGTTAGTTGGGGTGTGGGAGTGAAAAGGCCGATCGTTCTGTACCTTTCTATTAGATGCGATCTCTTCTCGCGTTTGGTGACCTTCTGAATCCCTGATTTCTAGTTTTTATTCTTCTTATTTTTCACTTGAATGAGGTCCTTTGTATGAATAAAAGAAATAGTTTATAAAAATATAGTAACACTTAACAGTCTGTTTAGGTATTCAAAATATATAAAATTGTATTTTAGAATTACCGAAATTATTTATGTACCTATCCATTTGTTTGAATATTAATTTCAAATTGACCTCATTTCAGGGAAATTGTAAGCTCAATCTAACTCCTCTCAGTCTAGAAACTATAAAATTAATGAATAATAATAAAAAATAATTTGGTACTTAATAATTATTATTATCCTCTAAGCCACCGAGCGCAAGGGCGAAAGCATTGCCGGAGATTACGGTGTCGGTGGTTAACCTGGTTTGTACACGTTGTGATACACATACGAGTTTTAGTGTCTCTACACCACCGCTTGATTGGTTCTGGAAACCTGGTACTTTGATATCACAATTTGATATTGATGAAGGAATTTTTTTCGTTCAAATTTTAAACGTTTTTCAAGTTTCGAAATTAATTTGTACAGTTTATTATACCAATTATAAATGTTAGCGGCTCCAGCTTAATTAAATAATTTTAAAATTAAATTAAATAATTTTAAATAATTTTAATATATTATTAATTTTTTTATTAATTTATTATTAATACACATTTTAAAATATGACCATGTTGGAGTCTTTATGGAATTTATTCGGAATTTTTCGTAATATTTGTTCGATTTCGTAATCGTTTCGAGTTTGGCTATATAAAATTGTTAGTAAATGAATAAAACTAATTGACTGCACTTTATTATAGCTAACAATTCTTGATAATATTAATTTTGTTATTTATTTCTATCTTTGTTATTAGCTACCTTTCCAGTTCTAATCAGAGCGAATTTCAATTCACAATGAAAATAAAACACGCTTGTCACAATGTAAAAAATATTCGCGTGTGCGCACGTATCGGCTAAAAATCTGCTCACCGAAACTTAATGTAATAATTATAATAATTATATCGTGTACATAATATATGTATACCAGAGCACTTATGCACTTTCACCTTTGATGAATGTAACGTTTTAACAAACGTTGCGTTTTAATAAACGTAATAAGAAATAAAAACTTGATACAGTACACAAGAAAAGAAAATTGTCTATTGAAAACCTTGAAGTACTAGTTATTACTCAAGACATATATTTCGTAACTTTTTATCAATGTTAAAAACACTATAGAATCATAACCTTCTATTATTCCTAACTATAATTTCCTATCCTCCTGGTATAATGTGTGTACTTTTACAAATAAAATAGAAATAATTGTTACTTGTATTTGGTTATAGACTATGTGTGTATCATTTAATTATTTTTAAATAAAAACCCGATTAGTCTTCATTGTTTTTCGTAAATTCTGCTAAATGTATAATACATTATTATATTAATGACTATTATTATCTGTATGTATTCGTACGACTTTGCAGTAACATTCATTTAGCGTTATTTATTACCAAATTCACATGCATGAATAGTTGCTCGCTTACTTCCACTATCCTACCTGTCTTGTTTGCATGTATTTTTACCACATTTGCATAAATCATAGTGTTGTTTCATTTCAGTAAGTACCTATTTATTATTAAACACTTAGCAATATTTCACCTTCGTATGTTTCTTCCGCAAATACACAATGTATTACGCCCCAACTCAGAGTCACTAATGGTTATTTAAATCGTTCCTTGGCACAGAATTTGTATGGTGATTTTTTACTAAGGAGTGATTAAAGTAAACGTTAGTGACTCTGAGTTAAAGCGTTAATTATGTAGTTGTTTGATAGATTTGTCTTATTTTAATATAATATGATACTTTTAGGTTTATCGATGTTATGAACATAAATTGTGTGTTTGATTTATATTTTCTGCGTTTTATAGAATTGATTCTGAGACTAAAGCTAGACTCGTTTTTAAAAAAGCTTAGATAAATCTGAAATAGTCAGTCAGAAATATGTATTTGAATCTTAATGACAATTTTATATATTAGGTAATTGTTGTGTTATTAGAGAGTAGAAAATTTATTCACTGAATAATATGAATCATATTTTGATAGTTGCTATTTATAAACTTTAGTCTCATCTTCCTTTCATGTACTGTATAACTATACTTTATACTAACTCAATATGTACCTATAACTCAAACAAATATATGTATTACGAGTGTACTACCTTTACTGTGTAATCATTTAAATATAAATAACTACCGATGGGCGTTCGTACATTGCACGGTACGGTTTTGAGGTCACAAACGGTCACATACACAAATTATGATCAACAAAACTAGGCAATACGAGTATCACTGACCCTTAAATAAAATACAATGTTAAGAATATAGTGGTAGACAGTATGGACATGGTACAGTTATGGATAACAAAAGTGAAACTTATTTTCATTTAATAAAAAAGCTTGCAAATTTCACTATTACTTAAAAGTTTATATTAGGAAAATCTAAAAAAGATAGCTATTGCATTTCGTCTTTATCTAAAAAGATTAACGTAAACGCGCCCAATAACGCCACCCCAAAATCTGTATCCAACACCGACAGTTTTTTTAATCACTATTTTAAGGCATACTATACATTTCATGAAAGTTGTATCCTAAAAATATTTTAGGTATGTATATTGAGAAACAAAAATAATAAAGTTTTTGTGCGTAAATAATCAGCAAACAGAATAATTCGATAATAACTGAGACGCGCCCGCAACGGACGCCCGTCTCATAGTGTTGCGCTCCCGGCTACGTAAGTAAACATAATTATTACTTAAGAAAAATTAACTTAAATAAAATGTGTATACCTGCAACAAATGTGTAAATATAATAAATAATATATTGGTTTTCTAGATTCACATCTAATATTACCATTCTGACTATTTTTTGTGGTTTAATTCGAATTTTACCTTAAAGCGGTAATAGAAACATAATATTCATAAGTTGCTTCTAATACCGCCTCATGGCGTTGTTAGATGTTATACAACAGTTAGTATTTCAGATTTTATTTCTTTTAATACGTTATTTTCGATGTTTCTTTTAACTTGTTTGATTCTTAAGAGTATATTACATAATTTGATCAATTAACGCCATACATTTTGTCTCATAGATTTTCTTTTAAACAAGATTCGACGTAAGCAATAATTTTTAGTAATGTATGGCAATGTATTTTAAATTATATCTCATATCAAAACTAAGAAACTTTTTGATACCGAAAAATAATCATAGCAATGACATCCATCAAAACACGTTTTCATTAAAGCAGAAATTTTAGCCAGTTATTGTTTATTTTTGCTGTCGCTAATAGAATAAAGTAATCTTCATACTTAATTCTATTACCGACCCATACGGTCTTATTTATAAAAATCTCTTATTGTAATCGGTCCTTCGCAATATGTGACCAGCCCATTGCCACTTCAGCTGGCTAATTCTTTGAGCTATGTCGGTTACCCTTGTTCGTCTACGGATCTCCTCATTTCTGATGCGATCACGTAGAGAAATACCGTAGCCCTCTCCATAGCCCGCTGCGCTACTTTGAGCTTGTGGATTAGGCCAATAGTAAAGCAGCATGTCTCGGATCCGTATGTCATCACTGGCAACACACAATGCTCGAATACCTTCGACTTCAGGCACTGAGGTAGTGTTTTAGACGACAAGATATGACGCAGTTTCCCAAACGCAGCCCATCCGAGTTGGATTCTACGAGTGACTTCTTTCTCGAAGTTGGACTTACCCATCTGGATCACTTGTCCTAGGTATTGTATTGTCCACAACTTCGAGAGCAGCGCCATCAACAACAACCGGTACGAGTGTGACATGGACATTCGACATGATTTTCGACTTGTCCATGTTCATCCTAAGACCCACCCATTGTAAGGCGCTGTTCAAGTCCCCATGCATTGTACCAAGTTCTTCCAGGGAACCCGCCAGGATGACTATATCGTCGGCATATCGCACTCCATCAGCTTGAACACGTCTTCCAACGCAGCGGTAAACAGTTTTGGGGATATGACATCCCCTTGCTTGACACCTCTCTGCAATTGGATGGGGCTCGTTGCTGTGTCGTGTACTCTGACGGACATGGTGGCAGATGAGTACAAACATTTCAACACCTCGATATACCGGTAGTCGATCCGGCACCGCTGGAGAGAATTTAGTACCGCCCAGGTCTCCATAGAATGAAAGGCCTTCTCATAGTCCACATAGGCTATACATAACGGCAAATTATACTCCTCGGTCTTTTGTATAATCTGCCGCAATGTGTGTATATGGTCTATGGTGCTGAATCCTTTTCGGAATCCTGCTAGTTCGGGAGGCTGGAAGTCGTCAAGCCTGCGTGCAATGCGATTTGTGAGGACCCTCGAAAACAGCTTATCAACGTGGCTCAGAAGTGCAATGGGCCTGTAGTTCTTCAAAAGGGCATTATCGCCCTTCTTGAAGAACAGCGTCACCACACTTCTGCTCCACGCTTCCGGGGTAGTTTCGGTTGATGACGGAATCGAACAGTTTTTAGAGCGCCACTAGAAAGGGTTTCCCTCCAGCTCTCAGAAGCTCGGTGATTCCGTCATCTCCGGTGCCTTGTTGTTTTTTAAGCTGTTTGAGAGCCTTTCTAATCTCATATAGGCTGACGACCAGGATATCTTCGGTGTAGTGTCGGGTCAGTTTAGCTCGCTTGTCGCTCTCCTCGCGAGGAGGTTAAGCTTGACAGGAGGCATACAACCGTCCGTAGTATCTCTCAGACTCCCTCGGAACTTCGGGTTTTGACGACACCATGGTGCCGGACTCGGTCTTCAACCTCGTAAGCTGACTTTGCCCAATAGACAGATCCCTGGCGAACACTTTTGAGCCCTGGTTTCGCTCAATAGTGCTTTTTACACGATTTGCGTTGTGTTTTCGCAAATCGCGTCGCCTGCACTTGGAGATCTGTTCATTGAGCCGTCGGTATTCCTTCATAGAGGTTGGAGACTGCACACATAGTTCTCGTCGATCCCTCATAAGACCGAGAGTTTTTTTTGAGAGAACCTGAGATCTACCACTAGGGTGGGTCTTGAAATACTTCGACCCTACCTCGTGGACAGTTGTTACCATCCTGGTGTTCTACTCGTCCACTGACGTGCACGATTCTCGGTACGCAAAACGGTTTTGCAGCTCTATTTGAAAGTTTTCGGGTCCCTGGATTTGGATAGGTGTTGGGCGAAGCGTAGACTTCATCAGGCGTGACCGTTCCAGCTTCAGGTCGATATTTAATGTGCCTTTTACAAGTCGGTGATCGCTTCCGGTTTTAAACCTGCTGATCACAGAGACATCATTAAATCAGAACTATCAGGACTAATCCAAGTCCACTTGCGTTGCGGCTTCTTTCTGAAGAAGGAGTTCATCATGAAGAGACCTTCCTTCTCCAAAAAGTTAGCCAGCAAGTGTCCTCCGGTGGTTCCGTCGTCAAATGTGTAGGACCGTAGGGATCCACTTTCATCTCGGCGCCGCTTTGCATGCCCAGTCTCGCGTTTGAAGTCCCCCATCATTGAAATGAGCTTTAGAGGTATATATGGCTCTGCTTATGTCCTCATACATAACCTCAACCTCATTGTCAGGATGTGTTGAAGTCGGCGCATATACCTGTACAACCTTCAACGAATACCGTTTGAATATTCTGAGTGTAAGGTACGCTACCCTGGACGACACGCTCCCAACTTGCACAATGTTGTTGACGAGGGACTTGTGAACGAGAAACCCGACACCACCTTGGGACAGATGTTCGCCCTCCCAGTGATAGAACAAGTTTCCGGATTTGAGTATTATCGTGTCCTCCCCCTCTCTTCGGACATCAGATAAACCCACAATACTCCAGTTTAACTTGCCTATCTCTTCTTTCAGCTCTTTCACCTTGTCGTCGGTCCTCAGTGTCCTGGTGTTATATGTTGGCAGGTGCAGAAGTCGTTTTTGAGATTGGTAGCCCGATCTCTGCCGGTGATTCTTAACACCCCCTGCCCCGCCGTTACCATAGCCGACACCGTAACTAGAAATAGCGGGGCTGCCGGGGACTTTGGGCCGAGGCTTGGCTGTGACTATAAGGGGGTTGTAGCCGGTAGTCACCACGCTTGGCCAGTGCGTGTTGGTGACCGCAGTAGATGTTTTTAGTCCGCAGGGAGACACTGCTGCCCGTCTCCTGGAATATCCTATTAGTCGCCTTTTACGACATTCCAGGAAGAAGTAGGAGTGGTGCTATTCTACAAAGTGGACCCGGCACCACACGGGGGAATCATACCTATTTACAATGATTAAATTGGGGTTTATTTACAATGATTGAAGTTTTAAGTATTGATTTTATTATTTACACAAGCCTTAACAGATGTCCTAAATGCTCACCTCCTCGAGTGATGCAGAGTTCAGCACGTTTGCACAAATTGTCCTTTACGCAGTTTAGCACAAGAACACTTCACTTAGAACTTTATCAAAAGCAGTCACTATTCTTAATTTTAATTCGTCTCTGTTCGAATACTCCGTAGCATACACAACACTTTTAACCTCCCCCCACAAATAGAAATCCATCGGTGTGAGGTCCGGGGAGCGCGCCGGCTATGGCACAGTCCTCCTCGCCCTATCCACCGATCACCGAAGTGATCATCTAAGTATATTATGTATGTCTGTAATATTTTTTATTACTTCGTATCGTCCAAACGGCTGGACCAAATAATACAATTAAGATATCGTTAGATTCGTTTTGACAACCCAAGTATTCTTAAATAAGTGTCATTAAAAAAATGGTGGCGGTGAGATGTCACTGTTTGAAGTATCAAAAAATAAAAATAAATCGAATAATGCAGTATGGGTATCAAACTAAAGAGCTCAGCATAAGGATTTCAAAAAGGTATAATATCATGATACCTTTTTTGATGGCAGGCAGCTTTTTAATTTTATACTAGTTTAGTGGTCGGTAATAGAAACATAAAAAACGGTATTAGAAACAAACATCATCCATGCGTCGGTAATAGAAGCAATCGCTATTTTAGATTCAATTATTATTTATTAAATATTGTGTGATTTAATACTGAATTTACGTACTGAATATCATAGGATATTTAATCATGTTAAAGAATAAATTAAAACACCTTTTCTAGCATAACAGCATGTATCTAATTTTCTGAAGTTCATACAAAGTCGGCTTAAACTGGCGGTAATAGGCGCGTTTACCTTACTTAAAATGTGTTTAATGTTAAGCCGGGTCTGAGATCGTGCCGTCCTTGGTACCGTATCTTACTGTGCCTTTAGATGTACGGACCCCATTGAACTATTACTAGCGTATAGAAAGGACACCGCGAACTCGATTGCTGCTCAATGAGTTGTAGCTCATCAACTACAAACTCTGACTTATTACTGCCGTGCCTGCGGCTACAGCATAGATTTTGATACCGATGTCTCTTCTAGTACGTTAGTACATTATACTTTAATAACGGACGCCCAATAGCCGTGTATAACTATGGTGCTGGTCAATAGAGCGTGGACTCCATCGAGGACGCGGGGTCCTTCCACCTGAACTCCACGGAGACAACGAACAACGACCCCGAGACCTCTAGCGAGATAGCCATGGACGATAACAAACACCCTGTGAGTAACAACTATTATTACTGTGTTTATTTATAATAACGTATTTTTTATTTGTGCTATTAAATGTATGTTCTGACATATGATAGATCATCCCCCAATCTATCTTCCCTTACAATTTCTCGTTTTGGGTCACCTTGTATATTAACAATTTTTTAATACCGTTAATTTAGAAGGTTGGCAGTTCTATGTACCACACTCAAGCCTATACTCATAATAGACCTGCAAAATTGAAATCTGATGTTAAAACTAAATAATATTTAAATATTTTAACAAAATTCGATAAACTTTGGAGCCAAGTCGTCGTATCCCCCTTGAAGAGGCTTCTCTTCTCTTCACGTCGACGTTATTTTCTTAACCTGTCCTTACAAAGCTTTTTTAGAGGTTATTTGACTCATGTTTGTTTAATGGTGACATTTAAGGTGAGCAACGACGAGTCGTGGACCGATGTGAACCTCAACGAGGACGGGGAACGAGGGCCGGCCACCATCACGGGCAGGAACCGGGACCACGAAGGGAACATCCACGAAGGTAATAACACAAAAATTTTATCTTCAATTCTTCCATCAATGCGTCTTCTATTTCGATTCCAGGTAACGGTAGACAGCTATTTGATAAAAAGGGGTTTTCTCGGATTTAAACAATTCAAATATTTTATTTAAAGTTGGTTTCGTTTGCAAACTCTTTTTTAAAGTCAAACTATGCCAATGGCCTACTGTGAGAGGACCGAATAAGCAGCAAGAAACAATGCAACTCAGTCAGTGCAAGAAAGTAGAGATTTGAAGTTGATTTGAAACACTGAAGATTTTTTCTAGAAAACCTGTCATATATTTTTTAAACGCTCTATACTTTTACCATTCCTCGCTAAAGGTATAAATAGACAAAAGACTTTTATCGAATAGAAACTGGCATATAACATACAAGCAGTGATTAGAGCAGTGCCTAGCGCTTAGAACGTTGGTCTCCCAAACGAAGGGGCCCGAGTTTAAATCCTGGCACACACCTCTAATTTTCAAATATTATGTGTGTATTAGAAATTAATTATCACTTGCTTCGGTTAAAAAAAACATCGTGAGGAAACCTGCACACCGGAGATTTCTTCATAACGTTCTCAAAGGTGTGTGAAGTCTACCAATCCGCACTTGGCCAGCGTGGTAGACTATGGCCTGTATCCCTCATATTGTGAGAGGAGACCCCGAGCTCAGCAGTGGGACAGTTATGGGTTGTTGCTTTGCATTTTATTGCACACAAAATAATGTTCTGTTGCAGACATCGACAAACAAATCCACATGCGGAATTCGGAGCATCACCACGCACAGCAGCGCCATCAGAACCGGAGTCTGCAAGCGGCGCAACGACACCTGCACCCAGTACGTTATACATATGTCATACTACATTTTTATAAGAGTTATTCACTAAACAATCTTAAAGGGTATTTTTGACGTAATTTGCAATTTAATAACATTTTAACAAAAAAATAACCGACTTCAAATGAAGTACATCCAATAAAAAATCATCGAAATCGGTTGGCGTGATACTGAGTTATTCGTCCATTTATCGCGCACATATTTAATGCAAATTTAAGACTTATATGCTTTTGACATGGATGCCATTGTCAGATCTCGCTCAAATTTATGTGGGACCACACGACAGGCACCAGCTTCGATTAAAAAAAGAATCATCAAAATCGGTTCACCCAGTCCAAAGATCCGAGGTAACAAACATAAAAAAACGGTCGAATTGAGAACCTCCTCCTTTTTTTGAAGTCGGTTAAAAATAAGGCAGGTATAAAATTTAAAGATAAATCACACCCTCAGTGGAAAAAAGGCACAAGATGAAAATTGCAATTTTACAGGAGAGCAAAAAATTGTGAAAATTTCAGTAAGTAGTCAAAAAATTTACATTGCGATTTCTTGCACAAAACCGTCAAGATGAATGATAAAAATTTGAAAAAAATTGAGCATATTTTATTCTTCTTTCCAATCATATTATTAACATAATAATATATTAAGTAATATGACTTATGCTCTTTTTCCACTGAGGGTGTGAATTAATATCATTCATTGCTAAATGCAATTTATATACTATACTTTTTTTAAGTGATATTTCAATAAAAATTAGTGACTCAGTCAGCACATTCTAGTTGCATTAATACTTGTTTCCAGCCACAATAGTTTCAATCGGGTAATTTCACATTGGAAACGGATACACTTTCTCATTCTAATTCTACTTCATTTCTTTTTGCTCGTATTTATCAGATACAATGTGTATTTTATTTGGTCATCAGTATACCTTTCTCACTTTGTGGCAACAGTATTTTTAACTTATTCAAACAATAAATTTAAACAAATTTTAAATCAGATTATAAACACCCAACATGATTCTAATTTATTGTGAACCAGAATCAACTACTTGATTGATTCAATACAAAAATAAACCAAAACTTACTGCATTAACTTAATTTAACTTTCCAGGACAACGAGACCCTGGCGGGCCTCAACGCGATGAACGCGTCCATGTCGGTGGACGGCGCGAGTCGAGAGGCCTCTCTCACGCACAAGCTGGAGACGGCGTTGGGGCCCGTGTGTCCCCTACTGCGCGAGATTATGCTCGACTTCGCCCCCTTCCTCTCCAAGACGCTGGTCGGCAGCCACGGACAGGAACTACTCATGGAGGGTAAAGGTATAGCTTGTAAGCATGCTGGGTGAGTGGGATGGATGTAGCGGGTAAAGGAGAGGAGTTGTAAGTTAAAGGGTCGGTAATAGATTGGATATAGGATAGAGGAGAGGGGTGTAGGTGTCGGCAATAGATGACACGTTTAATTTCTTTCTTTCTTTCTTCTTCTTTCTTTCTTTCTTTCTTTTATCTGCTGCGTGCAAATATTTAACAATGTGTATACTTAAGAAAAAGGTACAAATTGATACAATGGCATAGGTGCCATTATATTGAGTATTCTTGTTGCTTTAGCTTTTGTGTTGGTGTCTAAGGGAACACTAGCTTAAATCGGGGTTAAGGGTGGGTGATTCTTGAGTATAACCTAATATCTATATCTACCCTGCTTGTGATAGAATGTCATGGTATCATAGTCTTGATATTATTATCGTTATACATATTCAAACTTTTCTAACACCCCTTTTACGCCATAAGGGAACGAATTTTCGTTCGTTAGTGCTCCTATATATCACTAAAGGAACCTCTATGCTTCATCTCTCTGTTTCGTGCTTCTAGGTCCACTGCTTTAAGCTGTAATTTGTCTCGCTTCATTTAGCGTTTTATGACCCATGATATCCTTCCAGGTCTCCAGACATTCAAATCGAGCACGTCAGTAGTGGAGCTGGTGATGCTGCTCTGCTCCCAGGAGTGGCAGAACTCGCTGCAGAAGCACGCGGGGCTGGCGTTCATCGAGCTCATCAACGAGGGCAGGCTGTTGTCGCACGCGATGAGAGATCATATAGTCCGCGTCGCCAACGAGGCGGAGTTTATACTGAACAGGATGAGGGCGGACGATGTCCTCAAACATGCTGATTTTGAGGTTAGTTTCTGACTTTTTTCATATAGTTAGAGTTTATGAAGGGTGAGCGTGAAGTAGAAGATTTTAAACTTAAGTTATCATAAACTGAACTGAACATTTTAAGAGTATTCACGATATTTATTTTATATTTCGACCCAGTTGCATGGTTACGGGTGGTTACGGCTAAAGACCACAATTCAATATTATGATACATACAAAACACGCATTTATTGTATTACTATGACCTAGATTAATAATATTTTAATATAATAAAACTATAAAATACGGCAAGCCGCCTTGATGTTTTCAACGCCAATCAGTCTCAATCAGAGCGAATTACGTCACGCCTAAGTAAACAAACGAATATGACAAAACTAACAAAGACATCTTGTCTATTACTCTACTTAGGCGTGACGTCTCAAGCGACGCCATGACACTTTGAAGTGTTTTGGTGCGAATTTTAAACGTATAAATTAGCGTGTATTTATTTTATCCTAAACCTTTTATTTGCGGAAATTTGATATACGTTGTAATTATTATATATTTCCCAACAATATAGAACAGTATTTCAAAATCTGTCATCATGCCTATTGGCGAGCTTAATGCTTGCGTTATCTTGCGTTAATAGCTTGGACTTTAAAGCGACGTTTCAAGATGGAATTTGCCTCTTAACGGTACTTATTTAACGGTGAAAATGACTTGACACACTGACGTTTCAGAGCCTATGCGCGGGCACGAGCCGAGACCGCGTGGACGAAGAGGAGACGTGCGAGCGGCTGATCGCGGCCGCGCGCCGCAGGGACCACGCCGCAGCCGCGCGGCTGCTCGATAAGCTGCGGCATGCGGCTGCGGCTCGCTCTGGGTATGTATGCTTTATGATGTTCTAGTAGGTTAAAGGACTGGAGGAGGATTCACGTAACTTAACAAGTTCTATTGCAGTGCAGTTGCAGTGACGTTCCGATCAAAATGACACTTTCCGTATTCTCTAAGCTTTCGCGAGCGCTGTCAAACACGCTTACGTCACGCCAGCGCTTGTTAAACACGCTCACGTCACAAAAAGGTATTCTGTTGATGCGCGTCAAGATTTTCTGATTTTTTTTTACTGATTGCATTACGATTTACGAGGCAAAGGGAAGATCTTCATTCTGCCATATTGACATAACATATGACGTTTTTTGTGAAATGAAGCACAAATTATTACTTTTTTTATAAGAAATATCATTAAAATCCTTATTGGGATAATAAGTAAATATTCTTCAACGTTTTTTAATGGAAACATAATAAATTTTATTTGATTAATTAATAAGTTTATTTGTTCTCTCATAGACAACACAAACACAGAGTACTAAATAGTCGAAGAAAAGTTTGGCAGGCGCGCAGGATGAGTGCAGTTGACGCGCAGTTAAAAAATTATGACAATACGGTTTAGACGCCAAACTTCAACTTGATTGTAGCGTCACTCCAACTTGATTGCAGCGTCACTGCAACATAATCGATGCGTCTTAAAGTTACGTAAATTAGGAGGCTGTTCACACATAGGGCTATGAGTGTAGTGATACTCGAAGGTGTGTGAATAAGAAATGATTATAGGCATTGATATGTTTTGAGTTTTTGACGGAACACGGTCCATCTACGTACCGGTCATGGCTTTGATTCGTATGGGACTTAAGATCTTGATCATGATTTTAAAGCATAATATGAATAAAAAGAGGTGTTAAGGACAATTATTACAATTAACATAATTATTATGTGTATCAGTGATTGATTGTATAGTAAGATTAAATTAATTTGATTTTTCATTTATGAACGACTGATAAATGAGTAAATAAAGCACCTAGGTAACTGAACCGAAGGAATGGGTGAAAACTGAATGACAAAGAACTGTACGCAACAAACTCAATATTATGTTATGTATTATTATGAGGCAGAAATTTGTATGATGAGTTTGAATTTCTGTTCTCAGTCTGGGTGTGAATGTCCTTGTCTTGTGTGTTGTCCATGGCACCCACGACACAGGGAATCCTAGTGTGGGGCTATGAGTGTGAAGCGTTATTTATTTATTTATGTGTAGTCTTTTGCACATACAGGATGTGTAAATAATGTTATTCTTGTTTTTTTTTTGTATATGTGTTTTTTTTATAGTTACCCTTCTCGCACTCATTACTGTGTCCTCCTCCCAAAGGTGGTCTGGAATAGATCGTTCTATCTATCTCATATTTTACTTGTTTTAATGTATCAAACTATCAATAGCATAGTTGGTGTGTACAATAAAGAGTAATCTATCTATGTATCTGTCTCGCACAGCATGGACAGCGACTCCGACAGCTCAGAGTCCGGGTTCTGGAAGCTGGACTCGTGGGAGGATGACGCGCGCCGCCGCCGCCGTCTCGTGCCGGACCCGCGCGGCCGCCGGCACGCCGCGCGCGCCACGTACGCCGCGTCCGCCGCGACGCCGCCCAGAGATGCTATCACACAGGTGACGTCATGGTTGAGTAGCGGTTGGTGACAGTGTTATATATTAATTCTATGAGAAAAAATTACGTGTAAACTGTGGAACGAACTTTCTGCATCCGTGTTTCCTCCAAACTATGACATGTTAACATTATTTCTCTGCTACATTTAATAATGCTGTGTAAAATAACCGAGATAATATCCTACTAATCAAGACGTGACATCGCCAGGCTACAGAGGAGCTACACGCGCGCATCGCGCAAGCGGCTGGTGGCGCGCAACTCCCCCCACCACCAGCTGCAGAGCTGCTAGACGACGCCGAGCTGCTGCTGGATGAACGGGACGCGGAGCAGGACCTCACTGGTACGTTGTCTGTCTATCTATCTATTTATTTATTTATTTATTCTTTTGCAACACCCTTAAAGTAGAGCTTACAAGGGCGAACTTCATGCCTAACGGCATTCTCTGCCAGAATTATATAAATACACATATACCATTATCTATCTATCTACTGTCATCCTATCGCGGCCGCGCCTTTTACGCGGACCGATGCAAGGGGTGTGCTGTGCGTGTCTCAAGGCGAACCATTTTACCCGGGCTTAAACTCGGGATATAGCAGTGATAGCTTAGTGGTTAGAACGTTGGTCTCCCGAACGCGGGGGCCCGGGTTCAAATCCTGGCACGCACCTCTAATTTTCAAATATTATGTGCGTATTACAAGCAATATGTGGAGACTTTGTAAACGCATTGGATTTTCTAAGATCTGTAATGTTTACAATATAATTGTCTCTATAATAAATAAATAAATAAATAAATAAATAAATAAATAAATAAATAAATTACAAGTTAATATCACTTGCTTCGGTGAAGGAAAACATCGTGAGGAAACCTGCACACCTGAGAGTTCTCCATAATGTTCTCAAAGGTGTGTGAAGTCTACCAATCCGCACTTGGCCAGCGTGGTAGACTATGGCCTGTACCCCTCACATTGTGAGCGGAGACCCCGAGCCCAGCAGTGGGACAATTATGGGTTGTTGCTTTTGCTTTGCTTTAAACTCGGGAGAATTAGTGATCCTATCATGTCCGTAAAAACAGGCTGATGTCGCAGACTGACGACCTTCAGATGGCATCTACGGCTACTTGACAAACTCACATATACAAATTAGTATGTGTATTTGTGTGAAATGAAATAAGTTTTATTCGCAGTAGGTTTGTTACAAACACATTTCGAAAGTCACTCAACGCCATCGCTTCAACAAATCCCTACCGTGAGTGGTCCCGGGAGAAGAAGCGGCAAGAAACTCCCGAGATCATTTTTTTTCCTACTCACAGTGTCCCATTCTATTTGGCCATCCACGCCCACTTGAAAAGTTCACCTGTACACGTCAGTACGTGTGTGTGTGTGTGTCAGGTCCGGTGAACATCAGCACGCGCGCGCGGCTGGTGGCGCCGGGGCTGGCGGCGCCGGGCGCGCTGTCGCTCACCTCCAGCGAGCTGTACTTCGAGGTGGATGAAGAGGACCCTGAGTACCGGAACATCGATCCTGAGGTCAGTGTGCACGGGAATTGTTTATTTATAGGAATAAAAAGCGGGATCCATCCCATCGTCATTATGTGTACTGCGAATTAATTGAACTAATTGCCCGCGTCGGTGTTTCTCTTTGTTTATAATGTATACTATGTATCTTGAAGGCAACAGTAAATAGGCTTTTAATAAGTTAAGTGCGTCTTACCACCCAAGACCGCCACCAGGTGGAATTGATTTTAAACTTAACTCATCGCGGACTGAAAACATTTTTAGTATAATACGGGTACTCACGATATATATTTTATTTTATACGCCGATATTTTTATTTTATACCAGGTGGAATTGCAGTCAAACATCAAGTTATAACAAAACAATACAGGATTAGGAATATTTACTTCCCATAAGAATATATCTATCTGGGGATTGAGCGAAGTAAATAGGCAGCAATAGTAGAAAGCTTTATTTTCTTCTGAACGACTGGTTGACAACTCAAGAGAAGCCACTTAATCACTATGTTTCGAGTTCAATCACTACATTATACAACTCAACAGGTTTGTTGCTATTGTTGTTGTTGTTGTTACATATATTACGGCTAGCAAGGTGAAACTTTAGGACAAGTCTACGGACTATACGTGCGTACGGACTAGGGACTTTTCGTACACCGCAGTAGGCGTTGATATTACTGTAGATGCGCTATTAGTGGAGCTTACTTCAGTACCCTCGCTCCTCGGCAGACCTCTTCTAATTCTTTGCAGCAATATACAGGGTGAATTTTCCAAGTGTGCGTGAAGGGCCAAATCCGAAACTATTAGGAATAGCGAAAAATGCTCAAAGAAGTCTCGAGGCCCTCCACGTACACCTGGAAAATTCACCCTGTATAAGTTATCGTACAAAGCTCAATAAACAGAATTTGACTGAATATTGGTTCTGACTTTTGAGTAATTTATCAAGTATTGAGGAAAGTGTTGTAAATACTGATTTTTGAGTTTTGATAACATTTGTTGGGTCATACGGCATACATAATATAAAGCCTGGTAAACTGCATTTAGCAAACGTTGACTACGGCTTTGTTACTCTATATCCAAAACTCAAATATTGGAACAAATGTGGGTACATAGCGTTGTTTTAATCTAATAAATATTTTTTTTATATACTGCTTAAATTAATCGCGCTGTTTGTTGATTTAAAATATCGTATTTTATAATCAAGCTGCTTATTGATTTAAAATTTCCTAATTTAATTTCTTTAGCCCACGCAAAAACCTATAACATTTGCATTATAATTAAATATATACAAGTCGAGTAGCTGTTCAATGTTTATCGACACCTAATAGAACATTCCATAGATTATTTTATAGAAGCAATTATTGACCCGAGAATTACCATAATCGTACCATCGAACTGTCCGTATGTACGTAAATCGCCATGACACGAATACGCCTATGCGTCTAACAATACAATTCACATGCAAACAGCTCATAACAATTTGAAACATTAATTTTATTCTCCAAGCGTATGTTTCTATTTCACGGCATATTAATGAAAACCGCTGCATAAATTTTCTATTTTATTGCTTTGTAAATAAATATTTTTTCGTCTTGGGCCATTTTGATATAAATTATGCACGGAATGGAGGAAAGTAATATGACAAAAGCGATTTCAAATAAGGTGTGACGTTTGTTCTTTGTTCCGGTTATTTATTGGAAGGCGAGTGTTTGTTCGGGGTGTAGTAAAATGAGAATTATATCGTTTTGTCGCGTAGTTTTTATTGTAATACGTTCAGATTACTCACAAGGTGAATTCGACCGTATGTGGATGTTGATAGGGTCTCTATTGGGGTGTGATAGCGTAGGTTGAAGATTGTTAGCGTGCGAGTAGGGAGAAGACACCGATATCGTGCGGTAACCGAATATGAGGCAGGCGGACAATGCTGCCCCGCGGCGAAACGCACGAGGCGCCGGCCGAGGAATGGTACGGCTTTACGTGGGTTACTATCGATATTTTCGCGAATTTATTTTATGAAGAATTACAGACAGTTAAGCTGTAAATACATTATTTTTTAAAGAAATTAAAACATGTTCTATAATTTTATTATAAAATGTATTGGTGTATCTTAGTCGCTCTTAGATAATATTCTCTTAGAATTATTCTCGTCATATTTTTTAAACAAAAGTAATTCTACAAGAAATCAGAATAAATATGAAATATATTATTTGTTGAATCTATTTTGCCAAATTAACTCCTAAACTAGCGCATTTTATAACATATTCAATCAATACAATAATTACCAAGCTAAGCCAATTTTAGAATTATATTATTGTGTTAAACAAGTTATAGGATTTTTCTCTGAAGTTATGAATATTGACTTTAATTTTTACGGTGATGTTTCGATCCAGTTGCAATGCTTGCAATCAGTTGAAATAAAACGACCGAATCATGCTATCGATAACATTGACACGTATCCTCGAACGTCCCTCTGGCATATCAGTGTGTGGTACTTCTCCTCATAGCAGACAATGGCGTCCCGCTGTGAGAGCCGCACACGTCACACGAAGACATTCATATACCTTTAATTGTTCTTTAAACAAACCAAATTATAATTATTGAATACACATTCATTCGTTATGCGTTAAAACTACATATTTCATGTCGCCAGTCATGTATAATAGGAATTTTACATTCAATTATGATAAATCTTCTACAAAAATAATAGTGAAAGAAAGAATTTTTAATATGTCGTTGTTACAATCGACTATCAAGATTCGAATCAGTCAATATCGAATCCAGACAGAACTGATACAATTTGAAATAAAGTGGGTAATAGAACTGAAAAATTAGTCTATTTTATGCATCGTGATAGCTAGAATCAAGCCATCCTCTTTTATAGACTTCTATAGTACTATTATGCCAATAAAATGCTTAGCAATATGAACTTAAAGAATATACAGTTTCCCGAGACAGTAAGAATTTCTGACCGCAGGTCTTTGGTGACACTGTTGACACACCTGAATGTTGAGTTTCATAGCTTGTTTTGCCACTCGTTGAGCTGTCTATCATTTACTGTGGTTAACAATATTATTCATATTGATTTCAACGGCCCGCTACTGGGGACGGGTCTCTCCTCTTGAGGAGATGTAGAGCATATTCCACCATGCTGATGAAGCGAACCGGGTTTTGTGGCCAACCCCAGCGTTGGAAGTATTCATGCCGAACGAAGGCCTCTGACATGGCTTAACGACTGTTATGTTAAGATAACGGCTTTAAGCAAGCAATTCACGATCAAGTATAGTTGTCATGTTTGCAGTTTGACTTGATGCGGCATCCAGTTTGCATGAGATAGCTATATGGCCAGATAGTCATACCGTGGCCATACACCGTCAAGTTTACTTGCCATACGTTTAATTGCCATCTATAGGTTACATCTTAATGAATTTCACTTAAAAAATTACGCTCAGGCGGAGATGAGTGAGTTTAAATATGGGGCTTGCGGGGCCCCCTTTCGCGTGGGACCCCTAGCAATTGCTACTCTTGCTACGTGGTTAATCCGGCACTGACTGTACGTGGTAGTGTGGTGTGATATGGTGTGGTCCGGGTGACGGCGCGGCGGCGGGATTATGACTTCCCGCGGTGCTGTGGCCCTGGTACATGGTGCTCGTCCATTACATGTTTACCTACTGTTTAATGTTTGTTTTTACTGATATCGGGTACTTAAGTACCTACATTACATGCTAATATTTGGATATACATCTGTGATTGTCGTATCTACTTTGCTCTATCTATACCTATCCGAATCCATTGTTCAACCTGGTTTCCGCAATAGTAGTAAATTTCAATTTAGAATCATCAAAATCGGTTCACCCAGTCCAAAGTTCCGTGTCCAAACATAAAAAAATACAGTTGAATTGAGAACCTCCTCCTTTTTTTGAAGTCGGTTAAAAAAAGCCACAAGAGTTCGAATTTTGAGAGATATCATTTAAATCACAGGAAAAAATATGTACCATTTAATAATATCGATATGAATATCAATGCATAATAATAGGCTAGTTGACAAAATTTGGAAATTAGTTTAAAACTATAGCTTAGCATCTATTTCACCCCAAAAATATATTATTCTAAGAAAAATAAGTCTTTTACATTAGTATTTTGAGTTTTTAGAAATGAACTTGAAATTGACCGCGAAAAAGGCCAAGACTGTCATGGCGTTTTGAATGACGTCACACCTCGCGAAACAGCCGTGTTTGTGTATGACAGTCAATTGTGTTTTTTAATAAATAATGAATTCCTCGTATTATAAATACTGTATAGTGCCCCAATGTAAAAGTACAACGATAAAAACGCCAAACAAATTATTTATATACGTTCCAAACAATAAACAAATACGTAGAAAGTGGTTAAATATGGCAAGGAGGCAAGATGCTCTTACTTTATCAACTGATTCCACAATTTATTTCTGTGAAGATCATTTTGATGTAAGTAATAAACACAACTTGATGTATCTATTTATAAATGTATAGTAAAAGAAATGAATTTTGCAAAATCTACCATAATATACCACACATAACCTATAAAATGTTATGACTTGAGTAGGGTTTTATGATTTATTTGAGTTAAAATATTATTTTCGTTTTATAAAACGTAATAATTCATACTCTTCTTATTTCTTTATCTGTCTTTCAAGATTAAACTAAAAACGAATTGTATTAATTTAACGAGAATTGCTGAAAACTCCAAATAACCTGTTCATTTTATACGAAAATGACAGCTACAACGTAGTGTTTCGCGAGGTGTGACGTCACGCTTCCATGCGCTTCACTGATTGATGTTTAATGTCACGTGATTAAACGCCTCAATTTGTCGATTTTATTTTCCAAAAATATTATTAATCTTTTATTATTTTAATAGAAAAGCTGCATTTTTGTTTACTAATTATCATGGTTAATCATTAGAAACTCTAAGCCATTCGATTTATTCTTAGTGGAAACAAGCCTATTATCTACCGGCAACATTAGTGTATTTTGAGTTGTCAAACTAGTCCGTAGAATTAGGCACCTATATAATATTCTACTTTAAATCATTAGGATACTGTAATTACACCAAATTGTGGCTATCAATATAGTAGTGCCATCATTTCTACAGTGAGGATATCACTCATGACTCTCATGAGCTTAGAAATTGGTGTCAAGCTCAGCGAACTTTAAATTACTTATTTGAAGTGTATTTGTAACTTCGAGAACCATAATATCTATATTTACCTTAGGCATGCATTAATAAATAATTGAAAAATAATCACATAATTTTACGATGCAATGTTACCCGAGTCTAAGTCGTGAAAACTTATAGCTATAAACGTTAAGTAGTCTTGTGAGATCGGTTAATATATAACTCGTTATGAATTTCCGACATCAGTAGCGGAGTGTGTATAAAGGGAGTATTTAAGCAAAACTCAGCCTTCTATGCCCACCGGCAATATTCGCTTGTTTGACGGGATATTAAATAAAAACATACATCGTTTCACCAAAAAAAGAAACGGTCTCGTTTTCCGTTCTTCTCTTAAGTGACTAGAGGCGGGCGGTTATTTATTTATTTATGATCGAGCATGATCATCTGAGGTGACTGAGGTGGATGGAAGGAAAAACTGAATGTATTATTATTATATTATTGTATGTAACTAAAAGTACAATTTTCAGATAATTTTTATTTGTTACATAATAGGTAAGTGATAAGAACGCTGCACAAGTTCAATTAGCTGTGTATTAATATTGTGAGATTTACATTCTTTAATTTCAATTTTAATTATTCCAGTAGTACCTAATAATTTTAATTTAGTTCATTAATTAAAATAAATATGATTAAAAAGGAACGGTGAATTCTATTTAAATAATTCAAGGTCACTAACCGCACTCGCTCCGCTTATAAATCGAACTACACTCGATTATACGACCTGTATCCGAAGTATTATTTACTGCGACTAATTCAACCGATTTCAAAGATTGTAAATTGAATTCGTAATGGGGCATTTTATTTGTTTATGCTAATGCCCCGTTTTTAATTAACCGTGTCATGTTTATGAGACGTGCGAGCGAGATGGCAGACGAGGAATCCCGACAATGCTGCATAAAAAGCATTCGATTTATTGGACCATACGTCATTATAGAAATGTTGATAAATTGATGATGGTGTCTTGTTAGTTTTATGATTTTTTGTGGCCGTGGACCTTTATGGGTGGGATTGGAAAGTTACGATTATGCTTATTAAAATTTAGTGGGCTTCGAACACGATACTTTCGGAATTTATATGAACTAATGTGAAATGTAAAAAGATAATTAATTGAAATATTAACCACTGCATCTTAAGTTATAATGTTACTTAATATTTATCTCAAATATTTCCTTGTGCGTGTAATTTTTTACACAGACACAGACACCCGTTAAAAAGAACGTAAAGAGTAATTCATTGACTAGAATATTTTTCACATTTCATGTGTTGTGGACTCTTAACTAATCATTTGGCTATAAAATTTAATTTTCTTAACGAGAATAAGTAATATCGATTTCTCAGCGCCATTGCAGACATCTATAGTCCCCACGAACTAAGAAAGAATATTTGTCGTTTGTCATCGCAGTGACACTAGAGATGTACAAAAAAAATCGATTCACGAAAGAACCAATTTTTGCAACAAATCGATTAAAAATTGTAAGACTTTCTAATCGATTCAATAATTAAATTGTAAATTCTAAAAACCGAAACATTTAGATATCCACAAGTAACTGGAATGATACTGCCTCCATTGAGCTACTTAAGTTACTTTACCATACCTATACGCTCAATAATTATGTATTTACGACTATAATAAAATATTTTTTTCCTAAAAACTCACTGTTAATTCGTCTGCGCTGCATCCAGCGTATGAAATTTGGGTTTCGGTTGAATAATTAATATTCTAACCGTATTTTAATCAGTTCAAATGGCTGCGGTTAGAGATTATCGCAATAAACACTTTTGGTCATGTTCTTATAGAAGAGAAGAAATTAAATTGTTTAATTGTTAAACACAAAGAAAGAAATAAAATAAATTCATTTTTATTTTAAGTTTCGATTATAGTAATGTATCGATTATTATGGTTTTATAAGTGGCTTCATACCGTCACATCACTTAACGTCAGTGTAGATTTTGTCATCTTCATAGAACATTGATTCGATGCCTTATTTTTTTATTCAATTTTGCATAAATTATGATGTGATGGGATTTTTACTAGATTATAACGTTTAATATGATTTATAAATAACGTCAATACGAATACGATACAATACGAATAGGGATTTTTAACAAATTTTGGCAAAATCCTTTGTTTGTAAGTAACCAACTATTCATGTCAATTTAATAATTATTCCATTTTGCTCAAAGACGTACGTACAAGGTTGGTTCATATTAATAAATGGCAGCTATCATTAATGCGTTCTTAGATAATTTTGAGTATAAACAGAAAAATCAAATATTTTCAAATGTCCGTTTTTAGTCCGACAGTAGAAACTGACGTATGTACGTAACGTCGAAGCTAAGTCAAGATTTAAAAATTGATAACACCGTATCATGATACAAAATAAATCATATCATAGAGAAGGCGTCAGTTTTTGTTCCCACGTCATCGATGACCGGCCGCTGCCGTCATAAATAAACTCATTACGTCACTCTGACAGCTCCCGGAACACCTGACACGTGTCATCGTGACGTAAGATTTATTACTTTACGTTACGTAATCTAATTTCAACTCAATTTCCGTAAATGTAAAGTTGCATTCGCTTTAACGGGACGTCAGGAGGAAGTTTTTGCTTGTTTTGCTATTCCGTGGGCAAGCCATACGGCGCCTACTGCTTTGCTTACCTGTATAGCCTGCAGTTTCTGCATTATACTTATTTATTGTGTGATACTTGAATTCGATATCGCTGCGTTGTTTTTATGTAGATATGACGTATCTTATGTTGATACGTTTGTTAGTTATGGTTAGTAGAAATCTGTCAAATAGGTAGTCTCATCTATCAAATACATTATTTATGATAAACTTACATAATAGGAATGATATTATGCATTATTATAAATTATCATCATAATTACTTCATATTATGTAGGCAAAGTAAATGTAGGCAAAGTAAATTAAAATATACAACTCAGAAGTATTGCTTGTTGTATTGTTGTTGTATGGTTATTTGCAGTATTTAACGATATTCATTTCGATATTTAATTTCCTTAATATATAATATTTGAAATTAGGTAAACCATAGATTTTTTGAAAAATATGTATTTTGACCATGGATAAGAAGTACATGACATAGGTAATATACATTGAAGTATAATGACATAGAACAGACATCTCGAACAAAATGTGTGTTCCGAAACCGCGATGACGCGTTCTTTTTTCAAACTCTAGAAGGTGATTTACATAGAGTAACTTTGTATAAGACACTTGCCGAACCACGACAAACAGTCAACGACTCTAAATCTTTAGCTCTTCCAAATGTTTGATTTAATGTTTAATTGAATTCACTGAGTAATGTAATACACATAATTTATTATTTACCAAAGAGTAGGTACTATAGTCATTCTTATCGGGCTTATTTATTTGTCCATTAACACGCTTACTTGCCAGTGTGTAAGCCCGACTCATGATTTTTTCAATTCAATTCAATTGACTGACCTGAACTGACTGAACTGACTCGAATTGATTCAAGTCAATTTATTTGCATTTCATTCAAAAATGGCGGGAACATTCCACAATAATTGAAATAAATTCGTTTTAGTTGATTTAAGTTAATATTTTGTTTTCTTACTGATGATAAGTAATACCATTTTCTTTTTTGTATTTTTTTACGTGCAATTGTGACAGGTTCTCATCACGCAAGACGGCATTTTTTCAGTTTGTTACTAAACAATTTTGGCATGCGGCCGCAATGAACGCAGGTGAGTGACAAGCGAGTGAGTGAATGAAGTGAGCCACCCTGGCCACAATGAATGCACCCGACTCAATGTTCGGGGTGTCTGTTCTATACGAAGTAATAGTACTTCAATGGTAATATATGAACATTAATTATTAGCTTAGACTTTTAAAGAGACAGTATACATACTCGTAGTTATCGTGTTCCTTCTATCCCGTCGCATCGTAGAATTTAGGCGCCACATGATAAGCGGCCCTCGCCCCTCCTCACCCCCCGCTGAGATCTGCATCGCGGCTCTGCTCTCCTGGTGCGGGTGCGGTCACGCTGAGGTTATAGAATTCACATACTTTAACTGCTATGATGATTAAAGTGGAAAGTTACCTATTCACACAGATCACTCCTGTGTGCCTGGTTATTATCTGGCTCCCACTTTTTTCTTAGCCTGCATCGTCTTAGTGCTACGAATGTCAATGGGCGAACTTCTGTGCTAACGTAGTCTATGTCATATTTTAATGTAGCAGAAATTAACTGTAGGGCGGAACTGTAGGTAGGACCGCATCGAAGTTCTTATGCAAAAAATAACCAAAAAAGTGCCTATTTGTCGTTCACGTGGTTCTTGTTAATATAATAGGGAAGTGGATAATTACAATCGTCTCCCGCGGGTGTAGTTCCAATCATGTGTGCGGTGTGGAATGCCCGGCATCTCGGGGGGTAGCGCAGTTTATTATAAATCTTTGTTAATTTGTCCGACGTTGTCTTTAACTATAAATATACTTGACAAGTGCGAATTAAACTTGCTTGGAGATGGTTCCGTATGTACTTTGATTATGTATTTAAATTGCCGTTATTTTCCTATTTTATTACTTTTTGCCCTTTTTTAAAAATCATAGACTTCTTATAGGTTTTCCTGTAATATATAAGTAAAGAACTATTTCCTGTATTTCTTTCAAAATTCTAGCCTCAGTAGTTACGGAGATAAGAAGGGAACGGTCAATTTTCGTCTTCAATTTTCGTTTTTTTTTTGAATAATTTATTTTTAAAACTATCCATTATAAAACTACAACAAAAATATATTTAAGATCTTAACAATAAGGCCTTTTATTTGATATGCCACACTATATAATTTGCAAACTGTTTTGCAACCCATATTTTTTTGTAATTTTGATATTTTTTTTCTTTATATCGTCTTTTGGTCACAAATAAGCACATGATTACCAAACTTTAAACTCCTTTGGTTCAGTAGTTTCGGAGAAAATTGGCTGTGAAGGGCGGTCACCCAGACACGCGTGTGATCCTATAAGGGTTTTTTTTTTCGTTTTTTCATTCGGAACCCTAACGTTAAACTGTTTTTAACTTGATGCAAGCTGAAAGTCATTATAACAGTTTGTTTTGCCAGAGTTTTATTTAGCTTTAAACGGTTTTTAATTGTTTGATTTTTGTAGAATTAAGATTTTGTAACTGCACCTAAGTACTTATCTTATATTCACTCTTTAATACTCATACTATTATAATATTTTTTATACTATTATATTCTTTTCGTAAGGCCTGTCTGGCTAGCTACTTTTTTGTTTGAATCAGCCTCCTGACGATACGTCGTCGTGTCCTGGCGGTCTATTATGAACTCTTAATTCCAGCCATGTTCCAGTGTAAACGTCAATTTCGCGTTACCAAAGCGGTCACGTGTCATTCAAAGCCCGACAAATGAATTGCCTGGAACACGAATGGTTTTATACGTATACAAGTTCATAATAGGCCCACTGGCTGAGAGCTAGGGAGCCAGTTCGTTTTTCCTTTCTTCACTTTTTTTTGGCTGGTAAAGCAATTGGCATTAGGTATCACCTAAGGTGTTACTTATGTCCCTGGGCGATGACGAGCGCTTACGATTATAGCTGGCTTATTTGACATTAAGAAATTACCATTATTCATCCACATCCATCATTCTAAATCTAGAGTATGTCATTTTCTAGCGGTCTATCCCTATAACTGTTTCATTGCTAGCTCATTCCTCTACCAATTAACTCAGTTTGATGAAGAGAACTAGCACTCTTAGGCGTTCCTACATAAAAAAAGAACAAAACTCAATATCATCAAACCTAACGTCTAAACAAAGAATATTATTGCATAGTGTATGTTGACACCTTAATATCTAATAATTATTCTATTAACTAGTCGTAAAACTTTATTAATTATATTACTTATAGTCCATTTCAATAAGCTTGTCATGTTAATTGATTAAAAAACTGCATCATTAATAATAATGTTCATTAATGAAACAGTTTTCTTTATGAAGCCATCATTTAAAGGAATTATAATTTTTTACAACGATTAAATCTAAGGACACGTAAAGGTAACACCTTTGTATGACCTTATCATTTAAAGCGACGCCAGTCTATCACTTTATTGATTAAAAAACTGGGGAAGCGTGTCACCTGTGACTTTGTGCACGCGACCAAGTTTGCGCGTTACTTTGACCTCGCTAAACAAAAGCTTTCAACTAAGTTTTTTATGATTCCCACACATGCTAAGTGTCTGGGGTGACGTTGGGTTTGTGATAACAAATAAAAGAAATTTCATTTATAATACCTACAAATTCGACAAATAACATACTTACTAGTAATCGTGTTATAAGTTTTAGGCCATCCATATTTTTTGAAATATGAGCTTTTATTCCTAAAAGTACCGTCGCACAATCCATCTATAGATAACGAAATAATTATAGATTCTTAATTTTTGTTAACCGACAATGGGAGTTTGAGACAACTCTTATTGTGTTAACCGGATCATGATTAAGCAAATACTCACTTTTGTTTTGAAACTTTTTTCGACACTGCGAGTGTTTAATTACAAGTATCCATACTGCTTACAATGCTCTCTGCATTTCATTCATTAGTAGCACGTATATCAAATTAAATCCAGGCGCCATTTCGACGACACCTTTACGATGTCCGAGTCGTCAAAATAATAAAACAATGGCACACGGCGTGCATTGTGTGCCAATTTTTGAAAGTTATCCGACTTTGATTCAGTCAGTTAATGTATCTGACCGTAATGTCTTAGCCGGTTTAAAGAAATAAATTGGGTGCAGGATTATAAGAAAGAAATAGTAATTCACACCGGCCCTTTCACAAAGCTCGGACTCTGGCGGAATATTGATTTGTTTAGTGTCACCATAATGCTGGACGAACGAAGACTGCCTTGGCTTTTTAATCTGCGCACTTGGTCTATGTTATGAAATGATATTATATGTATAAAAAGAGGTAGATATGCCAAGACGGCGCTGAAATTACGTCAGTCGAATTTAGTCAAGTATAGCGATTTTAATTCAGACAGTTGATAAGTGCCTCTGAGTGAGGCCGTCTAGCTGTCTTTTTCACTATTATGGTTTTAGTAGTGTCATCCCTTTTACATAATTTACCAATGTAAGAGTGATTGGTGTAGTGAAACAAAAGATAAACGTGTGTGTGTGTTGTAGCTCGGTCGGAACAGATTTTTTGGTTGATTTGTAAGGGCATAACGTATCTATAGTTTAATATCATTGATGTTATGAACCCCTTGTCAATGGTACATACTCGTATATCAGCCCATTGCTTAAGATTGTATGACCATTAGATACTCTCGAGTTTTCAGGCAAAACATCGTTGAAGTCTTGTGGTATTCCTAAAATAGAGACGAGATAATGGCGTCAAGTCCTCCTTTTCCCAAGTTATACCTACTTGACCGATTTACATAAAGCCGAAGCCCGTTTGGCTTTTTACCCTTTAGTTTAATCCTGACGACATGTATACATGGTGGTACAGTTCCTTACCCGACTAGCTTAGTCTTGTTTCGTCATAGAGCCCTTTTTACTGACCACCAAAGAGCCAATGACTTATCTGATGTTACGGATGTTCACCAACCTATTAAGTACCATAATTATAATTTATCTCGATTTAAAGAAACTTGTGGTCCTCTCACAAGTTAGTGAAATATTTATAAGTAATAGGCGCCGACATTGAAACACGTAGCGATGTAAAAAAACACAATGGACGATAAAGCACAGTCTTGCAATATCAAAATAAAGTCATCTTTGCACGTGACGGGAAAGTTATTAGGCGATTAGAACGCCTCGAACGGAATTACGCTGAAAGTTCCTGGAAATCATATCGGTAATATGGGAAATTGTTAATCGGTGGCTTGATATTCCCACTATTCCCAGTGATACATTCTTGCGCGTTTTTGTCGTTTAGATTACTGGTAACTGTTTTTGTTATTGGACACTACTGTAGATGTAATTTATTAAAGTAACAAGTGCTTTGAATTGCTAATTTTTAAAATTGAATTGTAAAGACAGTTTAAGAATTATGCATTTATGGAAGATGTTTAGGGATCTAATTTTTTTTACAGAATAATAGGATAATGTCAGTTATAAATAGGTTCCATGCCGTTATACTCTCGTACCATTATACATGCAACCACGGATAGATAATAAAGATGCCTCTTATAAAGGAAACTAGAGCGAAAATTCTTGGCACCAAATGTTGGCAGCCTGTGCCTGAGAAAGCAAAACTATCCTATAGTCGCAGTGTGAAGTTGTTTATTTATGTCCACTTCACGGCAATTCGCGTGCAACTCGTTAGCATATTCACTTGAAATCCAAATTGAGTAAGTGTAAGTAATTTACCTTTCTGCTTAGTACGTGTTTCAGTTTCCTTATCAATTCCATTGGGATAATTTCGATGTCAAGTCCCGTTAGAAAGTTGAATCAAACGAGCAAAATGACGGAGAGAGTACTAGGCGCACATAACACGAAAGGTACCGTTGTTCGGCTGAAAGGGCAATTTTCTCGTGTTGGTAGGAACAAATTTGCGAGAGCGCGTGCTTGCCTCGGGGAGCTCGCGGGTGGCCGCCTGCCCGGCCCGCTAAAGACCTCCTGTCCGACGACTATGACGGCCCGGTTTATGATTGAAATTAAACAAACCCAACGAACCCCGTAGTCGCGTGACTTGCAGTTCAAGCGCGTTAATGTCGCCGTTGACAGAGTTAATATTCTAGTTATCGACACCGCTCACTTTTTTATGAGCGCAAGCAATCTAATAACCATCCATACATAATTTAAAATGTCAACAACTATTATCTTGATAGTGATCGATTATTCTCGACTCTATAATTGTTATGATTCAAGATTCGAATTCGATGGTAACAGAGCGTTTTGGTATCCGGCCAAAGCCATTTAAGGCAATTTCTGTGCATCTTCCCTTCCTAATCAGCGCAGAGCAGATAATACCCTGGCCCACACTGCGAAAGAGAAAGTCGAAATACTGGGCACACTCTTTGCGTCGAATTAGACTGTTGTTCGGGGGTATCTCACCGCCTACCATCCCGCAGTGTGGTGAGCTGATGCCTGACGTTTGCGTTTGCGCGTTCCGCTAAAAAAACCCATTAGTCATAGCAACCACAGTTCCACAACATTCCTCTTAACATCTCCGAATCCTTGGTGTCGATATTTCAAATGAAGTTCAGTTTCGGGACCACTAGGTTAGTAAGGCCAAACTACGCACGTGTAAACAGTGGAGCGAACTTCCTGAATTGCGTCGGTGGTCACTCCCTCCAAACTATGACATGTGGAAGGACATCGGGAAGCGGGTCTATAATCTTCTTCGAGCTTCGAGCAACGCATTGGTGACGCTCTCGGTGTTACTAATATCCATGGACGGCAGTAATCACTTACCATCAGGTTTCCCGTCTGCTTGTGTGCCTATTCAAGGCATAAAAAATCGAAGCATTCTTCCGGAATCCAACATCGCGTTTATAATGAAGCTGTCGAGCGTTTAAGAATTATATACGAATCCCACGATCGGTCATAGGCGCGTTTGAGATATGTCGATGGACGAACGATAGTAATTAACCAGTGGATTGGCTGTCGGTAAATGCGGTCGGTTCGTAATTAGAAGATAACCATTACGATCCGGTAGCGACTACTGTATTTGGGCCGGGCGAAATCAATCACGGAGTTAATGAGGGCCGTCTATTTAATGCACAAAGTGCCAGGCGAGCATAAACCGCTCCGAGTACTCATATTTTAACACGGGTCGTTATCCTGCATTCTTTGTAGCTCATTACTCATTATTAGAAGTGGCTACCGTTACTGCAGCGCGCCTTATAAAGTATAGAGGCGGTCGTTGAATGTGCGTATTATTATCCATATTAAGTGATGCATTTGTAATATTTGTATGCATGGAATGTCTGTGCTTTTCAAATAGCGTCGTGTTATTGCGGAACTTAGTATCAGGACATATTGTCGGCAATCGGCGTCGGTAGAAATGTAAGCTTTTCCGTAATAAAATTTGTTTAGAATTCTAAGAGATAAATTCACGGGGATTGTACTACACAAATAGCGTAAGGTATTTTATCTTGATTGAGCACGTCTTTTTATTACCTACGTAGCTATAGGATAGAAAATATGAAAGGTGTAAAAATGACTGTGTTATACACTACGATTTACCTATTAGTCGTACAGTTCGCTACTCTCCATCATTTGGCAACAATTCTTTTCTTCTCTTCAAGTCTTCCCTCGTAATCGAAAAGTCTTCTAGGCCAACGTCTAAACCACTGTTCTCTACTGAGCGATGGTTTAACATTCCCTCTAAAACACGACGATTTTGTCATTGATTTAGTTAATATTTTCTCAATTTTTTATTTCTATAAAATAAATTTAGCCAAGTGTGGATTAGCGACATCGTCGCTTATTAAGTAAACAACCAATGGGACTATTAGCTATCCATGGTAAATACGTATAAACACTGTTATTATCCTAAAACAGCGTTGCCACTTCTCCTACATTGTGACGACTACTGCTTGCTTTGATTGGTAATTTATATGTAAAACGGTCCGCAGGCGGGTGGCGTCTGTCCGTCATAATAACGACGCGTGAGCAAACATTAGGGGCGGCTACATGCGTTTGGGTTTCAGACAGACGACCGATTTGGACAACTTGGCGGTTAGATACGATGTAACGTCGATATTACTTTTTATATTTTTTTTCGTTCAATACGAACGTGATTATTTCATTAATATCTCTCGACGTGTTTAAGTTGCTGGGAAAGTCCGAAACGCCGCAAGTCTTAAGATTCATCGGTGTATCTTAAGATTCACCAAGTTGAATGGTGAATGTCCAGAATGATTCTTTTCATGATGATCTTGGTTATTCACCGGTGAATTTTGACATTCACCAAAACGCTTTGGTTTATCTCCGTTATAAAAAAAATTAAGATGGGTAGAAGATGAAACAGGGGGAAATTGGGGAAGATAACTGAGTTTCCTTTTAGTTTAAATTTAATTAAACGTAACTCAACCTATAGTTACAAGTACTTTTATAATTATACCTTACGTCCACTCCATTGGACTAGTGGATGGCCGAGACACCTTGTCGTGTCCGGCCCAGCTCGTGTGTCAATCTTCGCGCGTACAGCATACTTACCTCTCGGACACACTGAGATATTACTTCCAATATGTCATGCGCAAAAGAGATTTAACTTCACTTCCTCTTATAACTGACCTTTGTAGAGTCGTAAATCTTGCCAGTATATTATTCTCGTTTGATGCTTATGCGTTTGTGTGACTTAATTTTTTAAAGCTAAGGATTTGATTCAAAGCCGGTTTATAGATTGGGATATGTATTTATTTTTTACTTGAATAGGTATATTATTATATTATTATGATTATGTATTGAATCTGTTGTGCGCCAAGTAATTAATCTCGACCTTTTTTGTTACTATAACATATCCATACAGAAAATATTATATTATGTTAGGTCTTACTACTATAGGGTTTCGTAACTTAGAGTAAAAAACAGAACCTGTATAGGATCACTTGGTTGTTGGTCTTTCTGTCTGTCAAGACCCTTTTTCTCAAAAAGTCGTGGAGGTATCAATAATTTATATGCTATAGGTACTCAGATCTGCAATTATAGAGCTGTGAAAAATGAAGCTTCTAAGACAACGCAATCAAAATGCTACCGCCTTTTATAGCACCTAAAGGGTAATTAACTTTCCGTCCAAGTAGATAAAGGGGAAAATATGAAAACCACATATTATTAAATATCTTATATCCCAACTAAGGAAGATTCTTGTAATACTACCTGCCACCAACTGAAACAAAAATATGGATGAAACCGAGATACCTCTGGAAATAACTCGGATTTCATAAATAACCTCGCTATCTCTTCATTTACATTAGTCCGTAAGTCCTTACATTTCGCGTTGATAAGCCCAAAGTTTTTTCGCGATATTGTGGTATTGGTTACCTACTAAAGTTAAAAATGTTAATAACGAGTCATTTATAAACGGAATGGACATGCCTTTATCTGTCACGTCGTGGCCGGCTCTCGCAAATTGAAATGGAATTTATTGTCTCGGCCTGTATCCACGTTACTAATTGATATTCTGTAATTGGTCGTTATAGAGCCGTATAGTGTCTTATATGACTTTTCGTTCAATAAAAAGCGAATAGGCGCCATTTTATTGGCGCTGTACTCATTCATAACAATAAAAGTCTCGCGTCTCGTTAGGCGATTTGATTACAAGTTCGACTAATTTATTTTGTTTTATAAGCATACGGAATTATGCTGGCTCGTAGAATTTAAATTCTTACTGTTTGTTTATCTATTTCTGTTTTAGGTTATTTTGCTTTTTTGTTTTTTTTTTTAACTGTTCTAAAATGCACAATAGAAAAACACTGAGAAGCTTAATTTAGATTGTTTCAAATTAAAAGTTTCTCGGATTGTAAGTTTCAATGTTAGCTTGAGATCCGTACTCTATCGGTAGTGACTGCAAATAGATACTGATGATTCATCATTAGATTAATGTTATCTGACAACTTTTGCAAAAAATATATTTACGAACTTGATCGATGAAGTCAAAACGATAACAAAGCAAAAACCTGCACAGTGCACACCCCGTCACGAATTCCCTCTTCCTACACGATCTACTTCTGATTGCGAACACATGTCGACCGACAGACAAACAAACAGACCGACCATTATTCGTAATAGATTGGTTTTTTGACCCTCTCAATTGACTGTGGGTTAATTTTATCGGCCCCGCGGACGATTGGGCCCATTATTTGAGTGCTTGATAAAATGATACGTGAATTGTTTTAGCGGAATGAATATATTATCAAAGGGATTGAGGTGTTCTTTGTATTTTTTTGCTCAGTCCACTTTTGATCACTGCAAATTCAAATCCAAGTTCTCATGTAGCATTTTGTTAATGCACTCATGAATGTATTTTTTTTACTTTTAATATTGTTTTGAAAAGGTGTTCTATTGTTGAGGAGAATTATGCGTCGCTGCTCCAGAAGTAGAAAATTTTTTTACACCTCTCTAAAATAGCTTTCTGATAGTTTTGGTATTTAACTTCAGTTCTCCGTGACAATTTGGTCTTTATTCATAACCTACTTTAGGTTAGACTAACCGTTAGAGCCTTATGATTTGATACGTGTCAAAAAATACATTTTGTATCTATTAAGTGCATATATAGAGCATAATATTTATATCGTTACTTTTAATTTGGACGAGTGTTTCATTCTTTTCAATTGGGAAATAAATTCTTGACAATTTCTTTGTTACCTGCATAATAAATAAGTAATCTATACAAAAACTTACTTAAGATCTGATACAAGTGCATACATTGTTGAATTTAACGACATGCGCCCTAAAACAATCGGACGGGACATCTATCGCCGGTATTCCGCTAACGTACACTTCCTGCCAAAGATTCCACCAGGGCTGCCACCTTTATTATTATTTACTAGGAAATCGCCCTCGCTTCGCTTCGGGAAAATTAGTAAAAAAAATTATAATATAGCCTATGTCACTCGGAGATAGTGTAGCTTCCCAACAGTGAAAGAATTATTCAAATCGGTTCGGTAGTTTCGGAGCCTATTCAATGCAAACAATCAAATCTTTCCTCTTTATAATATTAGTATAGATTATTTGGGATATCGGACTTGGGACAGATATCCCAAAGGCCACTGCGGACAAGTTTAATTTATTCTAGCCTGTACACATTTCGGAGTTATAATGGATCAGGTTTGATCTCTTCTAGCCATACATGTTTCGAAGTTAGATCTGGTCGCCAAGTCCTACTGTTCGGACAAACCGTATTGAATGTTATGAGCAATTGTCATCTTAACCCAAAATAAATAAGAACTAGGTGAAGTCGATTTCAGAATCAACCCTTATTATACAGTTAACATATCGCGCTGGGTATTTCGGGGCAAATAAGGAGATAATTTTGTCATAGCTAGCTTATTTTAAAGTAATATAAACATGTAAAATAAACATGTAAAATAAACATGTTAACCAGACAGCTGTATGGCAGCCCTATATAAGATGAGCAAAAAACTGAAACCGCCCACACTAGGCCTCGTTGAAATACAATGTCTCATTAGGGGACACGCATTTACATAAAGTGATGTCGTAAATTAGCTATACTAAATATGTATATAGGACAGCTGGCCCATGGTGCAGAGATGGATATCCTTGATAAACTGATGACGTCATGTGACGTTTTTTATGGAAGAATCCGGCAAACGAGCTGACCACCTGATGGTAAGTGGCTGTCGTCGCCTATGCACATCAGCAATTCCAAGGTATCACAGATACGTCGCCGACCAAGAAAAAGAGAAGTAACACAATAAATGAAATGGCTTTCAAGCCCTCCGCCGAAATACATAGGTTTAGATAAGATATACCTATAGGTTTTTGGACGGAAAATGAAATGTTGTTACTTTTTACGGGCCATGTGCCTGTTAGGAATCGTTCAGTGTAGAGCCAATTTCTGGTTTTTGCGTATGCTCAAGTTGTAAAACCGTTCCTATTTGTATTCCATCATAAATGCACTGATAAGTTTGGACTGAGGTAGAAAGCCCTTTTGTATTCTATGTAGTATGAATGTTCTTGTAATATCTGTAGTCCACTACCAAACTACCGAAATCAGCGATTAAGTGTTATATCCAATGATATTTTATTTATTCCTCTTTTTAATGTATAATACTCGTATCATTGAACCTTTTTGGGGACGTTTTTATTTTTTACTTACCTAAAGCTTAAAATCACTTGTGCAAAACGATTCCCATCCTGGCTCACACTCTTATTGGGATCGTTCCTAGAGTGCTCTAGAAGATCCCTCTTAAATTAGCATCCCTTCCAAGCATATTGCCACTCACAGCCTCAAAGATCATGAGAGCATTAGTTGAAGGGTGCTCTATCAAAGGAGTGCCCCCTTGATTACACGTTACAATAAAAGATTTGTGTGATTGAAACCCGACTATTACTGGCCGCTGAGTGTTCCGCGCCGCACGTTAACCCTTCGAGATATTAATTTAAATGTAGGTACTTTGAAAAACTTTCTAACCGACCCGTCCCATTGCAGGCGATAAACTATAAATGATAGCTCTTATTTGATTTTAAGCTGTGAACTAAAAATTGTTACTTTAATATTTTTTAAACAGTTTACTGTAAAACACAGTTTTTAAAATGTAAAAATATGAACAATCAATTGCTAATAAGGTGTTCAGTACCTAACTTCTAACTTTGATTTAGTGAACACGTACTCGTAGTATTCAATGTTAGCATAGTCAAAATAATGTTGTTTTATTTGTTTACTAGCTGTGCCTCGCGGTTTCACCTGCGTTAATTTGTGGAAAAGCTACTAAAATATATGATGTTACTAGCTGTTGCCCGCAGCTTCGCACGCGGAGATAATTTGCAATATTGGGACTATAAATTGAGATGTAACCTATCCTATCTTTCAAGTTGGTTCAAACTACACACGGTGTGCAAATTTGATTAAAATTGGTTAAGTAGTTTAGGAGTCCGTCGCGGACAAACAACGTGACACGTAATTTATATATATTAAGATATAGCCTTCCTCGATAAATGGAACACAAAAATATTTTTTCAATTCGAACCAGTAGTTCGTGAGATTAGCGCGTTCAACCAAACTGTTCAGCTTTAAAATATTAGTATTTTTAATAGTGCGATTATACTGCGATTAGTGAGATTATACTGTATAGATAACAAAATGATGCTTATATTATTTGTAGACCCGTTGTTACTCGTTGCTAGAGCCCAATGAAACACATACACAAGGAATGTACGAATCGCCGCGGGGAATTCGTATCGTACCAAGTTTTTTATTTGAACAAGTCTGAGAGGAAAAAACAATAAATGTGGACGGTCAAGTATGATGGATGGGGAGGGCGAGGCGGGGCGGGGTGGGTTATTAAAAAACAATAAGGCATAGGCGGCCTGTGTCTTCAACAATTTGTATGCACGACCACTCATCTCTATAGCTTTTGACTTCTACCTCAATTCGACCGATCGAAATTCGACCTCAGATTGTAAAACTTAAAGTCGTTAATCATTGGTCAATCGTCGAGTTGTTCCTAGTTAGGCTGAAGTAAATTGTTTCTGACGGGCAAATTGTTAATTCGATTTTAATTGATGGGCAACACGTGTCGTTATTGTTTGTGGGCGTTTTGTTTTGTTTGTCTACGGCTACGGTACGAGGTTGTGCGTGCGGAGTGGACTGCTGTGCGTCGTGACTCGTGATGCGAATGAATGTGACGTCATTTGGACTAATTGCTTGTGATGGACGGTTGGACGGTCTTGTACCGTTGTGTGGTCAGCGTGCCAGCTGTTTGAACTAATTTCATATAGAATTAATTGTAATCGACCCTCGGTCGGCTCGCTGTTTTGAGGCAACTCTTTAGCATTGTATTTCATTGATCTCCAGTTACTGTCAGGGACCACAGTATAGCTAGGCTCTTTTTTGGACACAATCCACAAACGAGCTTATAAACAACCTGAAGATATGTGGTTACAGTAGTAGGGACACCATGGACATCAGTAACATGTTGTTGGCTAAGAAAGAAGCGGGAGATACGCATAATAATTTTGTACTAGATATCATCTCTTCTTCTTTATAATGCGTCAGTTATAATGTTCTAATGGAATTTAAATAAATAAATGATTGTTCTCTCACAACTATTCACACGTTGTCCTACTCGAAAGTTAAGATCTGTTTGTTTGTTACAGCGTAGTGCGCGCCTAGGCTAAAACTTTTCTAACGGACACCCAAAATATACATCGTTACCAATAACAAGCGTTCTTAGTTGCAAATGTATATTTAGCAGTTAATTTTACGAATCACAATAAACTTCACATCGAATCTTATCACATTACATTAATTCCATGTGCTATATTAATAACAATGTTAATTAACTCTCATTATACCTATACCTGCGAAGTAAAATTATTATTAGTTTTATTGAAACTGAAATTAGTTATTTTAAATTACATAACATACATTGATATAAATTATTTCCATACCTCACATCTGTACTCGAATTTCTAGTTTTATTATGGAAATAGCCGGCAAACGAGCTGACGATCCACCTGATGGTAAGTGGCTATCGTCGCCCATGAACATCAGCCACACCAAAGGCATCACTGATGCGTTGGCGGCCAAGAAAGGGAAAAGAAAAAGAAGAAACAAGTATTATAATATCGTACATTACGACGCACCATCAAGCGATTTCATTTCTTGACATTTATCATTGAACAGTTATTTAAAAATATTTTGTTTCTCTTTCAGGTAAGTGCATTTATAAATCACTTCGTGTGAATGAGTTGTTCCTGTCTGCGCTCGGTGAGTACCGAATCGTTTTACACGTACGAAACATCCATTAGTTATTTCAAACAAAACACCAATAAAATGCACGACAACAAAGAATTTTTGCGTCATTCGATGTGCATTGCTCGTTGAAGACGATGTTTTCAATCGTTAAATGTAGCGGGCGAACAAGCGATTTGGTCTGCATTTTCAGCGTTAGGAAGTTTTTCTACTGTCCCTTGATGTCCTTCGCGTCTCGCTCGATGTCTTCAGTGCAACGTCAACAATGTATTTATTACATTACATAGTACTTATCATTGTTTTATGTTCGAATTTTGTCTTTCTGTTGTCCTGATCAATGAAGATGTCTCGAACTGCGTGCCAAAATTATGGTTGACTTATTTATGGCAATTTATTGGCAAAGACTTTTCAAAATATTTTGACTGTGACTAATACTCGTAATCATATTGTTTATAATAATGAATATTATCGTTGTCATTGATTTAAGTAGGTATGTAATGTGATTTTATTGTTTACTCCATTACATGTTGATACGGAATATATAAACAAATACGGGTATTTATTACACATGCTTGCATAAACTTATGCAGGGGAAATGTAGATTGTACCTATATTGTTACAACCTTTTAGTGAATATTTCGTGCATGTTGTTACTCATAGTTTATTTTGAATATTTATTTATTGTTTTCTTTTTGTATATCTATGACGACTATGGCCCAGTTAATCTCAGAGAGGGATGAGGCCATGTGCACTTAAAACGTAAAGATACTCATAATGTACGGAGACCTAACGTATCGTCTATTCTGTGGCAAAGGGCTCAGCAATCACTTGGCATTGCAGCTGCGTATGCGCTGTCGCGTCTACGATTGGCGGGCAGCACCGAGCGGAATTATTCAAGAGTTGCCGTTCTGCCACACGTGAGAACAACACAACTCTCCACGCTCCCGTGGAATTGAATTAAATTATGTACGAATTGGAGATTTTGCACAGATAATAAAATTTATAGCTGAGCCATTTCGCTCTGGTAATGTGTGTCTATTCACGTCGTGTGAAGATTCTCACTTAATGTTTCTAAAAAAAATATTAAGGACTTTTTTCTTTGTTTTCATGCTTTCTTCTTTATTTATTTCCTCTCGGGCGTCAGTGATAACTTTGGTGTGATGGTGACCACAGAACCACTTCTCGTCTAGTGTCACGTTTGCTTGTTGCTGTTCACACTTCACATAAAAATACATGTCATACTTGTATAGCTTGCATGCCTACTAGGAAGATACCCTGTTGGCTGAACTAGGATATTTCCTGGGAGATATGTTTCTGTGTATGACTAGGTATGTAGGCTTGAAAATTGTTCGAGATTTCGTATCTTGAGTGTTTATAATTTCTCAATAAAATTGTCTCCATACCATTCGTTACACATGAAATTCTGGTGCAGGTTTGTGAATATATGAACGCTGTAATTACTGTCGCTGCTGCAATTGTGCTTGCCTACCACATACATATCCTTTACGACTAAACATAATCGTTTCTCAAACAAGAATTGATTGTATAGATCATATTAACCATCGTAATTAAAGGTTTCGTCCTACTATATTTTGATCCCTGCGGCTAGGGCACGTCCGGCCAGGGCGCCCGGCGGTGAGTGGTCAGCTACCACCACTTGTGTGGTCCACGGGGACAACTATCGTCTTGTGTTGGCTAGTACCATCGAGTCATACTTCTATGGTCAATGTATGGTCAAGAATTGCGTAGGTACTCGTATATTAAACTTTGTAGGATTATAAATGTATGCCCAAATGTGGCTGAGATACCTATAGACTAGAGGAGCCAATTTGTATGCACATAACAACTGCTTGGTAAAACCTGTTTTTCACATTAAAAAAAACATTTCCTTTAGACTTTCAGTTGTTTCTGAGGATTAGGTGGATAGATAGATTCACGATTATTAGACACGTATGTTATAAACAGTTTAAATATTTGCGATCCACTATTAAAGTTCAAAATCATATTATGGACATATTATTATAGCTAAACACACACTAACATGAAAAAAGCTAATACTCCATTTGTCAGCAAGTAGCAGTGTTTTAAAGAAACACACAATGAGTCTGACCTGGTGAGAACAGCAGGAAGCCACTGATATGAAAAGGTGACTCTTCAAAGGTCGATCGTTGGATGATGGATGATGACATAAAAACTTACGGAATCGTTATTGGTTTATTGCATTGGTATTGGAAAACCGACATGCATGCACCACCATGCATGCATGCATGCATGCACCATGACCGGCATGCATGTTTTTTTTTTTTTTACTACTTTTGTTTAAAAAAAAATATTTAGCTCATTTTTAAGCTATAGTAGTTGAAGTAGTTTTTTCTTTATGCGGCGAACTGTAATCACTCGTCCGAACTGCGACACAATAAAGGTCGTACTGAAAATCAGTAGCCGTGGTTACCCGCGGCGTATGCTGAGTGCGTACCTTTTTTGTTGAGCGTTGCTGCAGCTGGTTATATCGACTTCATAACTTATAATATTTTGTAAATGGTTTATTTAGTGTAAATTTTGTAACTTGTTGCAGAGCTTAGCAAAATAAATATTTTCTTTCTTTCTTTCTTTTCTTTCAATCAATCTGTGGTTAACGGCTTCTGATATCCATGTACATTTGATACCAATCAATTTTAACCCACTCTTTACTCTTTCACTCACTCTTTTTTCTGTCTTGTCAACTTGTACCTTATCTTATACATTTAACTTGCGAATTTCCCGACGAATTTGAAGAGTCATCTTAATTAATCTTTGACGTGCATGAAAATCCTGCACACCATATTAATATCAAATGCTGATGAAAGCAAAGTACCTTAAGAATTAATTACAAACATTCACATTAAACTACAAAGCAAGTTAAGTTGTGCAGACTGCAGAGAACTACATATCAGTAAAACAAACTCGCAGTAAACTCGAGTCGTGTGGCCTCTATCGTATGATCGTGGCTCGCACATTCCTCCTTGCTTCATTCACATATTACATTACATAGACGAGTGCTGTGGTTTATGACACCCGTACCGGAGCCTATGTTGCTCAGCGCGATACAATCATCGTGCGGTCTCTACGTGTGGACTCTGGTCAGCGTTTCACATGCTAGAAATAATATTTATAATTACATACAATCATAATTATTAGTTTATGGTTGAAAAACCAAGAAACATGCTTCAATAGATTTACATAAAATGGTTTGTAGAGAGAACGATAAGATTTTTTTTCAAGTTAATCCTGACAGACAATATCCTTACGTTCATAGGTTTGCAAAGCTTCTTTTTGCTAAATTAAACTTGTTTATTTAGACAATACAAAAATTTGTAAGTCAACCTCGCACTATTTACTGCACTTGGATACTGGACTGCAAAAATTTTTATATTTGCTTGAGATATGATACCTAATAGAGTTTTAATTAGTACCTGCAACCTAAAAAGATAAATATAAGGCTTCATAAAATCAAACCGTCAGAGAAGTAACAAAATTGAGTAAACATCTCTTGCGAAAATTAACGTCGAAATTTACAAACTATTTTCTCCTTTTAACAAGGAGTCGTTGTAAGTGCTGCAATTTATCCGACGAAAAATCAATTTTCACTCGCAATTTTTTTTTGTTGAATTCCGACGCAATAATTCTCGCGCATGTCGTTTGTGCCAATAAACAATAAACAACAATTTTCCCATACAGGGTCGGAGGAATGGTGTAACTGGTAAACTACCTTACAGTTTACTAAATAAGCGTGTATTTCGATCGAAGTGCGCGCAAATGGACGTATCTTTCTCTTCATGGTGGTACTTTCGACCCCCAAATGTGTTTACTCTTGCCGAGGTCCGTGTTACGTAGCACCAGAGATGATGTTTGTTCGTTTTGACGTTCGGTTTATTTTGTTGACCGTGTAACTAGTTAGCGAAGTGGGTATTAGCGGTCTCGGTCTTTTTGGCCCGCGTCTAATTGTAGGTTCTCGACGCCTCGTGTAAACGCTACGCTTGCACGTAGGGCTGCCTGTCCGTTTGATAAAATTATTCATTATTTTTTTTTATTTCTACATTATGTTTTTCTTCATTCATACTTTTTAGCTAGGTTATTTTTGTTAAGCTTTCATAAGTAAAGTAGCTGTTACCCGCAGCTTCGCACGCGGAAATTATGCTTATCATGTTATCCCCTATTTCACCCCCTGGGGATTTAATTTTGAAAAATCCTTCCTTAGTGGACGTCATAAGAGGAATACGTGTGCGAAATTTTAAGTTTCTAGTTTCTTTTAAAGGGTTTGGCCTGTGCGTTGATGCATCAGTCAATCACTTTTGCGTTTTACAGATATAGATATACATACTTAATAAGTATTATCTAGCCATAGCCTAAGCATGGCTTATTTTCTTATAGGTAAGAGATGGCTGAACTTTCTTCTTTCTTGGCTAGCAATTTCTTTAGTGTTGCTGTTCATGGGCGACAGTGACCACTTACCTACCATGGTGGATCGTCAGTTCGATTTTTGGCTAGTTGCATAAAAAAGTTAGTTATAGATTCCACCACGAGCCGCAAAAGAATCCGCAGTTTAATTGAGGACAACCATTAACCTATTGACAAAACTAAATTTATGTTTTGACTAATTAATTATTAATAAAATTAATCGTTAGGGCGTTTTATTGATTCGTAGGCGTCGACACGACGATGATGCCTAATAACAACACGTGTACATTAATTCGGTCCGTGTTTGTTGGCGCCCTGGCTGCGGCCGCGAGGGGGCGTGCGCGGTAATCTGTCGGCGCGGTGTGTGGCGGCCCTAAGTCATCGGCGAGGGCTGAGCGCGACCGATCAGCCAGACAGTTGACTTTACGTTCGCTATTGTTTATAATAATGGTTATCAGTTATAACAGTACAGCAGTTGCGATGCATCGAGGATGGGAGCGTTTTGTGCAACAGCGATTTCTTTTTCGAGTAAGATTTAGAAGAATATGCAGTAGGTAATTATAGACCCCCCCCCCTACTCTCTTAGTAAGTGTTGTGAGTCTTGCGTAAAGTATTAGGTTACCTGGTGTTGCAGATGGCTTACATTGGTACTACTAAGAGTTTAAGACAACAAACAACCACATCCCGAGAGCAAACATTTCTGTCACGTCAGTAACTGCCATGTCACGTGGTATTCAATAATATTCTAAGACTTATATCTATACTAATATCTATACTAATATTATAAAGAGGAAAGATTTGATTATTTGTTTGCATTGAATAGGCTCCGAAATTACCGAACCGATTTGAAAAATTCTTTTGACTGTTGGGAAGCTACACTTTCCCCGGGTGACATAGGCTATATTATTATTATTTTTTTTTACTATTTTTCCCGAAGTGAAATGAGGGCGATTTTCTAGTAACTGATAAAACAAGATCAGAGTCTGCCATCTTGCTCATCCGCTCGTGAAATCAGTGAGTGACCGCTAAAGAGCAATTTTTCTAAAGAAATATTTTTTGACGATTTTCCCTGTTGTAATTATGAAATAACAGATGTGAAGCCCTAGACAATATTTAATGCGACTATAGAACTTCAATATGCCAATTTTTGGCTATTAAGAATGGTGGCCTTTAGTATTCTCACGTGGGTTTTCTAGTTCAAGTGAAGATCTGTGGCCGACGCTGTGTGTGTGTGTGTGTGTGTGTGTGTGTGTGTGTGTGTGTGTGTGAGTCGTGAGGTTCGGGCGCGGTAATCTGTCGGCGCGGTGTGCGGCGGCCCTAACTCGCGCTGTCGGCACCGCGGCCGCCGAGTGCTGAGTGATGAGTGATGAGTGATGCCCCGCCGCAGTTGTTCACTCTCCGCCATTTTTAATTTGTCTACCTTCCACGATTCTGCTAATTTACTGTTCACTCGGACTTGCCGTAATCAGTTCCAGTTTATTCTTATATTTGCAGACGATCGCTGTCCAAGTTGGTTTCGAAGTTAAGCCCTCCGATCTTTCTTTGTGTTTTTACTTAGATGAGTTTTCTAACAATCTATTTTTCTATTGGTGCATCCATTGTCACCTTAGTCGGACGTTTGTTACTCTTTCCTGCAAAAACTAATGAACGGCACACATGTAGAATTGTAGACTATGACCTGGAATAGGTTATGGGGTACTTAATATCCCGGAAAAAGCGGTCAAAGCCGCGGGCAGAACTCTAGTTAACATATAAATACCTAACGCCCCATCTCAGTCACTAACGGTTACTTAAATCGCTCCTTAGTACAGAATTTGTATGGTGATTCCTTACTAAGGAGCGATTAAAGTAACCGTGAGTGAGTCTGAGTTGGGGCGTAAGTGTATTGAGCACTGCTTACACAGATACAGACGAGACGTATCCCGCGGTCGTTGTTTACTTAGCGGCTTGTGGGCTCGGCGGGGTCCAGGCTCGCGGCGTTATTGATTATTGTGCGGCCTCGTAATGGTCTTACCACTCGAACCGCTGCGCTGGCCTGATCTGAACCCTTTGACGAGGTACATTTTGCCCGGACTTAAGAAGTTAGAAAAGTTCTTTATATTCTGTTATGATGTGCAATAGGTGTAAGTATGTAAACCTAATAATGACAATTACTTATTTTTTTGGTTTTAGTACAGACAGACCGCTAATACGTTATTTCATATATCAACGAAGTTTTAAGTTTCGTTAATCTCAATTGGTGGTCATACTACCGAATTGTGTTTAAAACAGCCACCTTTCTGAAGTATTCCCAAAGTATCATAACACACGGAAATTAAAAAATGAACAGAAAAATATTTTTCTTCCGGGTTCTCGTTGCATTGATGGCTCCTCCAGTATTTCCCCTGATGCCAGTTGCCACAGGCAGTAGTGCTTGTGAATATGATGTCTCCTATATTATAAATAAGAAAAATAATAGCTGTATCATGTCAAGAAACTGACTCTCAAGTGATACTTTCAAGATTGTTACCATTTAGAAGTAAGAATCCTTAAAAAGCTTGAAATAATTAATACCAACGTAAAGTTTTAAACGTTTTAGCAAAACAAGATGTCGTTAGCATACGCAGGGAATTAAAACTGCGCAGGCGCACCGCGCACTGCAGGCGGCTAGCTATAATTGTTGCGACCCGGGGTGCTTGTTTGTTTCTTAGTTTTTTTTTACTTGCTTTACGGCAAACATACTTACTAGTTAAGACAGGCAAGTCAGGTAATAATCTCAAATTTTAATAAAATTTAAAAAGCCCCGACAGTTTTTCTTACACTAAACATAGCTAAGAACACTCTTGATTAACCTTTCAGAAAAAAAATTGGATCGAAATCGGTTCATCCGTAGCTACGATGAGCTACGATGCCACAGACAGACATATAGATAGACAGATACACAGATACACAGACATACAGATACAAGTCAAACTTATAAAACCCCTCTTTTTTCGTTGGAGGGTAAAAAGATTATTAACTTACAACTGCGAATTAAAATGACTTCTTCTTTAGTATAGTGACTACGCCTGCTGAAACCAGGCAGGGTTCAATTCTGGCTAGTATAATATGTTACATAATAATATAATAATACTATACGTAATAATATACTACATTTATATTTTTATGTACTATTATTTCTTCTGTGATTATACTTACGTGAGAATTAAATATTAATACTCTAGTCTTGGTTGTGTATGTCTTATTATCTTTTTTAGTTTAATAAGTTTTATATTTTTTTATTACTGTAACAGTTACAGTGATATTTTTGTTTAGATTTTTCTCTGAACTATGTATCACCTTGTCGCCCATAATTTACCTCCCAGTGGACAGACATAATCACAAGAGTGATCCTCTATAAATTACCCTGCAGACTCGGTATTCAAGTGTTTTCTTATTTATTGATTGCGTTCACTATAGTGTAGATTGCAGAAAGACAGCTAAATAATGTCCAATTGAAAATTACCGCCACGTTGATAACGACGCTTTTAAGCGCCAACGTCTCCACTTAGTCAACGGGGCCCGTATCAATAATATACGAAGTACACTTATCAAGACGATAGTACTTGAAAATGTTTGCAACGCAAATTGCGCCTCTATATCTTTACAACGCACGCTCTTATGATCCGTATTACAGTGATGTAAGGACGTAAGTGGCTTGTAGTTAGTAAGTGTGGTATGTATACTTATGTGGGGACACGTTCGGGGTTGTTTACTCGAGTTATTAGCGGGTTATCGTTTGAAGAGCCCGAAACACGTTGCCCTCGGCCCGCGAAATGCGCTTGCTTTGTGGATGAATATTTGAAGGGCTTACATGAAGCTCGGAGGAGTTCAGGTATATTTAAAATTCAATTTTCCAAGCCTTACTCACTTTGTTTTTTAAATAATTAATTGGATAAACTGTTGCATTAGTTAGAACTAAGCTCTATGTAATCAAAAGAAGAAAAAGGACTCCTTGGAAGTTACTTTTTCTATTTCCGCTTTTGATGCGTAATTTTGAGTTTAATATTGTGAAAAACTTGTATTTTATAAACTGTGAAATTGTGTGTATGTAAGTATAACATTGTGTTAAACTTTCTTGTGGTACCCGAAACTGAAACAATTTTGAGTTTTTGCCGTTTCGTTCCTGGTCCCATCTCTTCCCGTCATGATCAGAATTTTTATCTAAACTTTAGATTCTAAAGAAACAAAGTTTAGGGAAAACCACATGTATCCTTTTTTCGTAACTAGCTTAATTTTTACGTTAAATACTATAACTAAAGGGGACAAACGAGCCGTTGAGGTACCTGCTGGTATATGGTTATCACCCATGGACACCAGTAACACCATCATCCAAATAAATCCAGTAAATCCATCATCGTCGACGGCTATGAGATAGGAACGAAATGAAGCTGTGACCTGACTTGCAATACTTGTATGTGAACCGGGCAATGCGTTATGCGCGCTTAATGCATCGGTTCGGTTTAGCGGCGCCCTCGGCTAGCGGCTGCGGTCCCAACAGCGTTGCTAATGAGCCGATATATTGCACACGGTGAGCTTACCTTATCAATGACCTCGATGCAGTCGGATCCAGGATTTTTGATCGAGGAATTCGACGCACTTCAAGAATGTCAGCGTGGTGTCCTTTTAAAATCACGCCTCACGCTCCTAGTGCCGCTACTATTGGCGCCAATTTCAAGTGCGCTTTATCGACGCGAAATCCAGGACAATACCGGATTTCCCGGCTATCTAGCAATCCTAGGCGTGCTCTGATCAATACCTATCGGGAACACGCCCACGTCGATTAAAACGTTTCCTTAGCGACGAGTTGATCACTGAAAACATAGATATGCTCGATAGCTATCTTTGAATGTAAATTGACTTGTATCAGATTGATAATGCATGTGTTAATTCACTCCAAATAAAATGTATCAAATTTAATGTGTGTGTGTGTGTGTGTGTGTGTGTGTGTTTTTACACTAATATGTGGTGTCACTCCTACATCACCTAACACCAGTGACGTGCGTGCTTTCTCTTTAAAGATGGGAAAACTTTTCTCTTCTTGCAAGTAAGATTCCTTACCTCAGCTAAAACCATGCCATGGTCACATAACTCTCCGTAAAATATGTGGAAAATAATTTATAATAATTTACAACGCTAAGTTATACGATTTCCTCTATTGTAGGAAACATTTGCTTACAATACAGCGTTATTTCCATATATGTAAGTGCACATGGACAGGCGACACCGGTAACATATTGCGCCGCTCAGCTGTTGGTAGTTGCGAATTTCATTGCATTTGTTCGTAAGCGAAATTAATATTATTTGCATAAGTATGCGGAATATCGATTCGTTTTGTTCAATGCACATGTCTGGACGATTGTACTCGCATGTTATGTTTGATATTAAAATTATCGTAATATTTTGTCTTTTTTGTCAGCCTTAAGTGTTATTTATTATAATTATGGAGAGTTATTGCGTTCAGCTTCACTGTGAGAGTGTAACGCTCCAACTCAGAGTCACTAATGGTTACTTAAATCGCTCCTTAGCACATAATTTGTATGGTGATTCTTTACTAAGTAAACAGTCTTCCCAACAATAATTTAAAAAATATTTTTCTCCACACAACTGTACGTTCTGGAATATATATGATATTATCTCCTAGGAAGTTCTTTATTTTTGAAAACATCGCACGTAACTATGTAAATATAATGTATCTTGTAAATAGGAATAATTAAATGTTTATGTCACAATTTTTCTCAAAAAAAATAGCTTGAACACTTTCAGGGAAAGAACATAAACATGATTCATTTTTTTTCATGAGCGTACCTATTAACCCAATAAATTTTTAAACACAAAGTGGGTAGTGTTATATGTATAGTTTTATATTTATCTTTTTTATTATTTACAATATGTATAGTTTTATATTGATCTCTCATGATGAAAATAATTAAAAATATTTTATTGCGATTACGATTTGTAAACGTAATGATTATGTTTAGCGAAGCGAAGCGAGAACGGATTACTTGTTTGAATACGAGCAAGGCTATCACGTTGCGGCCAGGCTATCAGCGGCTAGGCTACAGCGGCCAGCCGGCTAGGCTATCTCGCGTGCGAGGCAGTGTCCAGTCGGAATTGATGGCCGCCCGATGACTGAGCTCTAAGCGCCTCTATAAACTGTGATTGTTTATGAACGCTTCGGATTTATTTAACATTTCCGATGGTTTAATATTTCAAATTGTACTATAAGGATTGTACAATGTAATAAATACATACTGTTCGTATTTTATGATATATTATAACCATCACTCTCAAATGACTTGAGAACAGTACCTACAAGTACCTAGGTAATCCATCTAATAAATTGGTTACGAAATATTGATTTTTACATTTTTCAGATATATCAAATTCATTTCATTGGTAATATATTATAATATTTACATATTTACTATACATACCTACATATATAAATTCAAAACTTGACTCATATATCTACCTAATGCTGATCGCACAATGTCCGCAGACGAGCTCTCATTATGATTTCATACAAAGCGGCGATCGGCGCGTACGGTGCGTATGTATGTGCGATCACCATAATCTTGTCAATATTTATCTCTTGTGTAAATACAATTCTACACGAAGGTTTTCTGAAAGACGCCTATAAAACCACGTTTTGATTACTTATCAAATAGTAATGTAATCATGAGTTGCAGACATAAGTAGATACTCTTTTGATAGTAAAAAAAAGTGTATGCGAGTTTTTGTACCCTAGTGGTTAGACTAGTTCTTGTACCCTAGCGTTTGGACGCCAAAATATCTGATCGGGTATCTTAATTGAATGCAAACAAATCTGCAATAAGGTACGATCAAGTACGATGTAAATATTGACACGTAAAAATTCAAACATTCAATCGACTATGTAAGTAATTCTGTCATTAATTTCTTATGCGTAGTGCTTCATTGAATTATTAATACGTATTATGTTTGACGTAATAATACAATGTGGCTAAAAGTAACGATATTATTATTATTATTATTATTTATTTATAGACGAGCAGCTAAGCTGATGTGTCTATATCGATTGTGCTGAAAAATCATTTTTGCTGTAGTGATAGCTTCTCTGTTTTCAGCCAGCTATCGAGTCTGTTTTTGAAGGCATTGATTGAAGGAGAGGAAACAATTTCTTTAGGCAACTTGTTCCAATTCCAAACCACTCTATTGCTTAAGAAATTATGTGCAGCTGATGATGCAAAAAATCCAATTTCTAATAATTAAAACGTCACCCAGTACCAGCAATACCACAGAGTACCTACGTATCTAACCAAAGATGGCACATATTGCAAAAAAGAGAAAATTGCCATGAATATTAACCATTCAATTACTAACGCAATGCGAAATTGTATTATGAAATTATGCGATGGCGGCCGTATATCAAGATGTAATCTTACGTTAGTCATGTTTGTTTATTCATTACCTTCGTTATAATAGATTTAAAGCGGTTTTTGTACCGCGACGCGGTTTTTGTGCGGCAAAGGTGTGCATTGTTTTTGTGGCCGGCGATGTATGCGAGGTGCGGCCATGCACTTCGCGGGTGGAGACGACCAATTTAATAGTTTCTTATCGTATTTAAATTTACTCATATCATAAATATATTCATTGCACAGGTATGAGCTTTTATTTACTTAGTTTTTATGAATTCAAGAAAAAAATAGATTTATAGTCATTATTATAACACCTAATTATGGTCACGTACTTACTATGTAGTGTTTCACCAAATTATATTGTAGTATACCTGGTTAAATCACGAATTTTGGAACTCGTTCCTTTTCAAATCAATTCTAATATCATTCGTTAGGGAATACAGGTTTTACAAAATTGTTGTTACGTTAAAATATAAATTAAAAAAATATTTTATGTAAGATAACATATTCAAAAATAAAAATATTGGTTCCTTCAATTGCATTTATAGTGTTGAACATTAAGTTGAACATTCTTGTACTTATGACGTGTTGAGTTGATAAATGAATATTAATAGTTATAATTGTGTTAGTTATATAAATGTGGGGGTCTTCTCTTCATGATGCTTATAGTATTATATCTAAGTTGTGACAATTGACCACCCAAGACTACATTGCAATTACCTTTAGGTGGTAGCTGTTACAGTCTTCAAGCTGCTCTCAATTCGAGCAGTAACATAAAAATTACCTTTATACATTTAAATTTGTTTTTGCCTTTTTTTAAAAGAAATAGTTGCATAACACGCTCGCACGTTTCATAGCCCCCCATAACGAAACCCCGTGTGTCTGGGTAGAAAGGGGAATGATTGACCGCTTCCTCCTCGCGAACGGTCGCGCTCTGATTTATAAGAGAACCCTTTGTTATATGCAAGCCTGGTGCTGGCCCCGAGTTATTATTTGTTTTAGCTCATTAATTTGTTCGAAATTGCTTCATTATCAATTGTTAATAGTTTGCTTTTATGAAAAAACAAATAACCGACGATGCATAAATAATATATTAATACAGCTCTATACATAAATACATATTTTTTATTGCAATCTGCGCACTTTGTTACGGATGTACGGTGTTTTTATGTTGTTTCACACATTGAAATTAAATTTTCACACAACGTTAAATCTAGAAATTTTAATGATGATATTCCTCACCGTCTAGTTGGTAGTTGTTGCATGTTATAATTCTAGAGTCGAGCTTTTGACTGGTCGATAGTTAAAAATAAAACAAAATTACGTTTGGTTCAAACGCGATTCTCGCTACCGTTCTTTTCAGAAACCAGTAGTTTGCGTGCGCTGTGGCCCGTACATTAAAAAGACATGAAAAAACTATTAAAACGAGAGACGAGACGGACGTGGACATTTATCAATGTCGATATATTGAAACTGGACAGTAATTGCTAGAAACAACGTTTATGAATAGCCTATCTTTACCATGCTGAATACATAACACGCGTATTTAAATACATATGTGACATCTTACAGGCTCCATTTAATTTATAATTTGATTAGTTAATTCAAAGAATTAATTTTTTTAACAGGTTAGATCTATGACATAAGATAGGATGATAAGACATTGATTTATTGCTGTTGTCGGAATTTTTTTATTATATTACAGATAAATAAGTCGAAAAGAACCGAAGCAGTCGCGAGTTAACTGTTCTAGCTTAATAGAGAAAAAATATCGCTGTAGTGGTATACTTTTATCGATTGAGACCACATGACAAGCACCAGCTTTTGATTAAAAACGAATCGTCAAAATCGGTTTACCCAGTCGAAAGTTCTGAGGTTCTGAAACTATTTAATGATAAGTTAAGATTTTTAGAATAGAAGCGTGTCTGATATGACTCGAAAGGGAGCATTATTAAACGACTATCTTGCTATATTCCTTCCTAAGTTCGCCTTTATCACATTAGAATATTTTCTTAAATTATGCGAGTTTGAACCGTTCGTCGTAGCGAGCCGGCACGTCGGCGACGCGCTCACCGCGGGCGCTTGTAATTGCCGCCCAATGTTTGTTTTGTTCGACCCTTAACTCTTCACGCTGGTTTTCTCCCTTTCCTTCTTATACTCCTCACTATCCACTCTTCTCGCTCGAACGCAACGCAATGAAGCTACTTAAAGTTTATTTATCACATTTAACTCTTACGAACTACGCTTCGATTCGAATCGAAACCAAATATGACAGTATCGATTTTCGACTTTATTATTTTGTGTTGACAGTGATTTTTCACTTGGTGTATTGGATTCGTAAAGTCATTTCGGTTTTGGATTTTAGTGGTCAGAAACGTCGATATTCTCAGATTAATAGTTGGTGGTGGGTTTATATATCGTGCTCGGTGTTATTGATTGTAATTATCATGGCGCCCTAAGTTAAATACCAGGCGATCACGCGATCTTATAGAAGGTCGGATTTATCGACCGCCGGCCGCCGAGAACCGGTCATGTTCATGCTTTCCTGATGATTTATAGAATTAAGTTTCTGCCTGATCTGATTGTTTTGGTTCAATCAATTTTGACATAAGCCTATGCCCTTGCACTATGACTTCCTGTGTCGCAATAGAAACGAACAAACATCATTAACATGTCACAAACAACCACGACTCGAGAACAAACATTTATCTGTCACATAAATATCTGCCCCAGTCGAGAATTAACCATGGAACTCAAACTCGGAGCACCAAGACGAAGCCTTATAAGCGCGATAGGCCGCAGTCAGCGCGCGTTGAAATCATTAGATGTATCGAATTAACCGCCATCTGAATTTCGTATAAAGTCTAAAGATATTAACAATTTCGTTAATTGTCATCTTAAACGCGTTAGTTAACACAGGTGTGTCAAATAATTATAGTACAGTGCGGGCGGATTCGCTACGAGCGGATAACTCAATTTTTATGTAAGAAAACATTATTGATGCCCGTAAAAGTTATCTTTTTACGACACTATTAATTGCTTTCTATAAATACTCTTATTTGTAAGTGATAAAGCGAATACGCATTTAAGTTTATGATCGCCGTGTCCTCTTTGCATATTTGTTTCACTTAACGGAATCCGCAAATATGATCCAAAAACCCCTACTCAATGCGAAGTATAACGAATTAACAATCTAAATACTCAATGTGTAACGATGCAATGTATTATACAAATAACGCTTTTGCGGTTTACGTTGGTTACTCTGGCGTTTAATTACTTTGTGTCGTTTATAACCGTAAGAAAATTAAAAGATTAATATTCCTAATAAAATTTAAAACACATTTTTCTTTTTTCATCGATACAAAGTCAAAGTCAAAATATTTTATTCATATAGGTATCACTGATACACTTATGCACGTCATTTTTTTGGCTTTTCGGAAGGTGCTTTGTCGTGGAGGAGAAGAAAAGCCTAAAGAAACTCCTCATACAATATCTGATATATATGATTGCCTTTATCGTTATCGCTATTTTTTACAATATAACATTGCATTAGCAAACTATTGCGGGCAAACCCGTTCCATATTGATAAACTTTTTGTGTGTCGGCATGTCCGTCTGTCCCGCGACACGGACAGCGTGAGGTTTTGCGCTCGCAAGGAATTCGCGATCGGAAAAAACGCATTCCGAATTTTTGGCGAATTCGCGACGCAAGCGCCTTTGATACGATAAGAAGTAGAAAAATGTCGCCGGTTACCTTTTGGAGATAATCTTTCTATACTAGTTGCCATAAACTTTTCTGTATGAATTATTTTAAATAATTATTTTAAACCATTATAAATAAATTTTGTAAGTAGTATAAGTAATTGAATAAAAACATTAAGATAATTATAAATATTACGTGAACAACTTTCCTGGCACAACCGACCTAATGCTAAGTAAAATGTTTTGAGTTTATGACCAAGGATATTAAAGTCTAACTTAGTACCAAGTCTACGTTACACTATAATATCCTTGGTTATGATCATAATCATTTTCGAGGGCAAAATGCGAGTTGTCAATTCCGTCTCCTATAAGAATATTATTTTTTTGCCTGCTTCTTGAATGTTCACATTTTGTAAGTACCTAGTGAATGCCAGTATTTACATGAACATAGTTGAACTGTGTTAAGTCTTGAATTAAAACCTTACTGAAGGTGATCATGATAAATTTAAGCACTAGGTATTGACGATAACAACCCTCCCTTTGAGTTAGTTTTGTATTGAAGTATTTTATGCTAAGCTCATATTTAGCAATAAAATTTTCATTTTTAAAAACTGTGTAAAGAAGTCTCAATAGTCAGCATTTTTTTTCCTTTATGTATTCAATTTTTAAATTAGGTAAATTGTTTGAATACATTATTACCTACAAATTAAGTACCTATTATAATTTTTTTATGTTATATTTCTTCGTCCACGATGCATGCCGTGGCAACCTTTAATTAAAAGGTAACATTTAATTCTTAAAATATTTGTCTCATGTATTTTAATGTGTCTTGTTGGTTGTCCATAAATAAATAAATAAATAAATATTGTGGAAATAAAACATAGATATCTATACTTCTATACTAATATTATAAATGCGAAAGTAACTCTGTCTGCTACTCAATAACGCCTAAAACACTGAACCGATTTTGATGAAATTTAGTACAGATATAGAATTGAGCTCGGGAATGAACATAGGATACTTTTTATCCCGGAAAATAGACGTGTTCCAGAGGGATAACTATTCCACGCCAAAACCACTGAACCGATTTTGATGAAATTTGGTACAGATATAGAATTGAGCTCGGGAAAGGACATAGGATACTTTTTATCCCGGAAAATAGACCTGTTCCTGAGGGATAACTCTTTCAAGCCACTAAACCGATTTTGATGAAATTTGGTACAGATATAGAATTGAGCTCGGGAAAGGACATAGGATACTTTTTATCCCGGAAAATAGACCTGTTCCTGAGGGATAACTCTTTCAAGCCACTAAACCGATTTTGATGAAATTTGGTACAGATATACAATTGAGCTCGGGAATGGACATAGGATACTTTTTATCCCGGAAAATAGACCTGTTCCTGAGGGATAACTCTTTCAAGCCACTAAACCGATTTTGATGAAATTTGGTACAGTTATAGAATTGAGCTCGGGAAAGGACATAGGATACTTTTTATCCCGGAAAATAGACCTGTTCCTGAAGGATAACTCTTTCAAGCCACTAAACCGATTTTGATGAAATTTGGTACAGTTATAGAATTGAGCTCGGGAAAGGACATAGGATACTTTTTATCCCGGAAAATAGACCTGTTCCTGAAGGATAACTCTTTCAAGCCACTAAACCGATTTTGATGAAATTTGGTGCAGATATAGAATTGAGCTCGGGAAAGGACATAGGATACTTTTTATCTCGGAAAATAGACCTGTTCCTGAGGGATAACTCTTTCAAGCCACTAAACCGATTTCGATGAAATTTAGTACAGATATAGAATTGAGCTCGGGAAAGGACATAGGATACTTTTTATCCCAGAAAATAGACCTGTTCCTGAGGGATAACCCTTTCAAGCCACTAAACCAATTTTGATGAAATTTGGTACAGATATAGAATTGAGCTCGGGAATGGACATAGGATACTTTTTATCCCGGAAAATAGACCTGTTCCTGAGGGATAACTCTTTCAAGCCACTAAACCGATTTTGATGAAATTTGGTACAGATATAGAATTGAGCTCGGGAAAGGACATAGGATACTTTTTATCCCGGAAAATAGACCTGTTCCTGAGGGATAACTCTTTCAAGCCACTAAACCGATTTTGATGAAATTTGGTACAGATATAGAATTGAGCTCGGGAAAGGACATAGGATACTTTTTATCCCGGAAAATAGACCTGTTCCTGAGGGATAACTCTTTCAAGCCACTAAACCGATTTTGATGAAATTTGGTACAGATATAGAATTGAGCTCGGGAAAGGACATAGGATACTTTTTATCCCGGAAAATAGACCTGTTCCTGAGGGATAAATAACTCTTTCAAGCCACTGAACCGATTTTGATGAAATTTGGTACAGGTATACAATTGAGCTCGGGAATGGACATAGGATACTTTTTATCCCGGAAAATAGACCTGTCCCTGAGGGATAACTCTTTCAAGCCACTAAACCGATTTTTATGAAATTTGGTACAGATATAGAATTGAGCTCGGGAAAGGACATAGGATACTTTTTATCCCGGAAAATAGACCTGTTCCTGAGGGATAACTCTTTCAAGCCACTAAACCGATTTTGATGAAATTTGGTGCAGATATAGAATTGAGCTCGGGAAAGGACATAGGATACTTTTTATCCCGGAAAATAGACCTGTTCCTGAGGGATAACTCTTTCAAGCCACTAAACCGATTTTGATGAAATTTGGTGCAGATATAGAATTGAGCTCGGGAAAGGACATAGGATACTTTTTATCCCGGAAAATAGACCTGTTCCTGAGGGATAAGGTAAAATGTTGTTATATGTAGTTGATAGATTCGTTATATTTTATGAAGCGATTTTTATGACCCTTCTTAGGGTTCCGAAGTGAAAACAGAATTCTCATAGTTTCATCATGCCCGTCCGTCCGTCCGTCCATCCGCCCGTCCGTAGCATAGCACAGAGGCCCTTAGTGCTAGAAAGCTGTAATTTAGCAAGGATATACATGTTTATTTAAACTTCTGGTAGAATAACATTTTTAAAAATATGTTTTTAGTTTTTATTGCGAAATATTCGTAAGTGTTAGACACGTAAAAAAATTCATGGCAATAGCATCAAAAGGAAAACTATCATGGCTATATTATTATTAGCATACGTAGTTATTGAGTTCTATAAACTTAGAACTTCGAAACCCTATATTACCAGTGACCTGACACGCTATAAGCCGGTTTTTTAACCAACTTCAAAAAAGTAGCAGGTTCTCAGTTCGACTGTTATAAACAAAAATTAACTTTAACATAATTTGAAAAATCAATCTTTAAAGGGTTAATTCAGGGTATGTTTATACGAAACTTCGTCATTTTTAGGGTTCTGAAGTAAAATCGTGACCCTAATAGCTTCGTCATATCCGTCCGTCAGTCTGTCCGTCTGTCCAAAGCAAAGCGCCGAGACCCTTAGTGCTAGAAAGCTATAGTTTGCATTGATTTACATATTTATTAAAACTCCAAAATTGTAGAATAAACTACTGAAAATATTTTTTTTCGGGGTACCTCCACTACAGGTAACGTGAGGATTAATTTTTTATTTATCCCTATAGTGTGGGGTATCGTTGAAAAGTTTTTTCAAAAATATTATGGGTCTTTTGAGACCATTTTTGGATGTAGGGCTCCGTTTGAGAAATACGTATATTTGGCTTGAAAGTGCTAATTTTGGGTACCCAAGTCAAGTCAAGTGTCCCCCCAACGGCTAAACGGTTGGAGTTGGACAAGTGAAAACATTCTCAAAAATAGGTTATACGATGGATTTATAAGGAAAACTATCAAGGTTATGTTAACATACGTATCGTAGTTAATGAGTAATAGTCAATAAACTTACTAATTTGGAACCCAATATTGCACGTGGCCTGACACGCATTTGCCCGGTTTTTTAAGGTAAAACTGTGAAAGTTGGTAGTTAGTATGTAATCTTACATAAAACAAAAATAACTGTAACATGATTGTTTGGTAATACATTCCCTAAGGGCTAAAACTAGAGGTTGTAAGCTTAGAGTATGTTTGGAGTAAGAAGTTGTAAAACGAACAGATGAGTCACCTCATGGTAAGTGGTCACTATCGCCAATGTACATTAGCAACGCTAAAGGAATCACTGATTTGCTGCTGCCCAAAAAGAAAAGAAAGATATTTTTTTTGTGTATTCTGTAAAATTACAATGTAAATTTAAAATTCAAAAACTCTCAGGCCCTGACTTAAACCTCTAAATTCTAAAAAGTTCAATTATTTTGGGAACTTTTCTATGGGTGGCTCCAGTGTGGATTGATGGAGGGATTAGAAATCAACCCAAGTGTCGGAAGTCATTACGCCGGACGAGGACCTTCAATATGTCATAACGACTGTTACCTTACGACAACAACCGGGACCGACAGCCTTACGTGCCCTCCAAAGCTCGGAGAACTCAAGAATTTTTGCCACTAGCGGTCACCTATCCAACTACCTACCGCACTCGCTATTGTTTAACTTCATCGATTACTATTAGAACCGACACAAGCCGCTGCGCCCGGGCTATGAATTCTTCTCCCGATGGGTAATTAATGGGTTCTAAGAACATGTCACTTTTGCTGTAATTTTGGTGAAGAGTTTAGTATCTTGCTGACTACCAATCACGCTACAATATCAGATCGTAGTTATCATTTCATTATCAACACTAAAGATTTGTTTAATATTTTACTCATTTACATAATACGATATATGTACTAAGTATAGGTGTTTTAACTTCAACCCATAATTGACTATTACAAGGCACGGGTCTCCTCTCTTCATAGTATGGACAAGTTTGCTGTCAATTTATGAAAAACATGTTTTATAATGAAGGGATCTTAATTTTCGGCGTACGAAGTCGCGGGTAACAGCTAGTACTTTATAAAACGCAAGTTCTAATATGATTAACTAGTTATACACACAAATCAAGTCGTACATGACATGAGAATGTCAGTACGTTATCGGTAATTAAAAAAATGTCTTGTACAACTTGTTCCGAACGGACGCATAGAATCATAATATGGTGCGTTGATAGGGCTAGTCTTTATTGGACGACACGACAACGACATAAAATCCATAATTCGACGGACCAGTTTGACAACTCAAAATGCACAAAAGTTGCCAGAACATAGGCCTGTTCTTATCGATGTTATGAAAAGTTACATATTACTACATATGTGACTTTTAAAATCAACTAACTCTTACTTATTGAACTTCTCTCAAAAATAAAAACATGAGAGGTGTCAAGGGACACCCGGATGGAACGAAGTTCCTTTCGATTTAAGTATTGTTTTGATGTACAGCGCCATCTCTGTAAAACTCAGTGAACCACTTCAAAAAAAGTGTCGTCATTCGTAAGAATCAAAAAGTGTCGTAATTTTCCGTCTAGCCCCCTTTCACAACGCGCGATAAGGAACTTCGTTCCAATAATGTGACTGTATTTTGTTAACATTAAATGCAACTACATGTTATCTTTACTGATTTTAGACAGCGCTGAATTATTATAGAGGGGAATTTTAGTAACAGTAGAAGCACAAATACATTAATCGAATCGTTTTGTTGCCGCTCATTGTCTCGGCGGATTCAGCGACGATATTGAAACGACAGATTAAGAAATCGTAGTCGTATCTGTGTCGTTTCGTTCAATGAAGATGCGTCCGTACGACTCGCACCGCATCACGCCAACATACGCACGTCATGATTAAAACATGCGCGTTGAGAAAAACGTTGACGCATAACATGTCACATGTCGACGCGCCGTCCATTCGCAGTGTTTTGTGGCGTGAAAGGTTATTGTGAGGTCGTGCAGAATGGAAATTTGTAACATAATAGGGATGTTGACTAATTTTAGGATTCAATTATATTTTATAGATAGAACCTCAATACCTATTCACGACAAAAATATTATAAAAATAATAATCTTCAATTTAAAAACAAAAATTGATAAATAAAAATCATTATCAAATTTCTCACCATAAACGTCACGTGACGTCACTAAACTATATTCAATACTATCTGCCTACTAAGTTTGTAGAATTTCCATATAAAATTGTTCCAATGACGTCATATTCTCAAAATGGCGTTTGAGGTCACGTACAATTTTTAACATTTTAAATTAATGATATTTAATTTATTGTGATTGATTTCAATAAAAGAATCATATTTTAGGCCTTTAAATGTTACCACTAATATTTTACACATAAATTTATATTAATTTATAATTAGTGTCAACATCCCTATTCTAATGGTGTTATGTCTGATGTATGGGAATCTGTATTTTTCACAAATGGAATCCTACTAATATTATCAACTAATGGATCCCCGGTGTGTTCCACTACGCATGGCCTGGCGCAATCCGCACTTTGGGTATGATCTTACCAGTAGGAACGTGAAAAAATGTGCCTTGACCTTTAGAGTAAGGTAACACATAGCATGAAAATGCTCAAAATATTAGTTGATATAAAGGGCGAGCAGGGTGAAGCATATTGCGCGCTCACTCGCTCTCTTTATGTAGTTGAAACGAGAGCAGCGAGATACTGCGACTACTGTATAGTCTTCAGAACAAGAGAAAGAGACCACAGTTTTAATCCTGAACTTCACACACCCCTAATTTTAATATTAAAGTTATTTTAAAGTTATGTTGTTAAGCAACATTTAATTTTAATTCTAAATTGCTTCAAGAAAACATACCCAGGTGCGCCGTTGCAATGAGGCGGTTAAACACCAGGTGGTCTGCATAACTGCATACAAGTTTTCTACAATTCCTTAAACAATATCAAGAACACTAAATACTGTACTATGGCATACCTAAACTTTAAGGGTAAACATACAAACAACATTATATTACCACGAAACAAAATGCCTCCGCGTCACAGGATAGATTATTATAATATACAATTTATTGGTTTAAATCTTCACTATAATTCAATTAACAAAAACAACAAAGAACTTAGTAGCTTTATTTCGAGGTAAAACGAGGAATCTCCCGCATCTCGGAATCTTCGAATGGTCAATGAAATTTTACTGCGGCACCGGTCGCATAACTCTCCGACTAAAATCACGGCCGAATCGAAAAAAATGTAGAAATTAAAGACAAAAAGAACGATTAGGCATGCTGCACACTTACCGTTCGTTTGCTACGTAAGTTACGATATCTTGAAATCGTTACGTACATTTTTATATATAGACGTGGGTAAATAGGCTTCTTAACCCTGATAGATTTTTAAAGTTTTTAATATAAAATTATTATAAATGATTTTTTGCTACATACAGTAATCGCAATGAAATCGATTTGAGGAAATAGGCACAAACGCAGAGATCTAACAGTTTATACATAACGGTTTTTGCTTTTAATTTTAGTAAACAAAACATATACCTAACATGAATCGCACTAAAATTTAATGATACGTTGCTGCAATTTATTTACTGCAATACTGCATAGTAGTCATTAATTGAACTGAGCTAATATTTAGTATGAATTTCCAGTCAAATCCGTCCGTTTTACCTGACGGTGCACAAGCCGCCTTATCGCGTTCTCATCGAAGAATTTCCCGAGCATGGACGGCACAGAATTAAAACATTGCATTTTTACTCACGGAGCGGTTAGCGATGGTATCTCGCCGGCGCGTCCACGATTTATTTAACGTGTTACGAGTTTGTTTATACCGAGTACCGACGGCGGCGTTGAGCGTTGTGCTCGGTCGTTGTTGATATCGGTGTCGGTACCAGTTGAGCGGCGATGGAGGCCGATATGCCGATTCAACGGCATAACGTCTAGGAATGATCGCGATGAACTTTTTGGATGCATATGTTCAATGGTTGTCAATTTAATCATTGTCAATTTAAAGAGTTGCAATTCAATCATTACAACTACAAGCTTGCTTACTATTAATATAAATTATTAAAATTACTTTACCTGCCAAATGAATAATAATGCGATTTTTCAATAATAGTACTAGCCGGCTGAACATTCCCAACGATCTTAGCATTTCCTTTTCTCGATCCACGCCATCACATTTTCTTTTACCCAACGCCCATATCTTTCTGTTCTTGGACGAAATCTCTATTAAGAAACGAGACCACATCTAAAGTCCAATTCGGCCAAAGTAGCCGGATTGGCGCGGCAACATCACGGTTCGCGAGTGGTCGCGATAAAAACAAGACGCACTCTGTAATCGCTTCATCCTCAAATTATGTTAAGGTGCTGCTGCAATTAGAATGGATTAAATAGATTAATTTATTGAAAATATAAAGTTTAGATCGGAAAGTTTGAAACAAATAAACAACCGTGTTTAATGTGAGTAAAGAAATTTGTTTTGTAATTTCGAGCTAGCATTAACAAGAGAATAAGAAGCGCACACTATCTAAAATGGCTGCTGCAGGCACTGAAGCTAATGGATGGAAAATGGAAACCGAAATCATGGTCAAAATTACTAAATCTTGCATATCTGTAAAATAGGTAGTAACAGAAATTACTACAATTTAAAAGGTGTCTGTTGCTATTAAATTTATTCATTCTAAGTAAGGGACACTGAATACTTGTGAAATAAAAAATAAAACTTTCCTATGCTATTATATTTCAAAAATCGTAAAATATCTCTGGTCACATACATTCTCAAGAAATTACATTTAGAGTTGCTATCATATTTCAAATTCTTTCATTCGATAGGTACTATAATTTGAAATGAATACTTTTGTTAACTTAGATTTCAAGTGACTACAGTTTTGTGATTTAAATTTATATTCTTAATGTCAACTGTACAAACTCAAACGTGACAGCCCTTTCGTCGTCCGGTCCTCTTGTAACTCTCATTAAAATACCATCGCAACGAAACGAGAGCGAAGTTTAAATGCTTTGCGTTCGACGGCTTTGGCACAGCCGAAATTGTTGAATTAAATGCGAAATTCGAGCAAAAACAACTTTGCCAGCCTCCTGCATGGGAGATAAGCCCATAGTGCTGCCACTCACGGGGCCATGAGTCGCTCTTAAAGACTTCAACGTCAAAACTAACTAACCGACCAATCACGATTCTCTGCCGTGGTAGCTAAGAACGCATAGGTACGTACTTAACGATTATTTTATATAATGGTTTAAAAAAATACATTTTAGTAATATTTATAAATATCTACTACAATGTACTTGATCGTCTTCAGCTTCATTTTACTTAATTTTAATACTGTTATAAGATAAAGTTAGGTTATTTCAGAATTTCAGTGGTCGAGTTTCAATGTTTTTTTTTAAATAAATTATGATTTTTTTGCTAGATTAAGTTTAATAACCTATCATTCTGTCAACAATTTTTTTAATAATAATAATAAAATTAATGAATAATAATTAATATTTTTTTAATATTTTTTAATTTTTTCTGTACCTAACGAACAAACCAACGATCCACGTGATGGTAAGTGGTCGGCGTCGTCCATGGACATCGGCACCATAGGAATCACGGGTGCGTTGTCGACCAAGAATGAAGAGAGAAAAGAAAGAACTGGCTTCCAAGCACCCAGTCAGAACTCGATGAATCTTTTGAGGGTGGTACTTAACCAAGCAGGCTTGACATAAGAAGATATAACCAAGCATGTGGGCCGGCTTATTAGGAAGTTAGCAAATATCTACCAATGTTTTTATAATCATATAATGTAAGCTTAATATTTAAAGGAAGTGCTTGAGAAGAATGAGTGAACGCAATGAGGTTACGATTTTAATCTCACCTTTTGAAACCTTTTGAAAAGCGATTTTAATCTCATCATTTATATCGATATTTACTACACTATTTACACATTGAACTTGTCGTGGTAATTACCATAAAAATCTTGGTGTAACGTAACGTTGTGTAACGGGGTCCATTCCTACACTATTTTCGATCTGTCATCAATCCACGCTGGTCCGATTGATTTCGTATTTCAATCACGCCGATATATTATTCGGTTGCGCATCGATTTATTTATCGTGACGATAAATCATCGCGTAGATCATTACCGATAATAATTTATAGTAGGCCGTGCGTGCGCGGGCGCATCGCGGGGGCATAAATCATAGCCATGGTGAGAGTAGATACGCGACCGTATGTAGATTGTAGATACATCCTACAAAATCTTTGTACCCGTTTTTTGATGGACATGTCGTATTTTTTGGAACGAAGTTCCTTGTCGCGCGTTGTGAAAGGGGGCTAGACGGAAAAAATTCTAACGAAAAGTTGTCACGACACTTTTTTGATTCTTACGAAAAGTTGTCACGACACTTTTTGCTATTTTACTTATGTTAGGGCCAAAGAATCTCAACAGCGTGATTCAGAAAGTTGTACAGCGCCATCTAGTTTCATATTGCTGAATCACACTGCTGAGCGCGTAAAACAATACTTTTGTTAAAGTATTCTTTGGCCCTAACATAAGTAAAATAGGAAATATCAAAATAGGAAATATCAAAATAGGAAATATCAAACTTCGTTCCATCCGGGTGTCCCTTGACACCTCTCAATTTTTTTGTCTCTTGATGCGAGATTTTCCAATATCTAGCGTGAAAGAAGCACACAGGCCACACAGTATTTCTGATGACCTAGTCCTGGTTCTAAGGATTGGTGCACTATTAATTAAAATCCATTAACAAAGGTCTTTGACCTATTTAGGTACACATAATGTATATGTGTGTAATTTTATTTTTATTAAAACGTTATGAAGTCTACAAATGAGTTGTTAACTAATTCGAATTACCATTCAAGTTGACCATTATAACGTCATTTTAATATCTCTCTTGAATTCCTGTTTTAATTTAATAGATTTTTAAACTTCTAAGATTATTTTAGATTATCTAATTTCTCTATTGTTTTCTGGGCTTTTGTATTTTGCTGAAGAACTAGTAACATACAGGTTTCCCTACTGAAAATTCCGTGCGTCACGGGTCGTGCGCTCATTTGTCGCCAATATTATTACAAGTTATGTCGTATTAAACAAATATATTTACTATATAATATAATACTTTAAAAAGTTATTTACTATATAATATGTTTATTATAATCGTGCAATATTATAGCACATCGTGCCGTGTCGGCGAGTTTGTCGGCGGCTCAGAGGTCCGCTATCGACCGGGCGAGTGGCCCGCGGACCGCGGTTTATTGATTGATAAATCAACTGCTCGGAGCGCCGCGATTACTCTCAGGCGAATGAGATTAGGTTTATCTCAGCTAAATGTACACTAATAAAGCAAGAAAAGTAAGGAAGGAAGGAAGGAAAAATCGATATGTCACCCTAAGTTCCTAGTGCTGAAAAATATTGAAATTTGTAACATAATGCAAAAATCGGCATGATGGCAAAATTTTGTTTTCAATCATCATGCAAATGCAACCCATAACTACAGCTGTAGACTTTCGATATCGTGAAGAGAATATATGAAAGTGTAAATTAATTTCTATACATCAGTAACAACATATCAACGTACCTACAACACAACATAGTAATTTAAACATTTGGAGCAATTGTAGATTTGTGTCGAATGTAGGTTCTTGGGGAAACACAGTAGATACAATTTACAAACTAATAAAGTCCAAATTGGTAAATTGACATAATTGCTAAAGTTAACAAGACATTCCCGAAGACACAAACACAAAACAGACATCAAAACATTGGGGTAGCTGTAATGAAATCGGAATTAGATTAGACGCGGGGCTAATGAGCCGGACGGGTCGTGGGGCTCGCTAGCCCCACGATATTGGGGCTCGGGGACAACTGGGGCTTGGGGTTGTAACTAGATTACATAGAGTGCATTTCTAAAGTGATTACACGGAGCCCTCGCGGTGGATGATGATTTGTGAGCTTCGGGAATGCGTTTTGATAACCAAACGTGAGAGAGACATAAAAGAATACCATGACAAGAGCATGTTACATCTGTGGAAGCAACTTTTGTTTCGAAGCATTAAAAAAAATATGATTTTCATGCTAAGAGAATTTTAATTTCATATTCATAGATGTACGTAAAATCATAATAATTTCTTGTTAATTTAACCATCAAAACTATTTAATACCTATGATCAGTATATAGATATCCATCCATCCATCCGTCCGTCAGTCCTTGGAAGTCCGCTGCTGGACATAGGCCTCCCTTAACTTGCGCCACTCTGATCGGTCCTGAGCTTTCTGAATCCAGCGAATGCCCGCTGCCTTCTTCAGGTCGTCAGTCCACCTGGTCGGACCTTCCTTCTCCAATGGTTATCGATATATACGAGTAGATATACCAATGTGTAATAACAACAACAAAAACAAAATCCTCTGTATTGTACACCACAATTATATCTAAGTATGTACATTTAGTACATGTAGTACATGTAGTGATAGCCTAGTGGTTAGAACGTTGGTCTCCCGAACGCGGGGGCCTGGGTTCAAATCCTGGCACGCACCTCTAATTTTCAAATATTATGTGCGTATTACAAGTTAATTATCACTTGCTTCGGTGAAGGAAAACATCGTGAGGAAACCTGCACACCTGAGAGTTCTCCATAATGTTCTCAAAGGTGTGTGAAGTCTACCAATCCGCACTTGGCCAGCGTGGTAGACTATGGCCTGTACCCCTCACATTGTGAGAGGAGACCCCGAGCCCAGCAGTGGGACAATTATGGGTTGTTGCTTTGCTTTTATGTACATTTGAATAACATTTGAATAACTAATTGAATAGCGTAACTTAATTTTGCTTTTATTTGTTTAATTCACCAAAATGTGACATAAAAAAGTTTGTATATTGTTGTGCTTTTCTACCAAACCAATCAATCTTCATTGTTTCTTGGATCCAAAAATGATTATCAATTTATTTATATTTTGCACGATCACTCAATCTTCCATTACTATCCATCCGCGTTACAGGGGGGTATTTCTAATTAGATTGCATTCGGAGTTATTTCCGGCTCGCAGCACCCTGCGAGGACATTAGTTTTCATTTGAGGCCCTCGGCGTGCTCTTATTGAATTATGCGCGCCTGGTACCACTTTATGGTCCATGATCTGATTGGAATTGACATTATTAGATTAAGTTTTGCTATTTTGAATAAAGTTTCCATTTTATTTCTTAATTAAAAGAAACTTAATTTATTGGCATCGTCAGTTTATGAAGGTTCTGATAAGTATTTTTCTTGAGGAATAAATTTAGCAGATCTGACAATTGAAGCTCTGGCTTAGATTCTACCACAGGGTTTATTATGGGGTCATTGATCTATTAGTTTGTAGCATAGGCAGCATACACTCTATAAATACCAGGAGACAACTTTAATAATATACATATATTTGTATCCATTTTTAGAGGATTTGTTGATATAAAACTTTTTTCAAACAACGCAATTTCGCAGATTGCAGTGCTCGAGTGGTAATGCGATAGATAATCTTATTATCTACTATATTGTACACTATAATTTTATTGTTAAAGCGTACGATACGACGCTGTAGCAGAGTCCGTCGAAGCGTGCGATGGCCGACGTCGTTGTCGGTTGTCGGTTGTCGCCACGTGCGCCTCACGCCACAATGCACTCGACTCCGACACCGTGAAATAACACTTTAGTTATATGTACTTCGTGAAGCTTGACGAAATCGAATTGCAAAAACCAAACCCTCGCAGTTTTGTTCTGATTCTGAGTGTTTATAAAAGACATTTCCTACGCCAGAGATAATTGTATTGGATGTGGTATAAAAAATTAAAAGGGTAGGTCTTCTAGAGGTCCACGTTGACGCTATCGTGAATTTTTCAAGTCGCTTGCTTACATCTTGCGTAGTAAAAGAATGGAATCTATCGACGGAGCGGCATTGTCTCGTTTAACTATTGCCTCTATCGATTAGTGACTATTTGTTATCTAGCTTAACAGCCTGTCTGCAGCTGTATTTCAATAGCGTTAACCTTAACCCATTGCAATATATTCACACAACGATATCTGTTAAGCCCGGTCTACGACTCACTCGACACTTGTTGGTTACCTCAGGCCGCGTTACGACACGACATCCACTAAGCTCCTAAATCCGCGGATTAGTCGATGTCGTATGATTTAATACCACCAGCTGTCAACGCCGAACACGTTAGGAAAAAATCGTCACAACTAAATCACTGGCAACACAGCAGCTGACAACTTCGCTGAATTTGAGGTGATTAGTGGTATTTTAGAAGTTTTTAGCGTTTTAATTACTCGTAGGTGTGGGAATTGTGCGTTGTTTCGTGCAATTGTGAGGAATGCCCGTGCTTGACGACAGATACATTTTTAAATACAACTAATTCAGCATATATGTACTCGTACGCTTATATTGGCGTCATTTGTATGACAGCTAATATAATTTACATGTTATTTTCGTCTGTGTCCTCTTGCAACCAATTGCATGTCCTATCTACTTGATTCTTAGTCGGCAAAACGAGTTTTTTCCTCAGATTTTTTTTTAGTTTTGATCTAAGATCATCCTCTACGGTCTACACAAACACGCTTTTGGTATGAAATGGGTCAGACTGTAGTCCACCATCCATGATCATGATTTAATTTATTTTGTGAACGTGGCTTCAACACGTTTGTTTGAGAGCACCAACAATTTTATTAGTCTGCCAAGCAAGTATTTCTTGCCGTATTCCCTCAGACGGATTATATTGGTAATATTGATTTTAATTGTTAATTACTACCACTACTACTATTATTATTTCTCCATGGGATGCGCCTGGATAGCCCTGAGTATCATTTAGCCGCCAAACCACTCGTCGTGTTCAAGCCCCCCAGCTTGAGAGCCAGTTCTTTCTTTCTTTTTCTTCTTTCTTTCTTGGCCGGTAACACATCAGTGATGCCTTTGGTGTTGCTGATTTCCATGGGCGACGACAGCCACTTAACATCAGGTGGCTCGCCGGCTATATGCTCAATAAGCATAAAGCGTAATATTGTATTGTAAATATAATACGTTGCAGAATTTGTGATTGGTAAAAGATTAAAACAGGTACGTAGCTCTAATTTTTTCATTCATTCTGTGATTCAAAAATTTACTTCTTCACCAAATTTTATGTTTTACCGTCAAGATCAAGACACATAATCGATCCTCTAAGGATTCCTTTTTCAACCAATATAAGCTCCCAAAACTCCCAACTCAGGTTCCAAACGCTACATCGAGTGTTTTGTACGCCATTGTGTCTATTGACAACTCTATGAGAATTGGGGGAACGAAATGCAGAGGAATTAATTGTTGTGTACGTATAGGTGTGAAAGGGACGCACAGTAATTACTCGGGCGCGCACCGAGTGGGCGGGGCCGGAACGCCCTGCGGCGTAGTGATGTCACGAGGTACTTATCGATGGATTGATTGCGTCGTGACATCGTAAGTCGTCCAATTTATCGACCGGAAAGTTGATCGCATGTAAGGACGAACATACGGTCAACGCGATGGGAGCACCCTGGTGCACGGTGCATGTATTATTCAGTGCAGCAAATTCCTAATTTGTATATAAGTGTTTTAATAAAAAGTAAGTATGATTAAAACGGATAAACAATCACTTACCTATTTACAAGCATATTCATCTACAAGTCTAACGAAAATACAATGCGTCAGTGCTAGTTAATGCCAGTTAGATAAGTAATGGTAATCGTCAGCAAAACGTTCGTACCTACCTACCTACACAATATAGGTAATAATATAGGTATAGGTAATATAGGTAATTCCTTTTTTTTTGACTACTGAATATTTGTCTTAATATTATATTAATTCTGATGTGAAGTAAGTTGTTTCATGAACCGTTGTATATTCATATTTTGGATCTTTTATATTTAGGTAGAAAGCATTGAAGTATACGCTAGTAATAATACTTCAATGGTAGAAAACATTATATTTCAACTCAAAAGTAGCAAGCTATTCAAATTGAAAATAAATGTTGGTGACAGATGTCAAATGATGGCTTGTGTCAAAAGTTTTTGTGTTTTTGAGACTAAGTAACAACTTAGTGCTTCAGTTCGGGCAAGTTCAGTTTCCTAGAACTTACTGTTGCATTTCTTTTGTTACCCTATGGATATCCGGGCAGTGACATCTTATCACACTTGGATTGGTTTTTCTACCCGTTGCTTCCTAGGAAACCCTAGGACCGCGGAATGGATCAAGTGGTTGATGATGAAAAATTGTGCTTCCTAATACCAATGAACACCTATATCGCATGAATAATATAGAAACACCAACGTGTGTGGCATGCCTAAGTCGAACGCGAAGTATGAAATCACGACGCAGCGGGGCGCATCTTGCTTGGAGAATTGCTAGTCTTTTATAGAACATGATTTTAATTAGACCGCATATCTACTTGAATTATTTACGTTCATACGAGACGTTTACTCGATATCCCAGATAATAGGTTCGCATTACTTTTATGAAGCAACGCGGATGGCTCATTATCGGCCCCTTTGAAGGTCAGGACGTTAACATCATTAAGCCCTAAAGGGCATACCTCGAAATTAATATTTATTCGCGCACATGAAAGGCTAATAGGGAAATTATCATCGTTTACAAGACATGCTGCGACAGGCAAGGAATTGTACAAAGTAAATATTATTATGAACAACACTATTATCGAGTATATTGTCATAATATCGGTAATTTATTTCCTCATTCTCATCTACTTGTTTGCATGTGCACCGATCGGTAAAAAAATTAACATAGGTAGGTACTTATTTAAGTATCAATTATAATTTCTAAAATTAATAGGTACCAACCAATCCAGCATGGTCCTAAATCCGTCCTATCGTACTTAAAAAAAATATTTTACATTTTTTCATTCATCCACAAAAGTTTTCAATTTGAAGTCTTTTTGAGTCCATTTTTAGCACTCACACCGGTGCGTATTCAAGATAGAGCCTCAGTTTTAATAAAAACCCTTCGCCAGGCGGTCGTATTTAATTTAACCGTGTAATAACCAGTTACAGTTTACACATAACATTCATCTAGTATTTTACAACCGGGACCTTTTAAATAGCAATTCATAGTCCACATTACGCGTTGTGTCCTGTTTCAACAAAAATAAAGACTTAAAGATAAACGCGACAATCGATAAAGTATCTTGCATCGTTTTTGATACATATGCAAATGCGATACTCAATTTAGAGGACCGCAGATGTCCTTAAACACATGAACAGAACAATTTTACATTCATTAGTAATGCGGGTTTTACACGAACCGTCATTGGCTATCTGTCTACATGACAATCGTATCGTATCTAGTCTTGCAATTAAGTGGCTCTGACTTTACTAAGTCCAATGCTTGTACAATTTAGGCCTAATGCATAAGGTTCCTATTACTTTCTTATTTTTTTATTATACTTGCCAGTTCTGATCAAATTTATCCTTTTAGAAAAAAAAAACAAATATCAATATTTGTTTTGGAAAATTTATGGATTGCTCTTAATTTCAAGACCATGACATGTGTCGAGTCGTGTCATTTGTATTTTACAAAAATCAGGAATGTCTACCTACTGCCAAATCACTTAATTTGTATCTGTTCAAAATTTTAAAAATCTGTGCAAAAAAATATTGTGCACATACTGCAGCTACGGACAATGCGCACAGGACTTCATGGAATCGTAGTAATTTATTCTTTGTTTGCATATTGAGTATTTACGCCCTCGCCCATAGAGCGGGCAATAAACGGATCCAATTTCTTGTTTCTCCAACTTTAATCGTTTTTAAGGCCATCACCTACGCAGCGCTGTGCGCCTGGTAGGTGCTTACATTGCAGCCAGGCAGTAATGATGACTTTTAATGGCCAACTATAGATACCTTATCTACTGCTGAAGGAAATGTCCATCGTTTGAGGATATTTGATTATTGTGTTCTCGCTACTTGTAGTCTTGTAGTTGGCTCGTTATAGTTTTGCAAAGGGTTTGGTTCAAGTGACAGCGAGCACTATTGTTAAATCCTGCTAAAAGATAGGTTCGTCTGTCAGCGTTTTATCATGAAAATGTGTATGTAAATAGTCGCCGTAACTTTGTGCTAAAGTTTTCTTCTCCAGTTCAGTCTGCTATTTCGCTATACAATTCCCTTATCTAATAACAGTTTCGTAATGTCTTGGAGTGGGCACCAGGGACCCAGGGAGCACAGCGACGGCGCCGCCGGCATTACATCAGGTCTGGTGCACGCGTGCGCTCGGCTGCGTCGCACTAATCCTGCGCCGGCGCATCGTAGCGTTTGTGGCGTAAGTCACTGACGGAAGCGATCCTTGTCTATTACTACAGGATATATTAAATGTTATTACGTAGTTTAAAACATCATGCAGGCGAAATTTTTAACTGAGCTGCCTGCTGCATTTATTTCATTCCCGAATAGAATGTTGATACAATCATCAGACTGAAGTGGCAATAGGTTGACAACATAGTTCGAAGGACCGATGACCGTTAGGGAAGAAAGGTTTTCGAAGGCGCCCACGTCTCGGAAAACGGAGTATAGGACGCCCCCCGACCAGATGGACTGACGATCTCAAGAAGTCAGCGGGTAACCGCTGGATTCAAAAGGCTCAGGACCGGTCAGAGTAGCGCAAGTTAGGGGAGGCCTATGTCCAGCAGTGGACCTCCAAGAGCTGATGGACCAAGTTTTGACTTAGTGGTGTGTCACATTTAATTTTATTGACATCTTTACTAACACTGTAATCACAGCAAAACTCACTACGAAAAATTCGAGAAGAACTCCGATAAAAATAGGTACGCAATCGCAACCGCTGTGAGTCTACCTCTCGGACCAAACGTAGGCTGATATCTTGATTAAGCGTCGCTTTGTCCACACCGACCTTTGTCTTCTCCACTTATATTATCTAACAGGGTATCGCTCATATTCGCTTACGCGCAAACGGACAACATCATATTTTGAAGGGATCGCCGTATTCCGATCGATTGGATTTCAACGTGCGCTCGCTAGAGAATGGTGTCTTGTTACGTGATCCGTCAGACGGAAAATCGGATGCGGCGGCTCGGATATGCTATCGATTGTTGATTCTGATCTGTTTTTGTTCGTCGCAGTTGATATGTTCTGTAGTCTGTGATTATACAATAGTTACACTCGTACTTGGACTCAGTATAAAATAAAAATAAACTTTTCCTATGGGCTATGATGACGTAGTTCACATTTTTGGATTGGTCGATACTGTTTTGGCGTATTATGTATATTTGGTATTGTGCATGTAATTTTTACATAGCATTTTATTTTTACCTTACCTTTACCACTACCTTTTTTAATTCTAACCATTAGCGAATAAATAAAACTTTTTGTTAGCGAAATGTAACCCTTACGTGGAAAATCCTAAGTTATTATTGAATAATGACCTTATGACCTTACATATAAAACTGTTTAGGCCATCTCCACGCGATGTTACAAAAGATAGAAATCTAACAATTTATATTTTTAATTCAAACGCAAATTGCAATTTTCAAAAATATTCACTGTGCCTACAGCCTACACATGACCATGTTAGTTTCTTTATAAGTACACATTATATCCTTTCACCGGGAGAGTATTCAATTAAACGAAAGAGGTGGCCGGGGCGCAACGGCGTCGAACGCCGCCTTTTTATCGCGCATGCGGCAAAAAATCTCACATGCGACAAAAAAACAACAACGGCCATTACTCGGTATTGCGATCACACGCCTTTTCAGGCTTCGCACAAAGAACGCCGACTGCCAAAAGAGCCTTATATAAACTGGGCTTTCTTGCGGCTGGCTTCAGTGACAGCGGGCTGAGTGGTGATTAGCGATTTTGATTTTTCTTCGCGATTAAGTGGACGACTTTTTAACTTAAACTATGTTATATGGGTATTGATCTCTTGAATACACATAACTGATCCAATTATCTGTTGATAAAGACGATTCTGCGTAATAGTTAGGCCTAGGGTCATCCCTGGCCCATTCATCGATCTCAGAAGATCTCGGACTTACGTTATTTTTTGATTCAATTGTAAGTATGTGTCATACAAGACACAAAGAGTCCTAATGCGTTAAATGGGTATGAACATTGCTGATCATTTATTGTTACTAATTGATTATTTTTAAATTTAAATTGATAAATTGATGAATAAATTAATAAATAGGCACAGCAATGCAGTATCACAACCGCTGCAAGCGTGGCCGCACCCTCACAAATCCAGTTTCGTCAAGACTCCAATTTTATAAAAGCTCCACAGAAACAATGAGGGCTTTCGAAGGCCCTTTGAATCCAAATCCCGTCTTAAATCTCTATTGACTATTGTTCGCCCCTTTGCAGCCTCGTTTTTTGGATTTTTTTCTATATATAGAACGCCGTAATGTAATATAGCATTGTGGAGTAATCCAGATAGGATCTGGTATCGGATGATCTCAGTTCTGTGTTTGTGTTTGTGTCGTGAAGTCTCGTTGCGTCGGCTATATGGTCAGGATCATGATCGTCACCTGGTTGTTTGTTGTTATTTGAGACTATTCTTATTGTTATATTGTCGTAGTCATCAATATCTATACATTTAATATTTTGCCACTCATAACTGTTATATTTTATTCCTTCGTATTCATCATTATTATTATAGTAGATACTGGGATTATTTTTTCATCTATCTGATTTATGACTAAAGTAATAAATCAATCTCTATTAATTATTTCCCATACAATTGTAAAGAGATTGAACAAAACTTTTGTCAAAGATGTTTTGGTTTAGTTAGACCGTTATAGAAGAATATTTAGTTCCTTGGGTCTCGAATTGATAAAAACATCAAATGAAACAAGACATAAATGAAATTACAATTTAAAAGTGTAAGCGCCGCGGTAGCAAAAATTTTGGATAACACAAAACGCCCACAACTTTTACAGCCGTCAATTATTATTGTGTGGCGTTATAATGAAAAAAAAAACTCAAAAGCGTTTCATAAAAAGCTATAACAAATCGACAATATATTCATATGCGCACGAGGAACCGCTAAATGGCGTTGTTCCTTTGTACGTCTGTCTGTCACCGTCCTTGCCCCCACAATGAAGCTGTGTTGACAACCATTGTACGCGTTGCGCTCGAGTCCTGCGCTACGCTTTTGTTATGGTCTACAATCCTTTTTATCGATACTAGTTCCATATTTTTTTGCAAATTTATGTCGCTTGTATCTCTTGAAAAAAAAAGATTTCCATTTTTTTAAAAACGTTAATCATTTTGTATATTTCACTAAAAAAAATATTCTACGGCTTTGAGTTTACACACAGATAAAAATTTAAGCACATAAACATTTTAAAACATTAACTTCTAAAATTAAAATGACATCCTCGTCACAATCTTGATGACATTCAAAGTCACATTGAATTCATTTCAATCGACAAACTTAGATCGAAACAAAAACGGGTGAGCATCCACTTGGGGACATTGGTCTACAATGGAGGCCGGAGCAGCGTTAATAGTCGTTATTTGGTTGATCGATACTTCTAATTTAATAACCTATTCCTTAACAACCGAGTCGACGACACCCGAGATTGTGGGCATAAAAATGTCGGGTCGTGCCCAATCAATCTTGGTCCATACCTGGCCCCAGAGATCGGATCCGCAAGATAACCCTTCCTCAATGCGTAATACCATTAAAACAACGGTGACAAACCAACCAAAAAATATTCTTTAACAGCTCTTTATCGACCCGATCAATTTAGCTTCACCTCTCAGACTACTTAGTGTAAGGTCCATTTTCGATTGCCATTAAAAAGTTTTATGTCCGATGATTAAAAATGTGAGATGATGATCATTGCGGGGGCTCCCACTGCGAAGGTTTGTTTAAGTTCTTTGTTTTTCTGGATTCCTGGTCGTGGGTCCGTTTTAATTAATGCCCATCACGTATTTTTTTCGACGTTTGGTTTATCTTTATTTTTTTTCCTCTCGTGACTCGTTTTTGGATCTCCGTTTTTGAAATATGTCCGTGGGCTTCGGCGTGTGATGCGATATCTCGATGTCTCCTATTGTTTTCGATTTGATATATTTATGCGTTGCCTTCCCGGGAGTGTTGTTTCGACTTTTTTTGTCGTTGAAGCGGTGACTGCGTGGTGACGCGATATCGTGGATCATCGATTGTTGGGAATCGCCGACAGACGTCGAATTTATTTATGTGGGTACACTGCTTTTAATATGTCTAGCTCGATGATAGTTGCTTCTTTAAAATTTTATCTTATCAGATCTTCGACGAGCCACCAAACTTAACATCGTGGACATTCAAATACTTTAATAGTTCATTCAGTTAATCGCTCATGGGTTATGACGATGCTATTAAAAGAAAATGTGACAGTTTTATACATGTAACCATAAATTCATTAGAGTTTTTCATCGCATATGTAGAGACAGTCGTTACGAATACATAATTGATGTTGATTGATGATGTAGAAGTTTATAACAAGGTGCAGGAAATTTCTAACATAATAAAAGTCTAGTTCTCCGCAGATAGCGCGACCGCGTCGCATCGTTTTGCACATTTTATGGTTCCACAATCATGTATAGGTAGATAAACGAGAACCAATGATACTAATTAAGTTATTTATTTTAAATGCCAGCGTCGCGGCGTCGTATCTAGTTCTACATAGATAGCGATAGTGAGAGTGAATTAAGCTATTTATTTTGTATAGATTGAAAGTGAAATGTTTTGATAGATATTTCTTTTTATATGATCTAACTTGTTTTTTGTTTCACTGATTACTTACTTTTACGTAACTTTAGTTGTGTATATGTTTTTCATAGCAATTTATTTAAATTTAATAAATTGTCTCTGTTTTTCTTTTTTTGTCAATCATTATTTTAATCTAGCTAAACGAACATAGGTTTTGTATGAAGATTAGAAGATTAGAAGATTATTAGATTGTTAGAAGATTTATGTTTTAAAAATTCAAAAAATGTTTCAATAGTAATGAACACGAGGTACGAATGTTTAATATTTATTTAGCGATAAATATTTCTCGTTCTGACATAAATCTAATTCGTGGCGTCGTCCATTAACATAATAGTATCAAACATTAACTTATGCTTAAATTATGGTCTGGAGGAGAAAAAATGTTATCTTTCCAAGTCAATCGTGGTTGTAACATATCCGTTTTTATCTTTCCAGGTAAGTTGCCGAAACTCGAGCTTTTCCAACGGACGCGACGTCGCGTGTAACTCAGACGGTATAGCTACAGCCTTCGACGCAAGACGCAGCGCTGATCGCAGATAACTTTAACGGTCAACATTCGTTCTTCACGATACACGAGTAGCTCACTGTAGGGAAAAAAACGTAAATAAATAAATAACGCTTCACACTCATAGCCCCACACTAGGATTCCCTGTGTCGTGGGTGCCATGGACAACACACAAGACAAGGACACTCACACCCAGACCGAGAACAGAAATTCAAACTCATTCAAATTTCCGCCTCGCTGGGAATCGAACCCAGGATCCTTGGCGCGGCGATCCGGCGTCGTCATCAAAAAACAACTATCCCGTGTTGACTGGTGAACCCGTAAAAGTATTTTTAACGTTTAACAATTTAATTTCATTGTTACTTATTGAAGTTCAAACACTACTTTAATATCAAATATGATTAATAATATGATTTGCCGACCTTGCCTGGTCGTGGTAAAACCACGGAATTTTATGTGCAAATCATATCTTCACACAATCATTATCAACATTAGTGATTAGTGGTATTTTCAACTATTTGGAAAGCGAAAATTCACTTTTTAATTTTTTAACGGTAAATGAACGAATGAAAGTTAAGAGGATCCCATGATCGGTATCGTAGATCGTTGGCCGAAAGAACGAATGATTCCCCTTAAAAACCTAAAGCAGTAGGTACAAGGTTTCTCGGACGCGCTTATTTACATACCCACCAAGACTGGCATCTCCAGATCGCGCGATAATACCGACGCGAGGTAAGTACGGAAATATTTAGTCGTTAATGGATAACTAATGGCCGGTGTCGTCCTTAAATATTTTATCGTCGACGTTTACAAAATACGAAGTATCTTGTGTGTACATGGTCTTTAAATATTCTATATAAAGCCCGGTATAGCCGATCGAAAAGTAGATAACAGTCTCATGTACAAGCTAAGAAAATTGTTGATTATTTGACGATATTCCTTGCTTTTTGTGACTTTGTATGCATTGGAAAATGCTGACATTAAACGCATGCGTTTACTTAATAGACAAGTGCACACAAAAGTCTACTCTCGGTTTTATCAATAAGATCGATTATAGAATTTTGAGTGGATGCCGGCGGGTCCGATAGAACTTCTGCTACGATAAGCTACCTGTAAGTTATTTAATACAATGTGGTATTTGTTGATAGCCTAGTGGTTAGAACGTTGGTCTCTCGAACGCGGGGGCCCGGGTTCAAATCCTGGCACGCACCTCTAATTTTCAAATATTATGTGCGTATTACAAGTTAATTATCACTTGCTTCGGTGAAGGAAAACATCGTGAGGAAACCTGCACACCTGAGAGTTCTCCATAATGTTCTCAAAGGTGTGTGAAGTCTACCAATCCGCACTTGGCCAGCGTGGTAGACTATGGCCTGTACCCCTCACATTGTGAGAGGAGACCCCGAGCCCAGCAGTGGGACAAATATGGGTTGTTGCTTTGCTTTGCTTTGCTTTTTGGTATTTGTTGATAAGTTTGATAACTGACCTATGTATACACTTTTGTGTGGATTACAAATATGATAGTGAAAGTTTAATATGTTTGCGATATTGCGCAATATAGGAAAAGAAGAATATTTCAACAATTTACTAAAATATAATATCTGTCTGTCTATCTGTCTGTATATACATATAAAAGGTAAGTGATTGACTGATGTATCAACGCACAGGCCAAACCCTTATGGCTAGAGACTTAAAATTTCACACACGTATTCCTCTTATTACGTAGGCATCCACTAAGGAAGGATTTTTCAAAATTCAACCTCCAAGGGGGTCAAATAGGGGATAAATATGATAAGCATAATTTACGCGTGCGAAGCTGCGAGCAACAGTGTGTAAATATAGGAAGTATAGGAACTACATTTATCTAACTATGTATAGGTACCTAATTACTCGTACATGTCACTTCTTTCACTGATATATTATATCTGTCTCAAATGTCCTCCGAGGGACGCTGATCGAAACAAGTAAACACAACGCAGTTATTAGTGTACAAATTTATCTATTTGTCGTGTCTCGCGTTACGTGTCCCTCGGGACCCGTCGCGCCGGATTGTCTGCTCCCTCGAGTGCCCGCTCAATAATGCAGTTCAATACGTTGTGTGCGAGAACATAATGATAAAATTCAGAAATTTGTAAATGTTGAACTGCGTTTGATTCCCGTACTGGTAAATTGAAAGGAAACAGAATTGGCTAAGTCAGAATCGCACTCACGTAATTAGGGTACTGTATGAATATGAAGTTTCTTGGCCAGTTTCCTTTTTTGAATAATCTTAAATTAAAATTTAAAAAACCCCCGTCAGTTGTATTTATACTAAACATAGCTAAGAACACTCTCGATTAAGTCACCTTTCAAACAAAAAAAAACTATATCAAAATCGGTTCATCCGTTTGGGTAGATGCCACAACACACAGACACAGAGATACGCAGATACACAGACACGTCAAACTAAGTTGTGGTAAGTGGTAAGCGCACTAATTAGTAAGAGCCTAAAATTATTTTAATTTTGTAAGACTTACAACACCCCTCTTCTTTCATTTCATTTCAAGCGGGATTTAAATGAGCACGTTATGAGGTTAAAATAATATAATTGTAGTCTTACTAAATTAGTGCGCTTACCATTTACGAGTCTGTTTACCATCAGGTGTCACAGATGCCTATTGTATTAAACACCTAAATTATATAACTGAATAAATAAATTATTGACGGTACTATTTTTATTTAGACATGAATCAAAGTCCGAGATATTTTTATGCACTATTGTTGGTGTAGAAATTTTTCGCAACAAAACATGAATGTTCTCTTTCTGTTCTCTGTGTTCCGTGTATCTACGGATGCTACCTATTATTTAGCCGCTCGTCCCTTTTGCAACTTAATCAAATGCAAATTATATATTTGATTTATTACATTTACATCGCTACAATGTAATTTCGCTAACATCTGCAGTATTTCTACTTACATTATTACTTTGAATCTCAATCTCAGTCCGACAGGGATCGCTGGTCTGGAAAATTGAAACAAGGGAGGAATAGACACTTGGACTGACTCTACAACTCATAATCATCTCTGAAGATATGGTGTTAGAGTCGATAATAGCTCGATATCAGTTGATGAATGACGGGACTGCGAGAGAATGGGCGTCCCAGGCGATTTTAAGGATTTAGGGGATTCTAAAATGTTTATTGGGACGTAATTCAGATGTTGTTTTGTAATCGGCCATGCGAAGTGTAACGTACGTAAGCTAAATGTAATGATGAAAGGTATTTTTTAAATCGCGAGAAAAGCAAACTTTTTAAACAATGAAGAGTTCTAATTAAAGTAAATTTAATTTAGTTACAAAAAATAAGGTTTTAAATGGTATCATATAAGCAATTACAAACAAATGTATACGTATTTAGTGCTCAAGTTACTAGATAATAAAAATGGATTTAAGGAACTATCGCAGTATCTACTAAACTAAAGAATCAATATTGACAAAAATCTATCTTTGATAAATCCGTTGATAAACAGAAGTAAATTTAATCCATGATGTGTAGCAAAATGTTTTACCATAAAACACCAACTCCACTTACTGAATTGCAATCCAGATCATAAATCACGTAGTAATAGAAAATGATGAAAAAATAACAATCCCAACACCCCTCCGCTCCCTCAAGAGCGCAGAAAATCGCGACACGATCGTCATTTGAAAAATAATGATGTCATCAAACACTAATCCAAAAGCTTTCATGTGGATTACAGATCTCCGGCACATTATCAATGTGCAAAACGGAGCATCTGCAATTTTATACCTTAATTTTCGGCCATAAAGACCTCTTTTCCTGCAAATATAGCTATGCCTCTGTACCGCCAAATACCCGCTCCATCAGATCCTGGTTATCTGCACTTGTAACACTGTAAAAGGCTCTCAAACACCTCCGCTTAGAGTTTAAATTCGACTACTTATGCCCAACCCTTCAGTACTAAACCAACCAAATTGTAGTACACAGTGGTAATGCTCTTAATCTTTTAAAATTATCCATTGTAACATTTATTCTATGTTCAAAGAAATAAGGTTGCTTTTGAGTCAGCAGTGTTTTAAGATAGTGATACACTTGTGAGCCGGTGCAACATTTCGATACATTAGGCGTGTGATTTATAAGCGGGAAGCGGCCGAGTCAAAACACACGGGGTGTGTGTACACCGTGCGAACTGGTACCAAATGTTAAGTAGGGTTCGTGCATTGAGGCTGCATTCAGATGTGCCACTATGAGGAAAGATTTGGTTGGACGAAAAGTTCTTGGGAAAACGTAGTTCTTTTGATGTCAGTAACCAGCGAAGGAGCAGATGGTTCACTTGAAGCTAAGAGATCACTGGTCGTGACATCTTAAGGTATCTTAAAAACAATGCTGCTACGATCTTCTTTGCAATTATTAAGTCCAGAAGGGAGATAGTCATAGTGCTATTTTCCCTAAGCGTATACTACCTATGTCTGCATAGAAGTATATATTATGTAACAACATATTATAATAAAGGTTTTTTGGACAACGTAATAACCTAGTTTACCTAGTGTGTGTAGTAACTAGTATCATAGAATTTAGCATGATTTAGGATATTTAGAATTAAGTATATTTCCTTAATCTATCTCAATAAGTTTTTTTGATAATAACCCTCCATATCTAACTAACGTTGTTCGTTGAATTGGCTTATGGATAATAACTGATAAAGTATTGCTAAGATTTTACTACTTATAATACGGGTTACTATAATACTCACGATGTTTATTTTTTACTCCGATATTTCGACCCAGTTGTATGGATCGTGATAGTAAAATGTGTTCAGTCCACGATAAGTTGAGTTTAAAATCTTTTATTACCGCGATATTCTTCTTCTGTGTCTCATTCTATGTTACTAAAGATCTTCTTCCAATTTTCCCAAGTTGGGATGTTATGGTCATAGAATAGAATAGAATACTCTTTATTGTACACACCAAATAGGTCGTACATAATATGAAATAACAAACTTTTCTTTTCGCGGTGGATGCTTAATAAAAATAAATGACACAAAGTTTCTCATTCCCCATAAAAAATTAATTCACCATCGCGGCGTCGACCGATGCGACGACCCAAAGTCGATGCTATGTTCAATTATCTAATGAAAAGGGTAAAACTTAAACTTATTTGACATTATGGAACAGCAAAGTTATTATCATAAAATAATAAGTAGGTACCTAATGATGGTAGAAGATTTCATAAGCTTACAATAACAGGTGTTTCAGAGAGTTTAAGTAGTTTTATATTTTTATTTATAGAACAACTAGCTGTTTGCTATAAAATATTGCGACTATAAATTGAGATGTAAGCTATCCTATCTTTCAAGTTGGATCAAACTGCACACGGTGTGCAAATTTAATTAAAATCGGTTAAGTAGTTTAGGAGTCCATCGCGGACAAACAACGTGACACGTAATTTATACAATATATATTAAGATTAAAAAAACTTTGAAATGAATTGTTACAACTTGAACTAAATGTCATCTTATCATTTTACAACAGCATAATTATTCAGGAGCAGATAATTCTTAATTCTTTAGTCTTCTTATAGCTTTCGATATTTTTGATGCCAACAGCCCACAACAGGTATACCTCTAACTACCCTCTGAAGGTACTTGGATGAATGTCGCAAGTCGCAACCTCTAAAACAGAATATAATTTAGAGCTTCTCCTAATGGAAGGCGCACATTAAACGCTCCCTAAAACGTTTAACGTATTAATAGAATATGGAGAAAGTAGCCAGGTGGCGCTGACGAGGTAATCGGCTAATAGCGACACTCTGAGATCAGATGTTGAGGAAAAATGCTTAAATAGGTTTTATGACGCAGGGTAATGGACGCGAAGGAACGTTTAGATGAATAAGTATTTTTGTCTGCAGCTTTAAACTGTTTGAAATAGGACTGAAGCCGTGAAGAAATTGTTGTGCTTTGGCGATTAGAGGTTCTTGGTTTGATAAAAAAGGGGCAAAAAAATACTAGCAGCAGCATTTTAACAGATATTTCTCTAAGAAAATTTTTATGCGCCTTTCGATGCGCAAATATGATGAGAGAGACCTAGAATGAGAGTTTTTCAATTTTTTCGTATAAATAGCCGCTCATAGGCCGATACCTCGTGTAGTTGCAAGGGCGTCGTTATGGTAACAGATAAGTATGTAGATAGGAGTCAAAAAGCCATGTAGGCGTTCCAGTTGTATAAAGACTCGCTTAATTAAACTTGGCTTTACCACTAAACTCCACCATTTCACATAATAGGTACATATCAAACCTCCTCAATTTTGATAATTCTTGTCAAAAAAAATAACCGACTTCAGAATTAGGGATAACTCAAAAACTACTCGTCAAATATCGCTCAAATTTAAATGGGACTACATTACAAGCACCAGCTTACGATTAAAAAAAGAATCATCAAAATCGGTTCATCCAGCCGAAAGTTCTGAGGTAACAAACATAAAAAAATACAGTCGAATTGAATACCTCCTCCTTTTTTGATGTCGGTTAAAAAGAGGCAGTGTACTGCTAATGGGTTGAAATAAAACCCATTTTACCTGGTTGACAAGTAATCTTTTGTCTCTCTCTGTGGTGATCTCTAACCAAGAAACCCTTGATTACAACCATAGAGTAATAAAACATTGTCAAATTACAACCCTTCCTAGCAAACAATTTCGATAACAAATTAAAAAGCATAAAACACGACCCGGCGCGCTCACTTTGTTTAACCCGTCGCAACACAATTACTCCAGTGAGTTAACCCCTTGTTCGCCCTCGCAGGGCTTTTTAGACCCTTTCGTGTGCATTTGCAAAACGACCCTCGCTTGTAAATTATGATGGATTGCTTTCTGGTGACGGATGGAATTTGTTTATTGTGATTGTATGGGATTCGGTGGTGAGATTAAGTATTGAGAGTTTGAGAGTGGTGGCCAATCATTTCGTATCCAATTCTGTGTACCTTACAGGGAGTCCAGTTAGAATGACTTGGAAAAAACATGATTTTAAAAATTATCTGTGGGTTGTAATTACTATCCATGGGAACATTTTGAAGGAAAGAAAAGTTATGTTTAATAACTGCTGGTGAATAGGTGATATCCGTTTTATTGACTACTAGCTTTTGCCAGCGGTAGAGTGGTTTCGAAACGAAATTTTTAATTAATTAATTTAGATTTATAGAACTACATTAAAATAAAGTGCACCTATAAGTAGAATGATGGATTAGGATACTTACATAATATTAGATGATGCCCGACGCCCGTGGCTTCGCGTGCATGGATATCGATTTTTTACAAATCCCGCGGGAACCCTGAACTTTTCCGGGATAAAAAGTATAATCTCCATTCCAAATATCAGCCAAATCGGTTAAGTAGTTGTGGCGTCATTGAGGAATAAACATACAAACATCTTCACAAACTTTCACATTACAGGATTCACACTATACCGTACTACTCTTACTATCTTATACTGTTCATTTTAAAAGATCCCTAATTCAAAATTCGTGCGTTTTGAGAAGTTGTAAACTTTGTGACAAATATTTTATAATTTCAGATCGCTCATTAGGGAGTCATTAAAATCATGTTGTATTCAATATGTATCGCTAATTCCAAAATATACTTGGTAGCAGACGGGAAGTGCAGTTCCTCTAGCTATCGCCGTAATTTCGAAAGAGAGCCCTTGAGATACTCCCTGCCTCCCGAGGGACCGCATGGGATCGTTTGATAATAGAGTGGGGCTGCCGGAACGAAAATACAATATTTTTAAAGACTAAGGTACCCAAATTTCATCCGTATCGACTGGATTCATAGCTATCTACCATAGTACCTACCTCAGCCCTTTGGGAAGCAAAAAAAATCCTCAAACGAAGTTAGGACAAGTTACTAGTCTGAGTAAGTACTTAGTAGAGTGAGTAGTAATTTTTGGAACGAAGTTCCTTATCGCGCGTTATGAAAGGGGGCTAGACGGAAAAAAATCTTACGAAAAGTTGTCACGACACTTTTTGAAGTGATTCAGTAATATGAAACTAGATGGCGCTGTACAACTTTCTGACCTTCTTTCTGATCACGCTAGCGTGATTCAGAAAGTTGTACAGCGCTATCTAGTTTCATATTGCTGAATCACACTGCTGAGCGCGTAAAACAATACTTAAATCGAAAGGAACTTCGTTCCATCCGGGTGTCCCTTGACACCTCTCAAGTTTTATATTTAATTTTGGCTAGTTTTATGAGACGAATACTTATTCATTGTACCATTTTCCACTCTGTTCATACTTTGTTAAAATAGGAGTGTCCCCGCTATCTTTAACTAACTGGGCGTGGGTAGGTAACGTCTTGTCGTATCCACAAGCTACTTAAAATAAACATTAAACGGGCGCAAACATTGCCTGAGACACGATTATACGAGCTATTCACATAACCCAACATCACATCTCACCAGGTGATCATGACCTGATGCTGTTATTGCTGTTCATGTAATCCTGGTATCCCGGGGGGGCGCCGCGGCGGGCGGTAGGCGCCAGTCCCGGGTTCGAAGCCGACGCGACGCCAACAGAACTCCCAGTTATTTGTTCGTTATCTAATCGGACACCATAAATCTTTGAGAAATTTTTGTTTGTGACTTTTATTATGTTGCACTGTGACTGAGATGGAGCGATTGAGATGTGCAGATTGTGAACGGAAATTCAATTAACGGGTCGTTTGGGATCGTTTATCAAATCGTGTTTTTTGTTGTTTGGAGTTTGTTAGATGGAAGCGGTTAGCGAAATAAAAACTATAGATGTGATTTTATAATAAGTCAGGTTTTGTTTTTTATTTAGGTAATTGATGGTGGGAATCTGATATCAAGACTATATTGATAATTATGTGCATTTTAAAAAGATTATTTAAAAGTGTACGGATTTTATTCCTTTTCTCAGGTACTTGTTTTAACCACTTTTGGAAAGTAAAGCGATAGCTCCTCCTTTTAAACCTTAAACTTTTGAAAAGAAACGACATAAAAAATCTGTAAATTGGAATATTATTATCGTATGGTTACCAAAGAGTGCCATTACGCAGTCTTAAAATCTGTCTAAGGTCTGCCACCAGCCCACAATGCATTGAGGTATACAAACCCTCCTCTTAACTTCGTCTATAATGAAAGCTCATCAGGAGGACAATTTATAGTCACTGGTGATGCTTGTCGTATTTTTACATCAAAAAAGTAATAATGATTATAGTTTAGTGGGTAATAAACTGAATTTTAACTTGGTAGAGCGATGATAATTTTCTCATCAATTCTACTATAATGATAACACTGAATTATTTATTTTATTGTTACAAACGCGTTTTGTTATCTTTAAGTGGAGGTTGTCTATGGCGCGTGCTCTGTAACCATAAGTGCACTTGGTATAACCGTAAGTGCCTATTGGTTGGCTTTAGTAAAGTGTGCTCACTTCGATCACTTATCACATTTATTAGGCAGGAGATAAGGACCATTTAGCATGAGAATATCGTATTCTTATGCTCTTGAAATGCAATTGGCCAGAAGAATAAATGTTTTCGGAACTCGAATGTCGGAAGGTTTTTTTACTTTGGTATTCTTCGATTAAGTAAGTACAATGACTTGAAGATAAGAAGTTATGAGCGAATAAGTTGATCAATTAGGGCGCCTTACTATATACCTCCATCGATTAATTGGCAAACCTGTATTCTAAGCCTACCGAGCTATAGTCCCGGGTTTGATTTCCGGCAGAGGACAATATTGGTTCGATAGATTGGTATCTAGTCGAGTGGTCTTGATGTTAGATGCATGCTGTTTGCAACACGGAATTCTGAGGAAGAATTTGAGAGCGTTTTAAGATATCTATCACAGTATCAGAATTAAAAAAACTAAAATTGTCCTCTAGTCGGCCGATTTTGTGGTTGCGAACATCCTAAATTATAGGTACTTATAACGAGTAATAATTATAGCGTTCACTTATAATAGGCATAAAAATTTACAGAGTTAATTTTAATGACTAAAATGTCTCTTATATTATTCAATTATAGAAATTTACATTTATTCTAGTTTAGCGCTATCGAACACTTAAATTTAATTAGCGTTATTGGAGAAATCGTTGGGTAATTTGAATGCGTGTTTTGGGAAGGTTTTATCACCTGGCTAGCTTATCTAAGGCGGATAATTATCGGGGCCGGTCAGTATTGTCATCAGATAGTTTGTCGAGCTGGTGACCGTTTTACTGTCGATACACACTTGGAATATGTCATCCCATACCGCATACTTATTAGATATGACTAAAATGTTGCTCAAAATATATCTTCTGTACCTACCTACGACGCGTATGCAGCAGTTCAACACACGGTTCTATTGAAATACGATAAAGAGTTGTATTGTAAGTACCAAATAACTCCAATAGTTTATTCTTTCAATAGGATTTTTGTAGGTGGTTAGTGATCACAATTGCGTTGGACTTCCGTGATACGTTGACGGTTAAATAATTTCCCGAAACCCCGCTTCTTATTACTGGCTCTTTACATATCGCAATAAAATTACCTTCTGAAACAATCATGCGTAATAAAATAATATATAACGTTCCTATTTCACAACCTATTAAAAAATATCAGTTGAATGCGTCATTTTAATGGCCCGCTCTTATCTTGAACATAAAACCGAGCCATTTTGTGGGCTCCGATGTAAATAAAGGAATTGATTAGTTGAGGTGGTCAATAAAATGGTGCCAATCAATAAAACGAGACACGAGCTGATCACCTGTCGGTACTACCGCCTCGTCTGAACACATGTCCCTAGTAAGTCTACTGCAGTATATTGAGAAAAAATATTTAGATTTGTAATGGCACGTTTATGCTAAGCTGTGACATAAATTTTATTGAAACGAAGTTTCTTATCGCGCGTTGTGAAAGGGGGCTAGACGGAAAATTTCGACACTTTTTGATTTTACGAATGACGACACTTTTTTGAAGTGATTCAGAGCGTTTTACAGAGATGGCGCTGTACAACAAAACAATACTTAAATCGAAAGGAACTTCGTTCCATCCGGGTGTCCCTTGACACCTCTCATGTTTTTTATTTTTAAATGTTTCTTGTGTGAAAATTACTCTATTTCGTAATTTCGTGTATCTGTAGGTACTACAGATTCTGTACCTAGGGTTAAAATACCAATAAAAATAGCTATTAATTAATTTAAACATACCTGACACCTTTATCATATTTTCAAAAATCCTCTCAAGAAGGGTGGTTTGATATTAACTGTACAATATTTTTTTATGATTCAGTCACAGTTTCGGACAAAGGACCTAGAAATAATAGGTTTTCTCTTTTCTGCTCTTTTGTCGACAATTTACATTTAGAAAACCTTTACTTTACGAATTGAAGATAATAATATTTCAATGACTTTACGTAATAATTTAACAGATCCAAATGCTTCGATTTGGCTTGTACTTGTCTCTACACAAATACACTATACAGCATACAATTTTAAAACTATAAATGGCACGGCTTAATTTACAGTCGCAAAACACTTCAAAATTAAAAGTGTAAAATAAATAAACATTAAAATTCCTTGATATTTTTAAATGCAAACATCGCTCCATGTTTAGTAGCGCAGCTGGATGGTCTGTTAACCAATTAATTAATTCAATTTAATTAAAGAATCGAATAATCATTATCTACTGATGAGTTGTAGGTACATTGTAGTGTGTGTATTGATAACTAAGTTTTTTAATTTTTACTTCAGCCCGTGTAGCTAATACACGGGGCGGTCGGTCGTCATATCGCCAGTATGACAAAGAAACCATTTAAAGTCTTATGGAATGTGTTATGTGAGGTATCTGTTGCAGGTTTGAATTTTTTTATAGATTAGAATAGAATTCGATTCGATGATATTGTGCTATGCATACATACACACTTGCTACATAGTGGGAGAACGCTATAAACATAGTTTTTATCGACAAACATCATTACAGGGCCGTAGCTAGGGGGGGGCATTGTGGGGCAATGCCCTACCTTGAAATCCCAATGCCCTACCTTAAAAATACGAAAAACTAAGATAAATTATTATAATTAAATTTTTTGTCCACTGTTTGAGATAAAAAAAATTGTAGCGATTGGTATCTAAAATTTTCCGAACATACCACAAGTTGTGACATCAATTTCATATTATAATAATTCTTTGTTCTGTGTATAGATGGCATTTGAAGCGCCATCGCATGGTTTCGATGATAGCGATGGGTTTATTTAAGACTAGGAAATCTGTGAGGAAATCTCCCTAGCTTTGCTTCGGGAAAAATAGTAAAAAAAAATATAATATAGCCTATGTCACCCGGGGATAGTGTAGCTTCCTAAGAGTGAAAGAATTTTTCAAATCGGTTCGGTAGTCTCGGAGCCTATTCAATGCAAACAATCAAATCTTTCCTCTTTATAATATTAGTATAGATAATTATACTATCTGTGATGCAGACACCATAGATTGCAATATGGGCTATATTGCACGGGGTATTATTGGGTACGGGGAGTCCCCTTTTAAACTAAAATAAACATAAACTAGAGTGTGTGGTAAGGTATTTCTAACCTTTGAAAAAAAAGAACAAAATCAGTTGATCTGAACGAAGTTCTTCGCATTTTTAATAACACAGCGAATCGTAGAATTCAGCTGTTTTAAATATTTTTATTATTATGTTAATTAGTTTAAATATTATAATAAGTTTGCACAAACAATATGACCTAAATGGTATTTTTGGTCGTATCTATTTACTCGTATCACCCCACCCAACAATTAATTATTAAGTACCTCACTCTCACTCAGACGTGGATCTCTACATCCAAATCTGGAAGTTCAACCATCTTGTTCGCTTGTTCTTTATCATTGAGGATTTAATAGTTCTTAGATCCATGCCCATGTTTTATCACAGAAATTATTTGTCAACGAATAGCTATTGAATGTACATCACTGACCTAGCGGTAGGGATGCACATCGATTCAATCCATTGTTTTTTTAATACGTCAACAACGAGTAAGCATCGATGTTTTTTATTCGATGCATTGAAGAGGCAAACCTAAAGAAAAAAAGCGTTTCCTTAGTTTTTTTGGACATCAAATTCACTGCCGATGATTTTTTTTAGTCTCAACGCTAGTAAAAATAAAAACAATCGATTTATGGAAATATCGATGTAACATCGATGCCACTATGCGATGCATTGCATCGAAAAAAACATCGAATTTTTTTCAATGTCCATCCCTACCTAGCCGTCAGTGATATACATGGTGATTGATTTAGGAGCCCGTGCTTCGGAGCAGATCAATAAAATTATGATATTTTTTTACTTCTGGCCTACCTGTAACCAATGCTGCCCTACCTCAAATTCGACTCTAGCTACGGCCCTGCATCATTATAGTATTTATTTTTAAATTGCAAATAAAAAACCTAGCCAGCGTATTATATGCGATAAGATAAATAGGTGACAATGGAATGTCTTCAATTAATTACGTTTCATGTAGTTTTTTTTTTGCTTTAATAGATGCATTTTATGTTAATGCACTCGAAAGAACACTTCGTCATAAATATCCATCGCGACTTGATGTCATCTCTAACCACAGGAGGATGTATTAACTATTCATTTATTTAAATTTTATTGACCGCAATTAAACAATTACGGTACAAAAGGCATGCTTAATGCTTAATTTATTCGGTACCAACTATACTAGACCTAAATAAGTATGAGTTTTTATCGACACACGAACAAAGATGGTACTGACCACTGGGGCCAAGACATCTCTGACGGTCAAAAGGGTTCAAGGTAAAGATTAGCTCACATGAACTCGAGAGCCAAAAGAAAGCCTGTAGTTACGGGTAGTAGTTTATGTCCATTGTCCAGCACCATATCGATGATGCCTTCAGTGTTCTGATTCCCAGGGCTGACGGTGACCACTTACCATCAGGTGACTCGTCTGTTCATATGTTGGCAATTACAATACAATACAATATAATATTCTTTATTGTGCACACTAGAAGTACATAAAATATTACAATTTTAGTATTATTAGACACAATAGGCGGTCTTATCGCTGTAATAGCGATTTCTACCAGACAACCTAAGGGTAGAGGACACAGACGTTCAAGAAATGCGTAGGTAGAGGTGCAAACAGTAAAAAGTTTACGAATTTATATGAAGAAACCGAATGTTCTTCAAAAATTGATTGTTACTTATCCTGTGCTCGCTTGCCGAGAAGGGTGCCTAACCTAATAGTGTAAAAAGAATAGTACCCGGAGCTTTGCTCGGTTTAGTATTGTATAACAACGCCATCTACTTAAGTAGCTTTAGTGTTGCTACTCACCAATAGATGTCAGGAAGAGTCTATTGTAGCAGTTTTTCATTGCCTGAAAACATGGATAAAATGACATTTTCAAAAAAATAATCCTAGCTAGATCGATTCATCGCCCCCGAAACCCCCTGCATACCTACTAAGATTCATGAAAATGGTTTAAGTCATTTCCGAGATTTTGAGAATATACAATATATATAAATATACAAGGATTGCTCGTTTAAAGGTATTATTAAATAGATAGATAAATAGATAGATAGATAGATACGATAGATAGATAGTTACTGTTTAAATGGATATTCGAGAAAGGTACAATTCTGGCTACTCTAAAGCCATTTTAGTGTCAAAGAGGTTAATTAGGAGCTAAAGTGATGTTATCTTTTATTGCTTTGATCTTTTTAAATGTTTTGGGCTTAACACGGCAGGAGGCGCTACCGGGTAAAATTTACCACATAGAGCATAAATTCATAAATATTTATTTTTCTGCTTAATTTTGTGCCGCGCCGCTTTAGGTACCTTTCGAGGAACGTATGACAGTCCACAATTTTGAATAAACGGCCAGTGTGAATGCGGTGTTCAGCCACAACACATGTTTAATGTGCGTACGGGTATTTTTTACCCAGTAGCGACTATTTGTGTCTTATTATTTTTATTAGTCTACATTTATCTTTTTGATATTTTAGACAATTAAGATGCCTTATTTTCCTCGTAATGACGAACAAATAGAAGAGGGTCTGCTTTTAGATTATAGTGGAAGAAGATATTACTGAAATTGAAGACAATGAAGATTTTAGTGAGCATGAAAGCAATTCAGAGCAAGAAGCAGAAATGATACGGACATCCTCAGCTATGTCGACATCTTTTTTATGCTTTGAGCAGGCAAATGAGCAGACGGGTCACCTGATGGTAAGTGATCACCGCCGTCCATGGACATTAGTAACACCAGGGGCGTCACCAACGCGTTGCCGGTCAAGAAGGTGACGACAGACCCGCTTCTTGAAGGACCCCATGTCATAGCTGACAGGGAACACCGATGCAGTGTTTAGTGAAGAGGATATAGTACAAAATTAAAATCTGAGTCACGCTTATCAAGAAAAAGCCTTGCAGCCGCGCTCGCAAATGTATACATCACGATGTGCAGTGTCATGTGTCCTTGGAAAAAAGATTGAAAAACTAAGACTGATTGCAGTTTATGCAATGAAAAGATATTTAGAAAGCATACTGTTCCGATTTGTGAAAAATATGCTGAAAAAGTATAGTCTTAAAGAACATTATCGACATATCACATAAGGAGGGTGATTATTTTTAGGTTATACTTTGAATGATTTTTTTTATAAAATGCCAAGTTAATACATATAACAATCATTGCTATAAGTAAGAATATATTATGTTCAGTTGATATTGATCTCGTTTTTTATTTTTTTTATATGTTTAGAGTCTAATTTTTCTTTCTTTATAAGCCATGTGCAAAAAAACATTTAATTTTACGCTGTGACTTCATTAAAAAAATTAAAAATTACATTAACAGATAAATAATTTATTCACACATTGTTATGTGACAAATATATTAAAATATAACATAATACATTGTTTCATTAAAATACCCATATTAAACCCCCATTTTTACAATAAATCCACTGTGGTATTTTTTACCCGGTAGCGACAGTTCGTGTTGCATTATGGGGTGCGCCTCCCGCCGGGTTAAAGTTGCGTTCACTTAAATTAATTTTGCAAGAAACATTTTATCGGGAAAGGTAAAATAAATAAAATTGAGAGGTGTCAAGGGACACCCGGATGGAACGAAGTTCCTTTCGATTTAAGTATTGTTTTTTGAAGTGATTCAGAAAGTTGTACAGCGCCATCTCTGTAAAACTCTCTGAATCACTTCAAAAAGTATCGTGGCAAAATTTCGTAAGAAAATTTTCCGTCTAGCCCCCTTTCATAACGCGCTATAAGAAACTTCGTTCCAAAAAATATATCGAAATACTGATACTTTTACGAAGCATTTTTGACATATCGGAGATCAGCCCCCAAGCTGCCTTCCCCTAAAGTTTTGCGTGAATCTTACAGGAGACAATGTTACACCTATTTACAACATGGCCATGTAGATTCGTTGTATAAACGGCATTAATACTACTATTACCTACGCACACACTCACCAGCGTCCATCAACGGTAGCTCGACCTTTCTAGCCGACAAAGAAAAATTCACGTTCGAAAATGATGAATAATTCCATTTGTGTGCCGTCATAATAGAGCCGAGCGGAGGAGTTTAGGGCCATTTCAGTTAATAATTACTCCGGAAGCCGCCGAAACGCACCGCACTTAATATAAATCATCCACTTAACACTTTTTTCGATGGAAAAACAACGCGACAATCGTCTAAATATACCAGTCGCGCATAAAAAGCAAACGATAGTTTATTTTAGTATGAGGATGAGAAAGTGTTCGCCGCTGCCTAAGGTACGGCGGACGTCGCTTCGACGGACTATGCCCGTCCATCATACACGCGCGCCTCTCCTTGCTCCGTACGAGAGTTAACGTCCTTCTCCCTCTAACGAACCATCCGTGAATCGCGTAAAACAATAACGATGAAATTTTCAAAAGACATACCTTAGAAATTCGAACCTTAAGCTTTTAGAAGAGAAGCTTTTTGTTTTCGTTTTTAAGCGATTTGAATAATCGCCCCCTCGAAAGGCCCCGTCAACCGGCACGATAGCGGGGTTATTTTCGAAACATAGTTAGGTACTTACTTATATTTCGCCTAATATTTTTTTTGCGTCGATATTGAAAAATGTCGTCGGATGCGTCACGGTCGGGCCGTGTTTAATGTTTTTAACTTTTTTCGTCGCGATGCAAACGAACACAGAAATGCTTTTTGGACGTCGCGCGTTATCGCGAGGGAAACCGTAAAAAACTTTTGCGAACGGTCCCCGACGCGATACGTTTGTATTCAAATGTAGTGAGGAAATAATAAAAAATGTATAACAAGAACTAAGTGAGGATTTCGTCTCTTTATATTTGCCAGGCGATTTATAAATTCCGTAATGAATACTTAATAATTTTACGAGATTTTTATAACGTGCGTTCTTATGTGTACCTACTTTATTTTTATTGCTTAATTCTCTTTTCACTTTGGATCGGTTTGGATTCCGCCAACGCGTTCAGTCGTAAAAATTAAATGGTTGAGTATACTCATGTATGATTTATAACACACACAAATGGTTTTACAAAAATGTGAAATTCACGAAAACTACAAGATAAACGACAACTAACTACGAGATAAATGCAATCTCTTTGCAGTGTTTGAATTACATTGCAGCAAAGTTTTATTTATTTTATGTTTTTAAGCCATAAAAGAACTAAGTAAGTATACCTACCTATAAGCACTAGACGAAGTGGTCATCGTAGTGTATTGTCAACGATACGTTACCGACTACCGTCCAAGAAGAAATGGTAAACCCAATTATTAATTAGATCTTCATCTGCAAATAAAAGTGAAAGATATTCATTTTCTACTTTTTAACTCTTCCATGTTGGTACCTTGAAACTTAGTGTACTACCTAACCTAACCAAAGACATTCGAAGAAGCATAGATGCACTTGATAATGTTTTAAATAGTCTCATTCGTGCTATCATTTATCACAAAAACTTTCACACGCGTCGGCGAATCTCGAGAAACCAAATAAGTTTCGCGGATTTTGTGGCGCGACTTTAGAGACTGTACCAGTATAGCGGGAGCTAATTATATGGTTTCTCTGGTTATCCCGCTATATAATAATATTTAATTAAACCAACTTTTCATCTTCCGGAAAAATATATTTAATCTGACTCTGTCAGTAGGAATTTCTGAATTCAATATTTACATAAATCAAATTATAAAAATACATAAAAATATAAACGTAGAAAAACAGCCAGCATATATACATAGAGGAAGAATTATGTTACAAATAAATATTTACAGAATAGAATAAAAGATGCCGTACCGATCGCCACATCAGCCCCCCCGGAGACCGTTAAGGTCGAAAGAAATCGGGAAAATGCACTCGACGTCCAGATCGCGTTGTGCGAGGCTGTACGGTCGGGAGAGTGCGAGTGTCAGACGGTACAGGTCTAAAAACTTCGTTCCGTATTGGTTCCTGCAGTATATACGCCGGTTTCAGTCTATCGATAGATACGGTGGTTGGTTTACCTCCAATATCTATCTTATAGAACTTTTCTCCGCGTTCTATGACTTTATAAGGTCCAGTGTATGGAGCTTCCAATGATTTTCGCACGGCGTCACGGCGAAGAAAAACTTGCGAAGAAACTAGCAAGTCCTTGCTGATAAAAACGGGTGATGAACCATGATGATGAACTGGCGTAGGTTTAATTTTCTGAATGTTGGCTCGTAGACGGGAAAGAAAATCGTTATAGTCCACTACTTCTTTAGCAGTGCTATGGAAAAATGCATTTGGCAAGCGTAACGTTTCCCCGTATACCAACTCAGCTGATGATGAGCCAATGTCTTCTTTCCAAGCTGTCCGTATTCCAAGGAGAACTAGTGGAAGAACTTCAACCCAATCATCATTGGCGTGACACATTATTGCGGACTTTAATTGTCGATGGAATCTCTCGACCATTCCATTTGCAGCTGGATGATATGCTGTGGTATGTAGATGATTAACGCCAATCAGTTCAGATAACTCCTTAAATAAATATGCCTCAAATTGTTTTCCACGGTCCGTTGTTATTTTCTCGGGACATCCAAAGCGCGCTATCCAACCAGTGACAAAAGCGCTCGCCACTGTATCAGCTTTGATGTCACGGAGCGGTATGGCTTCTGGCCAGCGAGTAAATCTATCAACTGCTGTTAGGCAGTACCTGTACTCGTGTGAAATTGGCAGAGGACCTATGAGATCTATGTGCACGTGGCCAAATCTATTCGACGGTGGCGTAAAAGAATGCACTGGAGATCGAGTATGTCTATAAACTTTGGAGCGTTGACATGAGAGACAACTACGCGTCCATGCGCTACAATCTCTTTTAATGTTAGGCCACACATATCTGTCAGTCATCAGTCTGACCGTAGCTTTGACACCTGGATGACTTAATCCGTGAACGCTGTCAAACGCTTGTCGACGAAATTGTGGCGTCAGATATAGTCGAGGTGATGGGCTGGACATGTCGCAATATAAACTCTTCCTGGAGTCAGAAAACTTAATTTTCTGGAGGTCCAGTGAAGAATCGCTGTGTAGGAGCTGCTGTAGCTCGTCGTCCACTAATTGCGTGTCTGCTAGTGTGTCCAAATCGATCGCTGCTGTGATAGCATCCGTGCGCGATAAAGCATCAGCAACCACATTATGTTCGCCTGCGACGTGCTGAATGTTCGTGGTAAATTGAGACATGTAGTCGAAATACCGAAACTGTCGGGGCGAGCAATTTCCAGAAGCCTTTTTGAAAGCGGACACAATGGGCTTGTGATCCGTATAAATGCTAAAATCCTTACCTTCTACCATATGTCTGAAATATTTGACTGCTTCGTAAATGGCTAGCAACTCTCTATCGAATGGACTATATTTCTTTTGAGCGGTAGTAAGCTTTTTCGAAAAGAAACCAAGAGGTTGCCATTTAGAGTTTACGTTCTGTTGAAGTACAGCACCAATAGCATTGTTCGAGGCGTCAGTCCACAGAGTTAGATCCGCTGACGAGTCTGGATGTGCTAATAAGGTAGCTTCAGCTAAGCTTGTCTTACAAGCGCTGAAAGCTTCTTGAAGTTCCTGCGACCACATGATAGGAGTACTAGGCTTAATAGCTGTCCCAGATAAAAGTTTATGAAGCGGTGATTGAACTTTAGCTGCCTTTGGAACAAAACGTCTATAAAAATTTGTCATACCCAGAAATCTGCGTAACTCCTTGATGGTCTTTGGTTGCGGAAAATTTTGAATGGCCTCCACTTTTCGTGGAAGTGGGCTGGTGCCTGCAGCTGAAACAATATAGCCTAAAAATTCAACTTGAGGTTCACCAAAAAGGCATTTCGACACGTTTATTACGACCCCGTGCTCCTGTAGGCGTTGAAAGACTAGCCTCAAATGTTCCAGGTGTGAGGTCTCATCCTGAGAAGCCACTAGAATGTCATCAATATAGGAATAACAAAAATCTAGATCTCTTAAGACTTCATCCATAAACCGCTGGAATGTTTGAGCAGCGTTGCGGAGTCCAAAGCTCATAAACGGAAACTCGAACATTCCAAAAGGAGTTGTTATCGCTGTCTTAGGCACGTCTGATGGATTTACTGGGATTTGATGGTAAGCTCGTATCAAATCGATTTTACTAAAAACGGTACAGCCGGATAGATTATGTGAAAAATCATGTATATGGCGTACCGGATATCGGTCAGGTATCGTTCGCGCGTTTAATGCACGGTAGTCACCGCATGGTCGCCACTCGTTGTTTTTCTTGGGTACCAAGTGTAACGGCGATGACCACGGACTATCAGATCGTCTTGCGATACCAGCTCTTACCATATCCTCGAACTCCTTCGTAGCGATGCGGAGTCGATCCGGTGCCAAACGACGAGGACGGCTGTAAACGGGCGGTCCTGGCATCGTTCGGATGTGATGAAGGGTGTTGTGCTTAACCTCACGCGCAGACAGGTCTCCAGCAGGACGGGTGATGTCTTTGAACTGTGAGAGTAGATCATGATATCGCGAGGAACCTGTAACAACTTTTATATTATGGCAAAAAGCGGATGGGGCTGGTGTGGCGAAGGTACTTAACGACGTAATATTATCTAATAAACGGTGATGCCTAGCATCTACTAACAAATTAAAATGTGATAAAAAATCTATACCTATTATTGGTTTCGTGACATCAGCTATTACAAAACGCCAAATAAATGCACGTCTTAATCCTAAATCCAACGATATATTCATCCACCCGTATGTACTAATTGTAGAACCGTTAGCTGCAAACAGTTTGTAATCCGTTTTTATGCATTGATTATTGCGAATATAGCTATACGGGTAAACGCATAGATCGGATCCAGTATCAACTAAATATTGCACTTTAGTCTTTCTGTCTGTCACGAAAACACGGCCACTTGTCACTTCTTCGCAGTCCCGCGCCGCCGCATTCACTGACTGCTCGTTTCGTTTCCCGGCTGGAATGAACACGGGGCGCGACACTTCGTCGATTTGCTCCCGAATCTTGAATGATACCAGCACAGGTCCGTCTGGTGAGGTGAAGTGCGGCTCTGTGAACGACGTCGCCAGCGTGGAGAATAATTTCTTGAGCGTGATCTTGAGCGTGAGCGAGCACCGGTAGACAATTCAGCAACCTGCTGCGACAACTCTTCTATGCGACGAGACATTTTATCTATTACCAACATCATTGTGGAGTCCGACGATGAAGAAGCCGCAGCAACTTGCGCGTTGGGCTGTAATGCAATCTCGTGAATTTTATCCACGATCTGGGCCACAGAATCTAAGGGTAAATCGCTTTGCGCAGCTATGATTGCTTGAATGTGGCTGGGCAGGCGACTTGTCCACAGTGAGCGAATGAAATCCTCGGGAACCTCTGCTCCAGCCAGGTTCTGTAGGTGCCGCAAAAACTGGGATGGTTTTCTATCCCCGAGCTCCTCATGAGTAAGAAGTTGTCTAACACGCTGTTCTTGTGAAGCCGATAACCGAGTAATTAGCTCTGATTTAATTTTTTCATACTTATTTTCCGCCGGCGGTTTGGTTATGACATCCTTTACCTCGCAAACATATTTGTAATCTAAGTTTGCAATTACATGATAAAATTTTGTTGCATCGGCCGTTATATTTGATAAGGCAAACTGGCCTTCCAGTTGCACGAACCACAATGCAGGTTCGTTCGGCCAAAACGGTGGCACCTTCACTCCGACTCTACATACCTCGCTCTCAGCACTCGCCTGCGTATTTCCCATCATATTGTTATCCTCCGAATATTATTATTGACTCTTGACGTAATATACACTTACTTGTGTTCGTTCGGGTCACCAATTATGGCGGGAGCTAATTATATGGTTTCTCTGGTTATCCCGCTATATAATAATATTTAATTAAACCAACTTTTCATCTTCCGGAAAAATATATTTAATCTGACTCTGTCAGTAGGAATTTCTGAATTCAATATTTACATAAATCAAATTATAAAAATACATAAAAATATAAACGTAGAAAAACAGCCAGCATATATACATAGAGGAAGAATTATGTTACAAATAAATATTTACAGAATAGAATAAAAGATGCCGTACCGATCGCCACACCAGTGAACGAATATGTATATTAGTTCATTGGACTGGACTAAAAGTGAAGCATACTAACCGTCTATACAATCCAAAATGTACAACACATTTCCATGAATGCGCATCGTCAAATGTAATAACGTTTTTTAGAAAAATATACAAATCAAAATACTTAAAACCCGGCCCAATGATGATACATTACTTCACCCTATTCCTCATATAAGTTGTTCACTCATGTAAACCTAGTAATGATCCCCTATTATCTATTATAACATCAATTACGGCATCATAATCCCACCTTTGTACGTTACTTCAAACATGGTTCAAACGTATTTTTAATACATACAATGAGAGTTAAGGACCGTTTTTAGTCAAAATTCAAAGCTTTACGCTCGGCTTCTTATTATTCTTTGCGGGTCGAGTTTGTCGGAGATTAAAGTTAATGTTTAAATTTGGTAATCGATTAAAAAAATGAGGTTATGCGTTATGATGTATGTGGTTTAACGATTAGGTTAATTTATAGGTTCTTTCTTCAGGATTGACGTTGCCCTTCTAAATAGATGACATCAACTTACAATCAGGCGTCTCGTCTAGGTTATCGTCTGTCTTTCAGGCTAAACAATATCTATCACCTTTACATTTCCACAAATATCACAAATTAACCGCGAAATCAATGCGAGAGTACAGTACGGCCGACGTATCTTGGGCGAAATCAATGCGAGAGTACAGTACGGCCGACGTATCTTGGCGCGTCTGAACTTCGTGCAGAAGGCTGCGCAGTAACATAATTTGGTAATGCTCGGTACGCGGCGTATTATGTTTCAGTCATACGTTAGCATGTTCGTGTCGCTATCTCTGTCTTAGATGGGCTGAAGTTCGCAGAGCCCTATGTCCTGACGCGCCAAGATACATCGGCCGTACTGTACGCTAAGTGAGTTCGGGTTTTCTTACAGAGAATGTCAACAGACTTTGAATGAATATTTGCAAAACCCACCTGCATTAAAGAAAAATAAACTATGTCTTAAATTTTTTATCCAGTAAATGATTTTGTGTGTACAGAATAAATAAATTAATTAAATTAAAGATATCATTCCAGAATCGCTAGCAGTAGCATCGCTGTCCATTATTAATACCAAGATCGCTAGCAGTCGCACCACACCTCGCTCGCTCGTCCGCCGTCCGCTGACTACGTCAGAACGCATTAGACGCGCGGCCGGTCTCAGTGTTCGCGTGACTTATTAAATATTAAACTGACGATGTTACGCTAGTGTTGGGTTACATGTTAGTTTACGACCGACTTTATAAAGTATGAACTACACTTTGTGTAGAACAATAAAATACACAAAGTGTGGGGTAATTGAAATCTAAAGAAACTTAGCCAGAGAGTGTTCTTGGACAAATTTTTGGAAATTTGTCTGCAAATTAGTAATTTATATAAAAGTAACACTTTCTTTTGGATGAAGAATATCATCGTTATTAATACATTTCAGGCTTTTTCCAGAACCAAGATCTAGAAATAGAGGAACCTTAACACATTTACAATACAAGTATAGGATAGAAACTTAACTTATCAGGCCTATTATAATATTAAACGTGAACGGCCCAAAAACAAATACAATACATTATCCTAGGCATCAAGTGGTAATTTGAATGTCTAGACGGCTTAATGTATTCTAAGTATTGATATACAATGACTGGGTACTAAGCGGGTGTTTCGTAGACTATTAGGCTCCCGATGTCGGCCTAGTTGTGTCAGATTATTTAAGGAATTGTGTAGTTCTATAATAATACCACTAAGGTGAAGCTAAGCGACGATTATAGCCCGCCGCGACGGCGTATTGGATGCTTGAGAGTTAGACTGGTAATCCTTCTTGCGACATTAGAGCTTCTGACTCTCATGTTGTCCCTAAACCTTGCTCCAAAGCTTGGTAGACTGCGCAGTGTAATACACACAAGAGGCCTGCGGGAAAAGATGTTTAACTAAATACAGATACGTTATGCCCTTACAAATCGACCGAAAAATCTGTTCCGACCGAGCTACAACACACACACGTTTATCTTTTGTTTCCCTACACCAATCACTAGTACATTGGCAAATTATGTAAAAAGGATGGCATTACTACTGTCGCTCGCGTCAATCTATATAGGCTACGGTCTTTATCGCTCTCGCGTCAAAACTAGATCGCTATCTCTTTCTTCATCTGAATATGGCGTCTTTGCATGAGTTATTAGATTGTTTAGAAAAATAATTGAAATAGACTAAATAATCTAAGTATCTTAGCGTACTCAAATGTGGCATGAGATTCTTTGTGTTTTGTTGACCTTGGAGTCATAATTGGTGCAGTTTCGAAACACACACGATGGCATTTTGATTTATTTACGTAAGGACGTATGAACCTACGATGCGCCACGCTCGTGATTGCGCTCGACGCAGACTAATCACAAGAGTACCCAATTGGGAACTTTTTGAGTCACACAAAGCGCGCGCTTATAACGTATCTGCCTCTTCTTAATATATAATATCTTTGCCTGCGGGCCTACTATGAACTTTTATAAAACCATTCATGTTCTAGGCAGTTCATTTCTTTGACTTTAAGCGACGTATGATTGGCTAAAAACGTGTCACTTTCGTAACACGAATTATATGTTTACACTGAAATTTGGCTGGAATTAAGAGTTCATAATAGACCGCCTGGTGACCACAGGATCTTTTGCCATTCAGTGGTTCCTAATGATGTATTGAGGTGCATTAAGCAATTTGCTGTAATGCTAGCCAAATACGCTAAGGTCTATATGCTAAGGTCATGTACAATAAGATTAAGGCTTCCAAAAATACGGATTTTCCAATTACGTATTTAGATACGCATTTCGCTGCTCTAAATACGTAATTACGTAATTACGTAACTGATTTGTTTTTTTTAGGGCGCAATTTTTTTGCGTATAAATACATTGTATTTTAGGAAGGAATAGAAATAAAAAATCAAACATCTTCAAATGTTCACATTTACCTATTAGGTATATTAACAAGAAACTACAGAAGATAATAATTTTAAAATTAAACTCCAGATCTAAAATCAATTACGTACGAATAGGCTCAAAGTTTTATTTATTTAATTTTTGTTCTTGATAATATGATGCCATCAAAAACATAACTTGTAAAAAAAATCAAGTCTCGCAACTCAGTTCTTCTACCGTAAAATTTTGTGAGATCCATGTATGATGGCCAAGTCAATCTATTTATTTAGAATATAAAATATTTTTAATATTGATATGGTCACTGTAAGATGTTGTTAGGTTAGCTAATTACGTAATAACTTAAGACAGAAGGACCCTTAAGTAGGGATTGAATAAATTAACCAACTTGGTATTACATGGATCTCACAAATTTTTACGGTAGAACTGAGTTGCAAGACTTGTTTTTTTTTACAAGTTATGTTTTTGATTGCATCTCATTTCTTTTTGTAGTTAGTCCTACTTTTTTCCCTTCCAGTACCTTCTACTTCTTGAATACTAACAATTTCGGGCAATTTAATCTACTTAATATTTTGCGGGATTTTGGTAAAACTTCATAAGATATCTCCTCCCATTCTTACTTTTTTATTCCGTTGACCATTTTATAAGTTACCTTTGAACATAATTATATCTAGGTACTTATCTACACTTATTATTCCATTATATTATACATATACACTGATTCATTCACTGCAAATGTAACTTTATTATCCTATATATTTATATGGGATTACAAAGTTATTTATGCAGTTAGTGTATCTACACTTGCGAACTTTATACTGGAATCACCTAAACGGGGATTGTTCAAAACAATTTTAACAATTTTCATGCAATAAAATTGTAGAATGTAGTATATCATTTGAAAGGTAATTGTATTGGCTTTCATCCTCTTTTGATATCATAATCAAATCTTAGTCAGCTTATATCATGGTACGTAAAAACAAAACTCATTAATTTTTAAAATAAAACAAAATATGGTTTGCAAGTCCTGAAACCCTATAAAAAGGGCCATGGGTGAAAAAATTGTCATCAGTCCAATAATTCACGCCACTGGGAACACAGAAAGTAAAAAAATAGAAACCACACCTGCAGAAGCCGCTCAAATCGTCATTGTAATCCAGCATGGGTTGTCTCAGCGTACTATCGGTCATCAGCTTCATCTGAGTCAGTCATGTGTCTCAAAAGAATACCAGAGTTTCAGGGAAACTGGAAACTTAGTGCGAAGACCAGGTTCTGGCCGTCAGCGATACACTTCTGTGAGAAATGACCGTTTTATTGTCTCCACTTCTTCTTCTTCACTGGCGTTGACGTCCAGCAGCGGCTCAGACAAGCCCGGCTTCAATTTCCCGCGATAATTTAGACTAGGGTATAGAGCAATGGAGCCGAGTCTTGTTCTCGGACGAAACTAGAATGTGTCTGCATGGTAGCGACCGTCGAAGAAGAGTTTACAGGAGACCGGGGGAGCGATTTGCACAATGCTGTTCTGCGAAAACCGTGGCATACGGGGGTGGGTCCTGTATGATGTGGGCAGGGATTTCTATCGAAGCCAAAACGGAGCTGATATTCGTACCCGGTGGAGGTTGGGGAGAAAGATACTAACCGCAGAAAGATACATCAACAACATTCTGCTAGACTATGTGCTTCCATACGCTGGTTTTATTGGGCAGGATATGCTGTTAATGCACGATAATGTCCGCTGCCACACCACTGCAGAGACAAGACAGTACCTGAAAGAAGTCGGGATTCCCACACTAGACTGGCCAGCCCGTAGCCCTGACTTGAATCCAATTGAAATTTTGTGGGATGAGTTGAAAAGGTAGGTACGAGGAAGATGGCGAGCTCCAGCGTCGATTGAGGACCTAATAACTGCTTTAGTCGAAGAGTGGCAGTAAATCTCACAAGATTCCATCAGGAAACTCATCCGGTCGATGACAAACCGATTACGAGCAGTCATTAGAGCCAGGGGGTCATTAGAGTCATTAATACTAAATATTGAGGGGGAAGAAAATAAAATTGGAAATAAAATTTTAAGATCTTTTCGTTTTATTCTATTCGTTTATATGTCCACAATTTCGACCTGTTGCACTAATTCCTATTTAAGTAGGAAATATAAAATAAAATTATTTTTTTACTAGCATTTGAAATCCAGTAAAATTACCTTTCAAATAACATACCACATTTTATAATTTTACAGCATGAAAATTCTTAAAATTGTTTTAAACCATCTTAAACTTCTTTCTTTTAAATTAATAATATCCTATCTATGTACTTGCGTTATTATACGTTTATTTATTATCCGTTGCGTTATTATCCGTAATTACGGATTTGAACTCTTCAATTACGTATTTGTGGGACTCTTAAAATCTGTCCGTAATTACGTATTTGCGTAATTACGTAAGTACGTATTGGAAGCCTTAAATAAGATCTATTGAAATTTGAAGTGAACCTAAACTACTCGTCGAAATTCCTGGTCAAAATACTTTGCTTCTGAAAAAACTACCCATCAAAGAGCCTCATACAACTCCGTTTCAATCATTCGTGCAAAAAATCGACGTTGATCGGAAGTTTCTCAACTCAAGGCGAGGCCAGAAAAGACTAACCTATTCAAAGAAGCTACCTAAATATTTTCTGTACCCTCTTTTCTTTACCCAACTTCAATCCACTTCGCGAGTAGTGTAAATACAGCATAACATTAAAGGTTTCATATAAAGAGCTGAACACTGAACTGTTACACCCAATGATATTATAAGAAAAAAGGGGTAGATATGTCACTAGCGCGCCGAAGATGCAGATCGTAAGACCAGTCAATTGACCTCGTCTTCTCGTAGTCGCTTTGTCAATACAAGACGATAGGCACGCTTTTGTTGTTGTCAGAAGTGCTTGAGATTTGACATACAACGTTAAAATGCTTTCGTGTATTATTATAGTGTGATTGGTGTAGTGAAACAAAATAAACGTGTGTGTGTTGTAGCTCTTTTCGGAACAGATTTTTTGGTTGATTTGTAAGGGCATGACGTATCTATATTTTTTAAATATCATTGGTTACACCACATCGATTTGCTGGGTTCTAGGTGTCCTATCAAAGTCAGCAAGCAGAATTCACGGGAATGAATTATGAAGCAGCCGAGATCATAGATTGTCGTTATAATGCTATTTCAGTTGTGATTAATTGCAATAGGCATAGGCGTACATCAGTACTGTACAATACTAGATACTTTTCAATGTAATGGCAGTGACAATGATCACGTAGTTCATTTAGTAATGAGTCTCGTCTTCTTAGCCTTGTTGCTTCCCGTAAGGCATATTTTCTGGTCTACACTGAATCTGTTTATTTTTTGTCGATTCCACTCGTTCTTCGTTCCACTTAGTTCGGATGAGAATATCATTTCATCTCCTCTGCAAATGGCATTTTTACCTTTGATTTTTGCAGAATTTTCGTAAATAAACCTTCTGAAGGCATAAAAACTTGCCAATCTACAATTTTCTTGTAATAATACAGAATACTGCTATTATGAATTCATCCATCCATCAGCAATTTAATATTCTCGATGGAATTGAATGTGGGTAAGCCAAGTTGACTCTGGACTCTGGAGTCAATTAATAATTTTATAACTATTATATTATAATTTTTAATTCAATTATAGTTAATTAATCTTGCTCGCCTCGTCATTACGGTTATTAATTTGTAGAATTACAATGAATACGATGCATTCAATTTTATTAATACATACACACAGTAGGTAGTCAGACATTAAAATAGTTCTGTTCAATTAGATTTTCCTGTTCGTATACCACAGAAGACATAATAAACATAATTGATAATAGTATGTACTAAGAAAATGCCATAGACGACACACATGTCTAGAGGTAAACCCCATGCTGACTAGGAAGTTCTTACGAGGGGACCATTGCACATTCTTAGCAAAATTTCCATTTAGATCTTCCACTTGCTGTGCTCCTAGTCGCCCGACGCCCTAGAGCCGGTTACTATTATTACTAGGACGACAGGTACAGGCCACGGCGCGCATTACGTACATATGTAAATTTCAATATAATCGAATAAAGATCGAGCCGCGACCGCCATATTGAATAATTCATTCGGCAAATTGTAATATTATACAGATTACATTGAAATTTGTCGTTCGGGACGCGCTCGTGCATTTCTTATGCAGCCCTGGTGTGATGCGCTGAGAAATTATTTTTCGCTATGAATTTAGATTTTATTAGATTGCTTGTATCAAGGAGCCTATTAGCTCAATGAGCTTATTAGCACAGAAGACATGTTTATTAGATGAAATAGCCAGATCTAGGATTAAACAATATATCGATTGTACATCGATGAAATGAGAGATCTTAATGAAATGTTCGGTGCTGGATTTGTACCAGAGTATTTTTTTTACTTAAAATAAGTTAATGCTTGACCACAATCCCACCTGATGGTAAGTGGAGATGTGGTCCAGGATGTTGAGCGCACTAACTTAATAAAAGCCTATTCACTCTTTTTGAAGACATCCACGTGACTCGTCATAGATGGTAGTAAACACGAAAGAAACATTTTCTTTTCATCTTAATCAACTGCATTCCTTGAAAATTTTTCATAAACTGCTATGTACGATATACCTACCTGATGTTAGATCTGTTCATGCTGCTGATCAGCTTATAGTTCGAACACAACGGACAAACCGCCCCTGTTGATTTCGTCGATATTTATTATTTTCATGAACACGTCGCGTTGAAGAGTGTGCTCAGTGATATTCACAGGACTACTCGTAATCTTGTCACGCTGCACTACGGTATTTACTTTTCGGATATTCAGGCTTTGAGTCTTTAAATTTACGTAAGTGCTTTTACACACGAGCAGCACATCGTCGGCAGCAGAGGTAACTGCTACCGTCACAGCAGCCAACTGCTGCCGACTGCACGTGTCGAATGTCGATGGCCGCAGTCGGCTGCTGTCGACATTTCGCGCTTACGTAAATTTAAAGACTCTCAAAGCCTGAATACCTGAAAATTACAGATAAATAACATAAGAGCGCTAAGGCGATTACAAAGAGTTGGCGGGTAGTTTTACGATTGTATCGACAGTCTTCCTATTTCCTGATTTTATATGAGACAGTCAAACACACATACATTTCTAAATTTCAAGGGTCTCGAATGCTTCTATTTTAAAACGTAAAACTTCGGATCGAATTTAGAAATTCCAGCGTTTCTTTTATTTACATAAAAAGCACCACTCCTTTTTAACTGTTCAGTATTAATCGAGTATTAAACAAATATTTTCACGTTGTAATCTGTATGCGTATGATATAATGCAATTAGTGACGTGCGCGTACGCAGGAAACAAACGCGTTTTATAACGGTTCAGTTTGAGTTATAATGTATTATCCTTGGTATTATGGTGTTGGCGCCACTAGCGCCGGGAGTGCATACTAATTTACACGTGGAAATAATAGATAATTATTAAAATTTATTATTAGGGAAAAGGCGATGCCATGGAAGCTCTTTCTTTATAGGGATTACTTATACGTGTTTTCACATAAATTAAACATATCGTATTTAACAATCAGCCAAGCGTGGAATAATTATAATGAAGCTTATTATTAATTTCCCAGCGCTAATAAGATTATAATAGTTTATACATTATGAGGACCGAAACGAAAAGCATCTTACAATTTGTATACTTCTACCCTGGAAGTGGTTTTTCTCATGCAGTCGATCTGACGTTATATACTAGTTACTGCAGCCCAATGATATCTTTCACTACTAGCCAATAGGACGATTTGAAGGTACTGAGATATTGCTACTGGTTACTTATACATATGTAGGTATAAGGATCCTTAACATCAGTACTTATTGTTTGCGTAAGTATATCTTCTAATTTAGAAGAGACTCAAACCGAGCAGTTGAAAAAGGGATCATGATGATAAACTCTGTTACAAATAAATTAAGCCAATAACTGTTTCAAGATAAGCCTTGGCCTATTGACATAATCAGGCACGACCACGTGTTCATAAATCAGTAAATGCCCAATCTATCACCGCTCTATGATCGCCTGGTATCTGTAATTGGTGGTTAATAGCCAATTATTCCCAGTTTATAACACATTCGAGAGCCACTTAAAGTAAAGTGTACTTAACTATTAAGTGTCGCTTTAGATAAGCGAAAGAGGATGTTTTGTGTCTGAATGTGCTCGTTTGAATACAAAATGGCGGCGCATGCCCTTAAAATAATGGGAGTACAAGGTAATTTCGAATTGCGTAGGTGAGGAGGGAACCTTGTAGTTGCCTGATGCTTCAGTAAATAGTTAATTCAGGAACATTTAAGTTATTAAGGAAGGTATTACCATTGAAGTTTTTCGTTGTAAATCTCCAATTAAATCATTTGGCCTAAACCACTGGCACTACACTACACAGTAGAGAATAAAGTTTGGTAAAGGAGGCCTTGTTACTCCCGTACGACTTACTTTACTAATTACTTTAAGATATAATAAATTGTAGTAAATACTATAAAATATTTTGTTTTTTGCTTACGTATATACGCACATACGTAAAGCTGGCCATACAATATCAAGTGTACTTACTTGTAAAGTTTGTAGGACTTGATGCGGCATCCAGTTTGCATGAGATAGCTATACGGTCTGATAGCCATACCGTGGCCATACACCGTCAAGTTTACTGGGTGCCGCATCAAGTCCGCTGCAAACTTCACAAGTAAACTTGATCATGTATGACCAGCTTAATACGTACTGTAGTCTGTAATGTGACGTATTGTTACAGTTTAACAAAATTACTAAAACCGTATTTGTGTGATTTCGAGACAGTCTCCACACAAACAACCATCAATATCAATATAACTAAAATGTTGCATGCCGATATCGGCCAAATGTATTTGAACGCCTGTTAAATTATCATCTATTCTACTTGTAAGAATGAAATAAATAAATAAAAAATATGTTCTAATAAACTTTTTGTCGTTGGCCAAGAACCTTACCTAAGCTCATCGTTGGATTTAGGTCCTACTACGAGTAGATATGACGTATAATAGCTACCTCATGCGTGAGTATCATACCTCCACAGGAAATTACAATATAATGCATTATTATAAGCATTCAAAGACATTCCACATATCAGTAGATATTGACTCCCGTCGGGAATTGTAATCGGGACTGCGAGTGGCACTGCATTAATATACGTATAATGTTATTAGAAGTAACAGTCCCATTGTCAGCAGTTCAGCACTCCTCGAAAATATTATATTTATGAAGAAGAAAATATATCTAATACCTTTAAACGAGCAAATCTTGTTATATAATTGGAATCTCGGAATCGGCTCCAACGATTTTCATGAAATTTAGTATATAGGGGGTTTCGGGGGCGATAAATCGATCTAGCTAGGATTCATTTTTAGAAAATGTCGTTTTATCGGTGTTTTCAGGCAATGATAAACTTCTACAATATACTCTTCCTGACATCTATTGGCAAGTAGCAATACTAAAGCTACCTCAGTAAATGGCGTTGTTAAGCAACACTAAACCGAGCAAAGCCCGGTCATCCGGGTACTATATTATAAAAGTAAGTAGCTGTTGCCCGCAGCTTTGCATACGGAAATTATGTTTTAACTTATTCAAACTTTTATCCTGTTTTCCCGGGAAACCTTTTAATTTTCCGGGATGAAATTTGTCTAAATTATGACTCAGGGGATCAGTAACAACTTTGCCAATTTTCGTCGAAATCCGTTCAAGGGTTTTTATGTGATGCCCGGACAGACAAACAGACACTTTGAGTTTTATTATAGTATAGATAGATAGATAGATTCCTCATTTGTCATCTATAGTTTATTTTTGATTAGTAGAATTTCTAACATGTATGCAAGGATTCTGTCATCTTCTCATGTCCTACTGTCCATTAACGCCAGCGACAGTACACAATTTCCAGCGATTAACAAAAAATAAAATTAAAATTAACACACTGCGTCCAAAACACGGTTCCATTTTTATACCACTATCACGGCGATGAGTCCAAAAACGATTCCTCTATAACAGTAGGCACGATCGTCACAACATTTTAAATGTTCTATTTCGACAAAAGGAACGCAGTAGTTTTTATATGATGCCCCAATTTTTTTCACTCGTATTATGACGCGCCCGCCCCGTTTCGCCTCCTCATTATTACTATAATTTGTGTACTATTCAATTTCTCGAACTACCCGTCCGCCCATATTATTATTTATGTTTACTTGTGTTATAAAAAGGCCATAAATTAGCCGGTGGTTGTGAGATTGTAAAATTTTATAGCATAAAATTGACTACACTAGAACAACGGTATGAGTTGTCTCGTGCTGGTTATTGTGAACTTTGGACTCCTGTTATTTTCAACGGTCTTTAGCTGTTGTTTATAAACTATACTTTTTTTCTTTTTTCCTTCACGGGAGGGAGGCTGTAAATGCATTATGCATACCAGCACAGCCGTCTGTGCTGGTTATGTGGGACTTGCACCCACTAAACACAGCCTGAAGAAGTGGCTTTGGTCTTACGACCACCTAGCCTTCGTCGTATGCGACCCCGCTTGGAGAGGTGGGACGCTAATAAACTATAATAAATAATCATGGAAAAAAGATTTCTATCCATCCGCAAGTTGGATTGTAAATTGCTCCATCCATCCTTAAGTACGCACCTCCCCTGCTTCTTGAAAGTACACCGGTACACCCTGCTGAGCAATGCCATGGATGTTAGTTTCTGATCCGATATGCTATATATCATCCAATTCAATCCACATGATAGGTGTATCTACTTGTATTTGGGGATAGGACTGTTTAATCTGTGTGCTACCACCCGTGTTTCGGTTGTAGCCTCATAGTACCAGTTTTTAATGTTGATTGTTCTGAAATATTAATATGAAGTACCTAAAATATAGATATCTACTGGTGTTCACTAAACCATCAGGTTTTATTAAGCATTGGTACTTTATTCATTTTCTTTCTGTTATAAATTTTCAGTCTTATGAATTTCCAAATTGATTACGAGGCACTGCCTTACAATAATTGCGAACGAGTGCTAAAACCACGAATCAAGTAGATTATCGTGTACTCAACATCATTTCGGTTGGTTGTTAGTATGCTATAGGTATAATAAAATTAAGTATTCACACGCTATAAGAAGTCGTATGATGTAATCAAAGTATCAAATAGTTTAATGCACCTGGTGTTAAGCAGTTAGGTAAGATGGCAATATTATATGTGAATATAGTAAAACGTTAACTGCTTTGTAGAGTGTTATATTTCTTACAGGTATTTGAACCAGTAATGGACACTTTTAAAAAAGTCTGTAATAATATTATTCGAAAAAGTTAACCCCCTCATGACAGCCAAAAATAAGCCTTGGCCCCCAGTCCCCGACAGCTCCGCTATTCCTGGGTACGGTAAACAGTTACATCAAAATCATCAAAATGACGGCTTCTGCACCTGGCAACATATAACACCAGGACAATGAGAAACATTGGCAAGACAAAAGAGCTGGTGTGATGTGTTCGCCATTAAAGTTAATGCCACGTCGTTTCCACTCCATTAGCTTGAACACGTCTTCCAACGCAGCGGTGAACAGTTTTGGGGATGACGTCCCCTTGACTGACACCTCTCTGCAGTTGGATGGGGTTCGTTTCCGATGTCGATGATATAGTCATCCTGGCGGGATCCCTGGAGGAACTTGGTACAATACTCGGGGACTTGACAGCGCCTCACAACGAGTGGGTCTTAAGATGAACGACAAGACGAAAATCATGTCGAATTTCCATGTCACACCCGTATCGTTTGTTGTTGACGACGCTGCTCACGAAGTTGTAGACGGGTACATTTACCTCGGACAATTGTAGAATCCAACTCGGGTGGGCTTGCAGTTTCCCGAGAAACTGCGTCATATCTTGTCCAAAAAGTTACCTCAGTGCCTGAAGTCGAAGGTGTTCGGGCAGTGTGTATTACTAGTGATAACATACGGATCCGAGACGTGGTGCTTCACATGCATAAGCTTAGAGTCGCCCAGCGGGCTATGGAACGAGCTATGCCCGGTATTTCTATGCGCGATTAAGTAGATGTGAGTAAGAGATGTGATAATGTAGAGTGGACTGGCCACATAGTAGTACGAAGGACCGATAACCGTTGTGGAAGAAAGGTCCTCGAATGGAGACCACGCCTCGGTAAAATGAGCACACGATGCCCCCGACCAGGTGGACCGACGACCAGCCCCGGATCTAAGGGGGGGCAAACCGGGGCACCTGCCCCGGGCGGCAGTTTCAGGGGGCGCCAAAATCATCTTATAATATAGTATGACTTGCTCTACAAAGCGCTTAGCATACGGAAGCCTGGTTGGCTCACCGTAACTTGTAAGACAAATTCGCCACACATTCGCCGTATCAACAATTTGACGTCTTTTACACAACTAAAGACTATTATGAATTTTTTAAGTAATTTATCTCAAACAAAGAAAACAATAGCCAGGGCAAGGTGCAAGCATATCGCCAGTATCGGTGAGCGCCTAATCAGTTACCCTTCAGGGAGTCGCGCTTTCTGGTCACTCGCCAAGGCCGTTGAGGGTAACTTCCGTCGGTCGTCGTTTCCACCATTGCGAAGACCGGATAACGATCTGGCCTTAACTGCAAAGGAAAAAGCCGATCTTCTGGGTACTCTCTTTGCAGCTAACTCGACTCTTGGGGCTACACTGCCTACTATCCCGCGGTGTGAGAGCTCGATGCTTGACGCACAAAGCTGTAAAACGAGCTCTTTTGTCTCTCGATGTCAAGAAGTTGAGTGGCCAAGACGGAATTCCAGCAATGGTATTAAACATTTACTTTAATCTATGGTATTAAAGATGTGCGCTCCCGAGCTGACTCCGCAGTTGACACGTCATTTCTCCTTATCTTACAGTGTAGGTAAAGTGCCGTCTTCGTGGAAGGTTGCTCTCGTACATCCAATCCCCAAAAAAGGTGACAGTGCCGACCCATCGCAATAACCTCCCTTCTCTAAAAAACCATGGAACGTGTTATAAACACGCAGCTCATAAAATACCTAGAGGAACATCAGCTGGTCTGTAACAGGCAGTATGGTTTTCGTCATGGTCGATCGGCTGGTGACCTCCTGGTATATCTCACCCATAACTGGGTCCAAGCCATTGAGAGTCGCGGAGAGGCGTTGGCTGTAAGCCTAGACATTTCCAAGGCGTTTGATCGGGTTTGGCACAGAGCTCTTCTATCGAAGCTACCTTCATACGGCCGGGGAAGTTGTGCACGTGGGTAGCCAGCTTTTTGTCCGAGCGTTCCATTTCCGTAGTTGTCGACGGTCAACGCTCTGACACTAAATTTACTAACGCTGGCGTTCCTCAAGGTTCGTTGCTTTCTCCCACGCTGTTTATTCTGCATATCAATGATATGCATGCATTGCTATGCAGATTACAGTACGGGAGATGCGCATTATTCGGGCCGTGCAAACTCCTCTCGGTCCTACCTAGAGGAGAATAGAACTAGACTTGGGTCCGAAATCGAGCTCTCTTTGGAGCGGGTCTCTGACTTAGGTCGGCTAAATCTGGTTCTATTCAACCCTTCGAAGACACAAGAAGACACCGAAACTCCAAAACACGCCTCCCACCGTATGTAAAAGCATTGGGATCTTGGGGGTCGACATTTCGAACGAAGTGCAATATCGGGGCCTTCTGGAGAAGAAAGCCAAACTTTCCTCCAGAAAACTAGATGTACTGAACAGGGCGAAGCAGTAATTCACACCGAAGCAGTGCCTGCTGCTCTACAAGGCCCAAGTTCGACCACATATGGAGTACTGCTCTCACCTTTGGGCCGATGCACCCAGTTACCAACTAAGCCATCTTGACTCCGTACAGCGGCGCGCTGTTCGAATTGTCGATGATCCCAACCTTACAGACGGCTTAGAGGACTTAAGTCTCCGGAGAGACGTAAGCTCTCTTTGTGTCTTCTACCGTCTCTACTATGGTGAATGTTCCGAAGAACTTTTTAACCTGGTGCCCCATCCACTTTCCTTTATTGCACCACCCGCAAAAGATTGCGGTTCTACCCGCATCACCTTGACTCGTGGTAGTCATCAACTGCTCGTTTCTCCCGCTCTTTCCTGCCACGAACTTGCGAGCTTTGGAACCAACTTCCCTCTGAGGCATTCCCTGTGCGCTATGATATGGGGTTATTTAAGAAGAGTGTTTATCTTATCCTTCAAGGCTGGCACCGCACTTGCAGCTCCCTTGATACTGCATGTGTCCATAGGCGACTATGACCACTTACCATCAGGTGGGCCGTATGCCTGTTTGCCCGTCGTTAATATAAAAAAAACGCTGGAGAGAGGGGCGCCACTATCAAGTTCTGCCCCGGATCGAAAAAATCGTAGATCCGCGGCTGCCGACGACCTGAAGAAAACAGCGGGTACTCGCAGTATTTAGAAGACTCAGGAAAGGTCTGTGTGGCGTATGTTAGGGGAGGCCTGTGTCCAGCAGTGCACCTCAAAGGGCTGATGGATGGATGTATGGAGGTACCTAATTCAATGTTGACGACAAGAAACATATTTCGCTTTAAAACTTAACGTAAATTTTATTAAAGACGTTGACGAATATTGGAGCAAGCACCTGATTATATTATATGCATACGAATGTTTGATTATAATCTAAAATCAACGCAGCTTGTGAACTTATCTAAACGAGCCGCTATTAGTTTGATATAGAGCTGAGTTAAATGCAACTTCGAGTCACTTATCTACACTAATGTCGCATTTAATTCAATTATTAATCTACATTTTAGCGGTTATGCTAGCCGCTATGAATTATTTAAGTGCATATGTAATACTAATATTTGGTATTACAGCTAGGTTAAGTTATTTAACGAGATACCTAAATATAAAGTTATTCGTACCCATTTTGCCATAGAAAAGATATTGTAAAAGCGATATCCTCAGCTTATACCTATAATTCATGTATCAGAAATGGGTAGCAACGCTCAAGAGGGCGGATCTGAATGATGTTCAAACTGAATAAATCTGTCTATGGGACCAACGTCGAAAGAAAATAAAATAACCATGCACATTGGGGTCCAGTAGGAATTGTTGTTTTGTATGATTTAGCTCCAGCTCCAACTAACACTTGGTTCTGTTTTATTTCTCTTTTTTTTGAATGGCAAAGCTTTCAGCTCAGTATCATCTACTGATGTCCATGAGAGACATCGTTATATTCTTCATCTGGATATTCTCATGTGAAAATTAGAGTGTGTAATGAAATACGATCAAAGGTTCAGATCAAATGTTTTTGCTATAACTGTACCTATGAAGTTTGAAATCTTTCGCTCCAACTCAGAGTCACTAACCATAAAGTAAAGAATCACCATAATATAAATTCTGTACTAAGGAGTGATTTAAGTAACCGTTAGTATCTCTGACTTGGGGCGTTTAAGTGTTAAACACATGCACACATATGAGATGTATTTAACCTTTTTGTATTTAACCACTAGGTAGGAATTTTGCTAAATAAATTGTATTTAAGATACTTAAACACAAAATTCCAATATTATAAAATTTACAAAAACCGTATTCGAACCTGTAAATTGTTATAAACAAGCAGAAACAAAGTTGTGTAGGCGGCGCGCACATTTTATGAGACACTTTATGTGGCCTCTTGTACCCGTATTTAGATCATTGCTTATTTATTGAAACGACCCCCATTTAGGGTTCTGTGTATTTTAAGTAATTTGGAGTACATCTATATATTAAAAGAACTTTGTAGATCCTACTATATTATCGATTGTGTGAGCAATTTTAAATATTATGTATGTGCGATGTGAGATTCGAAGGAATGCAGAAAGCTAAACATGATTAATTATGAGTTTATTAAATTAGAGAGATTAGGTATAAATCTTTGACAAAAGGTACTCAATAACATTCGAACTTTGAATTAAGATCGAATTTTTAAAACTCTGTGAATATTTGTGCATTCTTCAATAATTAGAATGAAGCTTTAGGTTTTAGCATCATAATCAAATGAAAAAACTATGCTAAGTAGTTATAGTTTCCAAGGTAATTATTTAGAATAAAATATAGGTCTACATATATCAAAACAGTAATTAATTGATTATTATTCTTTACAATGTCTAGAATATGGAGTTAGTAAACTCTACAACATTCTTCCCCAGATGATAAAATTAAAAAAAGTGTATAATATCTAAATACAAGTTTTTTATCTAAATACGAGTTTTGTTGTTTTTACGTGATACATTATTAATATTATCACACAACGCTTTAAATTTTGAATGATAGATTTTTTTCTTACTTAGCTAAAGAAATATGTTACTTTTTATAACTTCCTTCTTTCCTACAATAAAACATTATTCGTATTTAATCTAAAGAGAATAGAACTGGGTGTGTAGTATGTACGGTGCCGCCTCATTAGCATAAAGTATTACATTTTAGTATGTAACGAATTCAGCCTGGCGGAGTGTAATGTTAATATTTCTTTGTTTAATGTTAACAAGAACATAATTATAATATTTATACAGGTATTGTTCAGGTTTAGTGCAGCGTAGGTAGCTATGAATATTAGGTAAGCGATGTGTAAAAAAATGATGTGTCACAAAAACATGTGAAAGATGTGTCACAAAAACATTATTCAGTCAAAACTGATTAATATTATTATAAATTAATGGTTGATCGCAAAAAAGGATTATCCGTGTGTGGGACAAATATATACGTATATCCATGCCAAATAACAGCTTTTTAGCACAAGGATCTCGGCGCTTTGCTTCGGACAGACAGACGGACAGTCGGACAGACAGACGGACGGACGGACATGATGAAACTATAAGGGTTCCGATTTAACTTCGGAGTCTTAAAAATGACGTGCTTAAGGTGTATCTACGATATCTACATGAATAAAGAATTTTTAATTTTAATAGGCAACCATTAGGTAGGTATTACTACCTATAAATTTAGTATTTTGGTTAGGTATCTAGTACCTAGTTAAAAGTCTCACCCTAAATCAGCAACTCACTGAGTGATGATTAGCAGAAAAGTGCCTTTCATTTTCTTCCTAAGTGTCTTTATTTTTTGCCATTTCAATGACTTACTTTAATATAATTCATACTTTGCTATTATGTCTGACGTATGATTGTAAAAGTTGAATTCCTTCAAGTCTAAAAGTTTTTTCAAAGGAATTTTGACATCAAATACTTTGGAACCAGAATAACCAGAATAGACCCGTAGAATGCACCATGATATTCAACGAACCGATACTTAATTAAGGCGGATCATGTTCACGGTACATATCGGGTTACACGTTTTTTATCTAAATTATTGCAATCGCCTCATCTCTAGTTGGGTCATGTGATGGGACTGTTTGATTAGATAAATGTGGGAACCTTGTCGTACATGGCGATGTCAGTCTCCTAACTTTTGTGCCAATATTACTGCGTTTACATTAGGTAGATCAAAATTTACCAATTTGTATTTCTCTCTTCTCCTTATGGATCCAATCATCTCGTTACATACGTATAGTACATAATTAAGACCAGATAGAAATAACTTGGTTAGTTCTTAGAGGCATCATACTAAAGGACATCACGTACTACCCTCAGTGGAAAAACAGCATAAGATGAAAATTGCAATTTTACAGGCGAGCAAAAAAGCTGTTAAAATATCAGTAAGTAATCAAAGGAATTTACATCACGATTTCTTGCACAAAACCGTCAAGATTAATGATAAAATTTTGGAAAAAAATTGAGCATAATTATGCAGCTTTTGTCCCTCTTTCCAATCATGCTAATATAGACTTATAATTTTTTTCCACTAAATATGCGTTCTCATACTACACGGCTGTGAGTTTACTCAACTTTTTCAGATGAAGTCGCTTGTAAAATGTAGAGTATAAAATGAACACAATGTAGAGTAAGTAATTTATTGTGGCCAATATCTTGCAAGTTCTGTAATCCAAACCCCACATCTATTGTGGCTGTAGTGGTTGTTCAAACAAAGCGCAGCCCGCCCACGGCCCGGGGCATTAATTTAACTCCTCAGCGCACAGATTGTAACCTAAAACGTAGAGTTTAATCGCGACTCTACTGAAATATTGTCGTGTAATGCGATACGTTTTGTGTAGGAAGGCCACGGACGGACGCCTGTATAGTATGGATAGATAGATAGATAGATATATAGATAGAACATACCTGCAAAGTGACTAATTTGTTGGTGGCTATTTTTCGGTGTATATTTTCAAGTCTTAGGTATTTTTTTGTCTGGATCGCGTACTGTCTCTACATTTGTAGAACATTGTCATCCCTGTATTTTTTTTTGCAACTATTGCCAATATGTACATTTAGATATTCATCTCATGTTGTTTCTACTACCTTTTCAAAAAAGCTATTTTTTTTTGAGAAGAAGAAATGGTAAAAGATACTCCTGAGCACTTCTTTTAAATAACTGTATCGATATTATTTTGGTTAGGCTCTGTCCGTCTAGCGGTAACACCACAGACATAGATAGTCTGTGGGTAACACAATACAACACATCAATATTTTACCTGGCCTCGTGTGTATTCATGTTTCATTTATTTATATCACTTGTATACTGAGTCACTTAATTGTACCTATCAGTATTTAGTTTATAATTATAATATTACTAGCTGTGCCTCGCGGTTTCACCTGCGTTAATTTGTGGAAAAAACTAACTACTAAAATATATGATGTTATATGTATAGCCTTCCTCGATGTGGACTATCGATATATAAATGGACTATCAAACACAAAAATAATGTTTCAATTCGAACCAGTAGTTCCTGAGATCAGCGCGTTCAACCAAACAAACTCTTCAGCTTTATAATAACTTATAGTATTATTATTAGTATACTGATAAGCTTTTATATAACTTGCTTTGTTCGTTAACTTGTTAGCGTATAATGTAAGGGTAATAATGTTTGGATCAAATCTTACAAGCTGAATTAGAAATACTTCCTCTCATCAGAGTTGAAGTCACATAGGTGACATAGGTATTCTTTTGGTTCTGATGACTAGTACATATTGAAACTTAATGTATTTTAATATTCTTTATAATACTCATATACCAACAGATCTGGATATTTTAAGGATAATGCCAACCGTATCAATTACGTAATAATGTAGTAATCGAATCTTTCCTATAAACTAGGAACGGAAATCATAGAATTAAAGAATGCGTAGTTACCTGTAGGCCTCTTTTACTTATAATATCATTGCCTGTAGGCCTTGTAAAATTATTAACGTTTTCAAATGTGTCGCGTTTATGGAATCCACCGGCAAGTTTATCAAGCCGTGCATGACTCAATATGTGACAAACGCAATTCTCAAAACTCGCTCGGCCATTTCGATATTTACATGGAAATCGAATCGAAATCTTATTCAGATGTCATCCTAATAAAATGCTCGATCTTTTGTCACAAAATAACATGATAATGTTGTTTGTAACGATATTATAAGCAGTTGTGTTTACGTGTTTATATGAAGATCATGTTGCATGGTAGGCCTTTAGGCCTAGGGTATTACTTTTAAGTAATACCATTTTTGATTCGTCTTCTTGTGTGTTGTACATTCTTAAAGGTATCTATGTAGTAGTATGTATGTTGTTGTAGAGTATAGTGATACCTACGTAAATATATCTAAATTAAATAAATGATTTCTTGGAAAAAAATATATATCTAAAATTATATGACGTTCTTTGCGTCCTTAATTTTGATGTATAAAAGTAAGGCAGAAATAAATCGGCCAAAAATTAAAGAGTCTGTGTTAATTGCAAAATATTTATTATAATAGTTAAAGATTATACGCCTACTTTAAAAGATTTCAGTCAAATAAATACACGATTTTTGTTTTTTTTAAATTAAATATCACTAAAATTGTACAACAGATAAGCTATTTACAATATATCACAAATAATATTTGAAAGAGGTCCTATTCTATTAGTATTATCACTTCTACTTACAGTCAGTCCGCTCCGTATGGAATATTCGGGAGTTTCACGAACCGAAATCGACAAGCGCATGAACCACTTCAAGTCACTGCTCCTATTGGAACCGAACGCACATTCCTAATCAACATTGCTAATCTACTAAAAATGACTCGAGGATGAATATTAAATAGCGGCAAATCACTAGTTCACTCACTCCACATGAATATACGGTAGAATTAGGAATCAGCCGGCGCGTGCCGGCCTACAGCTTCTCGAACGCTCTGGAATTGGTAAGCATTTCTCTCGTGAGCCGCCACACCTGCTTGGCGGCGTTCTCCAGCGCCGTCGGCGACTTGCCCTTGAATAGGTCCACGTGCGGGAGGAAGTAGTGCGGGCACCGCCGGCACTGCAGCGAGGAGATCAGTTGCAGGAAGATTCCGTTTATCCTGTCGCCTATCGCACCCTCGTCCCACTCGTGCTCCCTCGGGTGCTTCTCGCACTCGTACAGCAGCAGCGTCTTCATGTGATAACACGTCACCGGGTTGCCCGGCAGGTCCAAGTGTCTGTCCCTGATCGTTTTGAGAATGCTCAAACACTTCCGTCGGCATCCACCTTGCAGCAAACGATTCTCAGCCTCGAAAAAGCTCAACACCCACGCGTCACCCTCCATTGCGGAGTTTTTTCCCTGTAAGGCGATACATTCCTTCGATAGTAGATCGAAGCCCTCGGTCTTGACTTCGGCCACGATGTTGGGGTGCGGCCACGGGATGGCCGGCAGGGGCCAGTGCGCCGCCGACCTAGGCCAAAGTCCGGCGCACTTGAAAGCGGGTGTTATCTGCACTATGTAACGTTCACGAATCCGCAACTTCACTTCGGTCGTCTCGGCGATCATTTTCACGCAGTCTCTGTAGGAACACTTGTCGCAGGCCTGGGCGACTAGAGTCTGGAATCTGGAGCGTATTTTTCTCGCCGAGAGGTATCCCGAGGCGGTGATGAACTCCACCCAGAGGGACATGGAGCGCTTCCTGCCGTCGCTGAGCTTCAGCACGGCGCATCCAGGAAGGGAGCCGTCGTCGACGAAGTTCAAAACTCCCATTTGGTTCAGGTAGATGACGATCTCGAATTCGTGAGGCGACACCACCTCGAGGCCGTCGAACCGGCCGTTGTAGTCGGTGAGAGACGAGATGAATCTCGGCTCCTGCAGTTCCACCTCCTTGAGAACATCTTGAACTATCCTGCATACTTCATGAATGGTCTTCGCGATTTGCGCCTTGCGGTTGGCGACCCGCTCGTTGTAGTACTTGTTCATCTGGTAGACTAGCTTGGATTGGGCCGCCATCATCTCGGGTGGCACGAGCATGGTGGCAGGGTGCGTTCACGCGGTGCTCATGGTCCTCGCCGGCGATGCACACGCGCTCGGAACGCAGTCGTTCGACGACTGAGCCATGTCCGATCATCCGGTGACGACGCCGGGTTACGCCCATCGTGGTACCGGCTAGCGAATCGGAAAAGGACGCCCCGTCCCCTTCCCGCTACAGACTTTTCGCTTGCGACGGACAGAGACGACGATAGCTTTGTGGAGCGGCGTGTTCGGTCGGAGCGTATTGATCGGAGGGCAGCCCCGCCTCGCCCGAGGTAGGTATTCTGGTGGCGAAGAGGTCGAGGTGATCGTAATTACATGATCGGCTTAGAGCGATCCTCGTTAATTCGGTAGCGGCTAACAAGATCGGCTATTAATGACGACATTTTTTTCGGCTTCTTGTTATGAACTTCCTAATTGTGTTAATTGCTCTAATATGAGGCCGTCGTTACTGACACAACTCATAATGTTTGATGGAGATGTTGGCGACAATAATAAACACATGGTTCTGGTTCTCGCAATCTTTTTAATGTCGCTAATTGTGTTTTTATAGTCGTTTTAATCCTTAACTTCATAGTAATTAAAATATTTTTGGGTCATGACTAAGGAGTTTGAACTCTGGAATATTGACAGCTACATACCTATAAGAAACGAATTCTAAAAACAGGAGGGACGTTTTACATTACCAACCTGTTTAATTATATTAGTTTAGAAATAGTGTTATTTCAAACTAAATTGGTAGGTACTCTATCTGCATGTGTTATACACATTATTAAGTACCTGTCATCATCCTTTCTTTTTTCCTTTTCTTGGCTTTCATTAATCTTTAATCACTGCTTTTTTTATTAGTATGTTTGTCATTTTGATAATATTTAATTTTTTATTTATTTTTTTACTCTTTACTTCAACCTTTTCTCACTAAAATGTCTTTGCTTTATCTTATGTGGGTACGCCTGTACCCAATTTATATTCTTGCTGTTTTCTTTCTACTACCTACTGGGTTGTCTGGAAGAAATCGCTTCAAAGCGATAAGGTCGTCCATTGTTTTGTTTTCTTTTTTCTTGTGCTCCTATGTAGGTATATTATTTTATGGTGTACAAATAAAGTGTTAAATAACGAACGAAACGAACAAATAAAGTAGTCTCCCTACCCATAATTTCTTAAAGATAAACCCATTTTATTTGTAAGTACTTAGGTATAAATTATTCACACAATATTATAAAATATAGCGTCTCAAACATAGCTTAATAAACTATACAGTTTGATTAATTTTAGTCCACATCATACACTGTATGTGTGTATGAGCTGTCATCGAAGTTATTTGCACTCCAAGAAAATTAATATGAACATTTCCTGTTATTAATTCCCCCTTAAACATCCCGATACAAATTACTTGGCAACATTGCACGCGCACACATTATTGTGATCAACGCGCAACGCTTAGAAATAGGTTTACGAGTGTTTAAAAACATGTTTTAAAATGAATATTAAATATTATAATTCATGTTGATTTCTGCACCTGTATTAAATATTATTAAATACACTTGAATTTTTAGACGAAAAAACATTTTTTATTGTTGATAATGGCTCTCTGGGCCTTTACAACTTCACGTGAAAATAGGGACGAGTTTGAAAAGGCTATCCGAGATTTTTTTTTTCACTGTTAATAAAAGTAGTATTTAGGCATCTAGGCTACTCATGCTTTAAATGAAATTCATCTAATGGGCTTATCTAGGTACATGTACATTTTGATTTTAAAGTAGGTAGGTTCATCGAGATGAAAAATTATCTATTATAAAACCTAAGCGAATACGCAATAATGTATTTTAACTACATATTTAAGTAAACATTATGAAATTCATACTTACTAATAACAATTTTTTTATACAGTTCTTACAGTTTGTCTCTATTTTTTTCATCTACGAAAATTATTTATATGTATATGAAAATTATCATAATTTCAGGTTTTCAGTTTTTGTCTGTACAGTTTAAAATAAATAGTAAATCTAGACCAGGTACGTTATCTAGTTATAATTATCCAAATCATATAGGTGGTAACAAATGCTTATTCCAATTGGCAGCAGCACTCGCGCGTCGGGAACTATCAGCGAACAAAATATGTGTTTAGATGTTCGCAAATAGGTATACTTCGCGTCGATCGAATATATTTCACAAAGCATGAAGTTATTATCATCGTTTCTTATATCCATCGTTTTATCGTCAGGTAACTCAACGGTTTTGTTTTGAAAAGCGACGTACAATGCAGAGTCATAGATTCGCGTATTGACTTTTGTTTTGAAGTGGATGTTTTCGGAGGCGTGTATTAGACACTCCGAATCACTTTAGCTCCCCCCAAAGAATGAAATTTCTACTCAGTGCCGGCGTTAGAGCCACTGATACCCCAGGCAAGAAGAATATTGTGCCGCCCACATAAGAAAATTAAAATCGAGCTTTTTTTGCTCGAAAAATTTCTCTAAAAACGTTTTTTTAATAGTTGCTCTGTATTGAACTCTAGTATGAAATTCTGGATAAGATATGTCTTCCAAACCACCGCCTCAATTTTTTACCTAATGTAAACATCATTTTGCTTCTCATAATTGAGAAGGTCTTGTCTAGAGTTTGTAGTTCCCAGATGATAGGAATTTTCATGACGTGTCGCGCGGAAAATTTAAAATTGACTGAAGTTTTTAAATAGAAGGAGAAAAAAGTTATATATTTTTTAAATTACTAGATAGTTAATTCCCAAAAAAAATTGTCAACCATAAATAGGTAAAGTAACATTGCCACAAAATGTCAGCATTATTTTTGTTAAGTTTTTCGTTTCGCCAAGAAACTCATTTTCAGTAAGAGTAGGTAACTTAAACTCGATAACCACAATTAATGTGATTCTATAAGTGGCTTGTTTGCTCTGTTTGTTTTGTTATGTATTTATTATGTTTGTTGGTTAATAAAATCCATTTCTAAAAATATATCACTTGATAATAGAATAGACGACACGCAATAACTTCTGTCGTGTTAAAATGTATCCATGTCTATATTACAACTGCAGTACGAATGTTTGGTATTCGTTAACAATAAGACACGCATCTATTGTAATGCAACGAGTTAATTCGAATGTCCTATCCAATAAGACGTCTGGATACCTACCGCTGTCTCGACTGCTGCTGTCTTATTAGTTATATTGGCTCATTGACACGTCTCACATGTCTCCAAATGTCGATTTAATTTGTCTTGATTTTGTTTTAATTTACAGGATTGATAAAATAGCTATGTCATTAATAAATGTTTGATTTGTTAACGAATGCTCGAGATTTCTGTTACTGTTCTTGCCTACCTCAATTTATTAGATCAGCAAAGGCAAAAAGGTTTATTTAATTTATTTTGCCATTTCTATCTTTCTCAATGCATTGTTGTTCAGCACCAGTCTATTAATTATATGCTACTAAATATATTTAAACTTAAATTTATCCTAATATTTCATGATAATACGAAAATATTATCTTCATTAACGCCGTATCTTGTAAGTAATAGGAAAAATAAATAGGGAAATTTAGTTGTAACAAAAATAAAAATAACATACAGACATTAAGTATTAGCTGCTTTGAGCTAATAATGATGGAATGAATAGTTTGTTTACACAATAAACTCTCCGAGTATACGACTTACGTCTCTATCAAGAAATAGTAGACTGCTCTACTACCAAGAACATCATAGGGAAAATTCTATGGTTGACATTCCAAGAAATGTCTGGTATGGGTTTGACTTGGAGCGGGCTTTTGTACAGAAATGACTACATAATTATGATAAACTTATATCTATATATTTTGTGTATAGATAAAAAATAGGTATATTGAAATAAGAAGGTACATAGGTCAGGGCTAAATAAATACTCATGTCTAAATGTCTACTAATGTCTACATTTAGGTACCTATAATAGCGTAGATACAACTTCGTTGATGCGGGAATCAAGTTCATAATCAGGACATCGCGTTTTGCACCGAATATAGGTAAACTGTCTCGACACTGCTTCATAAGTTATTTACACTTCAACCGAAATAGGTATACCTACGAGCAAAAACTAGTACTTACAAGAGATCGAACGCTTAGAATGCTCACAGCTATAGGTGAAAATATAACCAAGTTGAGCCGATCCCTTCCACTCCATGGCATGCCGTCCTATTTCGGTCGCGATTGATGGCCGGCCGCGTCATGATGGATGGTCTCACGTTGCTTGATTTACGCACCGCTGTTTCTCCTGCGCCCCTGGTACCTGCCGACTGCCACTGAGGGAATACGGGATACGGACGCCCGGACGGACGGAATTCAAAGTCATTTGCGTTTATGTCCCCCTGGTAGGATATAAGCTTTAATTGGTACATCTGTTAGATCCGATGGTTAAGTTTATGTGGGTATTTTTAATTTTACCGCCAGAATTTATTTAAGAATTACGATTTAAGTTTTTTACAGCATGGTATTTTTCCTTAGTTACAGCAAAATAGTAGAGTACTTTTAATCAAAGCAATTTATTATTTTGTACCCAATTGGGCACTAGCGGATCCATGGGCTAGAGGAGCTCCAGAAAAAATCATCTAGATCCGTCCACATGTAATAACATTGAGAATAATGAACATTTTATATCCTCAGGCGGTTCAAGACGAAAAAGATACAAAAATCGGTCAGGCCTCCTCATAACATAGTTCCTGAATAACGTTATATTTTCAATGTGGGTAACTGCTGCCTACCTAGTAATTAGGTACCTATAATCGTAATACAATACCTAGTTAATATACCAAGGAAGTTCTAAACAGTTCATAAACATAAATATTTAAATTCCTTCTAACTTTGTCGTTATAAAATGATGTGTATTTTTATCACTGAAAAATTAATCACGTAAGTAGTTCTCACACACAACGAGATCGAATCAGAAAATAAAATAATTATACAAACTAGTACCTAACATCTAGACATGCTTGTGAGACAGGTATGAATATTCATATTAAAAACATAATACCAAATCTTGTTATACTAATCAACGCACAATAAATTAATTACGTAGCTAATAAAATTACCTCTAATGGCCGAAACCATGTAGTTTGGTGTAATTAATGAAAACCAGACAGTAATATAGGTATATAGCATAAATTCTGGAAGCTCATTTATTTGTCCGTAGACTGTGAATGGTAAATAGTAGGTTAGGTAAAATATTTTGACAAAAATATATTACATTGAGGAAGCTATTTCTTCTACTTTATCTGAATAATTATTTTTCAAAAGAGAAAAGATTAGAAGGTAAGGTCAGTTGAAGAGGTATGTTTTCATCCAAAATTCTAGAAGACTGGCGTGTGACTATCCCAAATATTTGCCAAAGTAAAATCTGCCAAAAATTCTGTATCGTTAGATAGAGGTCTTTACGGTCTTAACCCTAGAAACATAACTTTATTGCAGCCTACGTTAAGGGTAACCTGGAGTAAAATTTACTCCAGTAAAGAAAGATAATATACCTAACACTTGCCATAACAGTCAAATATATTTTTATCTTATTAAAGAAAACAGTTTATTATATTCATAAAATAACAATTTTACAATGACATAATAAATATATATTTGCTTTTAAATAAAACAAAGCTGTGTAAATAAACATTAACTTTTGTACTTTTATAGGTTCAACAAAAAATGGTGCGATAGAACTTGATATCCTAAAAGAACAATGCCCAAAAATTATTTTTTATTTTTTGTAGCGTCTTAAAACGTCAGGTATACCGAAGCAATTCAATTATTTTTTTACGTATTTTAAAATTAATACCTGTGCCCGTATTACCCAGCGTAAAATAATTTTATTAATAAGTGATGAATTGACTATAATAACAATTATGTCAACAATGTCCATTTTCATTCGGGCACTCACTTCAATACATAGCTTGTATCAAGCAAGATATAGGGAGACTTCTGGCCAATATTACACACAGAATTTCGTTATAAATGTTGGTAACAAATGTAATGATGTCAAATTTCCATTTCCGGTTGTCAATAAAAAAAAAGTCAGAATAAAAAATAATGGTAAAAATTACATTCTCCCCTACTCTATGACTCAATGGTTATAAGAATTCAATCTCAAAATACTTTGGTTCTGGGGTGTGTCGGCTGAAAATTCTTATATATCTAAGCTCAGAAATTAAAGCGGCGATTTTTAGAATTTTTTTTATTTTAAGACGCTAAAGTTGAAAATGAAATAAAACGATGTATGGTAGTTGGGCATTGTTCTTTAAGACATATAAAATAAAGATATTAAAAACAATTTTGTTTCCAACTAAATTTATAGGTATAGATAAAAGGTTACTTTTCAAAATGTTGGATAAAATAATACTTGTCCTACAAATGCCTCAAGTCCTTTTTTTGTAATCTGATTTGTATGGATGTATATTTTCCCTTTGTTTTCTACTTCTTTATCTTCATCTCTACCTACCATCAAGTGAAATAGTGACCAAGCATGACCATAAATAGTGTCAGAAAAGAAAAAAATCCCATCGTGGATTACGATACTTACCCTTACTCTGAAAACTTGGTCTAACAACTTGCAGCCAAATAGGCTTTTACTCGCCTCATTAAAATATTTTTTCCTAACATTGGCCATACAGTGGCAGACTGGCATGCATTCCCCGGACGCTAGTATCCTTAATAAGTTCCAATATGGTCTAGACAACGTAATAAAGGCACTGCTTTTTTATTTTTCTACTAACGAAGTATCGAAAAGGAATAAGACCAAATCGGTATGGCTGCTGAGAAACACATAGACGGAGAAAATAAGGTGTTGTTTGTATCGCCTATTCCTCTAGACTAAGATAAATGTTCAATTTATTCCACGCTGTGTACTCCTATTGTTGTCAGTAGTGTCAGTACCCACTTATGTTCATTGTTGAGCATTTTGTTACTTTGTCCTTTCCCACAAGAATTCGTGAACGACGTAATTACGTTTTGAATGATAACAATCGTGCATACCATAAGTAGCAATTCCCTCTGGTTTAAAAATATATTTAAAAGTCTTGTTTTGTTCTGTTATTCTGTAGCGATATCTACCAATTAGGTTTTTTTTTTATGGAAATAGCCGGCAAACGAGCTGACGATCCACCTGATGGTAAGTGGCTATCGCCGCCCATGAACATCAGCAACACCAAAGGCATCACTGATGCGTTGCCGGCCAAGAAAGAAAGAAGAAAAAGAAAGAAAGAACTGGCTCTCAAGCCCCCAGCCGGAACACGACGAGTCGTTTGGCGGCTGACTCGTTGTATCAATAAGATAACTTAAATTATGTTTCGTCTTGAGAAAGGTAGAGACAACCAATTGAACCAAGTTATCTTTGTAGGAGGTAGAAGTGACCAGTGACTCTCACAACTGAGGGGTTCCGTTTCAGACGTGTGATCTTTTTATATAACGCTATACACTCATAGCTCCACACTAGGATTCCCTGTGTCGTGGGTCCATGGACAACACACAAATACAAGAACGCACGTGTAAGTATTTCAGGTCGTCAGCAATAGCCGATTTGAGCTATTAGGTATGCAATTTGTGAATGAACTTAAACTGTATAGATTACAACAGCCATTTAAGTATAATGAAATGAAATTGCTGTTTATTTATAACGAGTAACCGCCCTCGCTTTGCTTCGGTTTTCTTTATTTTTTACACCATGGGTTACATTATTGGAGTTTTAATAAGGATCCCTAATTTTTTTGATAGTATAATATAGCCTATGTCAACTGGCGATAATCTAGCTTCCCAACAATGAAAGAAATTTTCAAATCGGTTCAGTAGTTTCGGAGCCTATTCAATGCAAACAATCAAATCTTTCCTCTTTATAATATTAGTATAGATTTAAAAAAATACCTCAAAATTTAGGAATGTCTAATACCTACTAAAAATATTAAACACGTAGGTAGCATCTGTTTAAAATCGTTCTCGAATGAGGAAGCGAAAATCCAGCATACGTTTTTCAGAATAAAAGTAGAAGTTATTTTCATCCATCTTTTAGTCTTGAAAGGATATTCCCACGAGTGTTAGTTCGCCTCCATAAAGTTGCGGTGAGACTGTGCAGTGTGCACGGCGCATGCGCGTTGTACGCAAAATGGCCGCGGTGTCGCCCCGCCCACTTCCGCCGGATGTCCGCCCTGCGTTCTACTGGACGGACGGACGGACGGACGCCCGCACCCCCGTCATGTTGACTTCGGGTCGGTGCCTTGCTGCTCTTACAAACAAAAATGATACCTAGCATTCTTTATGTTAGATCAAGATCCCGTTGCAAGTTTGCTACGGTCACTGAGTACTGACAAAATAAATTTTTTATATTAAGTATATTTTTTTAAGTTTTTATCATGAATTACATATTAAATTTAAAAAAAAATATATTTAAAATCCGATTGTTCTCTGCTATCACATTCATCATCACAAATATCAGAATCATTCTCATTGTTAATATTCTGTTTTATAGAATTACATATGTAGCACATTTTCAACTTGCGTAGACGTTTCATTTGCTACGAACCAATTATGTCGGTAAGTATGAGAAATACCTGGCTATCGCCATCCTTGTGTCGAATGCTTGTACTTAGCGCACTCTTTTTCACTCTCAGTAATTTTTATCAGCTGGAAACTCTGAAAGACTGAAAAACTGAGACCTTTTGATTGATTTGACTGAAAGATTTTATTTAAAATTAACTCTTCTGAAACGGATTTGTAGTTTCAATAGGTATATCCATGTCAAGTTACACCTATCTCAATCCTTAGCCTCACCCACACGCTAACGGTTAAGAATTGACCTTATTTTCTTAACAAGGTAGGTATCATCGTTTTTTTAGTTTTGCTCATTATTTAAAAGATTATTGTGTGACATTGAAGTAGGTATAATGTCATAGAACAGACATCTCGAACAAAATGTGTGTCCCGTCCGGGGGGTTCGATTTTCAAAATTGAGCCCCCGTTCTCCTTTCAAAATCGAACGAATCCATTGAAGATTGAAGCCACGTGGCGCCAATGCATTGGGGCATACATGGTGTTCGCGGTGTCAGTTCTATACGCTAGTAATAATACTTCAATGTTGTGTGATATGTTAGATAGGCAAGTGTCTAAATACCGTGTCCATGACTGACAGACTAGCAAATAAACTTGTAATGAAAATCCTAGCAATTTCAATTTAATGAAGTCATTATCGTTAAATACTTGAGTAGGTATCTATTGCGTTTTATAAATTGTTCGAAATTACCCTTGTTAATATTCCATCCGTGTAGTTTATGTTCGAGCTGCGTGCTTGGCCTTTCAAGTTGGATAATACGAGTAGCTACACCTTACTTAACTGCGGCAATACCGTATTCAGTGAATACCTACCTATACTTATCACTTGAATTGGGAGTGTTCGTCTCATAAAATAAATAATTCCTATTCTTTTATCGCTCAGTTTATATTACCTATTTATCCAAATTAAGCTTCATGGCTCTTATTTGAACGTCGAGCCGACTGCCATTGGGACACAATATAGTTTTGTTTTTTGCTCTGCCCACGTTTTCAGGCATAATACCTAGGGTTGCCAGATGGCAAGACTGGAATATCTGACAAAATTTCAAAAAGTCGGGATTTGTCGGGACAAAATCATTTTTTTTTGGAAATAGCCGGTAAACGACCTGACGACGAAAAAATGACGGTTAGAGCGCGTGTGGCTAACGCGTTTTGTTGAATCGAGTGAATTGTCGGGACATTTTGTATTTTGTCGGACTCTGGACGTCATGTGAAATGTCGGGATAATCCAGACGAATCTCCACTAACTAGCAACCCTTATAATACCCTATATCCTATTCCATTCATGGTCTACCTGTCAGCAAAATTTCATGAATTCCTTTCAGTGGTTTTTGCGTGAAACAGTAACAAACATCTTATAGGTAAGCATTGTTATGGCAATTCGTTATCCATACAGGGATGATATAAATATTTACGAACTAATCTGCAATAAGAAACTGCAGTGAGAAAACGGAATAACTATTATAAATTGCAGTGAATCCGGAGGTAACTTTTTTCAGTGCAAGAGAGAGGGGACCCTTTTTTTTGTTTAAATTTAATTTAACATTACCTTTCGTGATAGGTCACGAAAGGTTAGAGTTAGGACTCTAGTTTAATAAATAGGTTTTTCTGGGGTTTATCTGTATATATCTGTATTATATCGCCAAGTTTTTATTATTAGTCTTCTAAGAGTTCACACACTCATACCCCATGATCAAGATTCCCATCTTGTCTGTGTGAAGACACTGATACCTGATAAGACATCACAGATAAAAAATCCGAGGGCAAAATTTTCTCTGTCACATCAATATCGAGGTAATATCGAACCCTGAAACAAGTGTAGGGACAAAGGACTATTGAACTTGTAACCCTTTATTCAGTTTAGGCTTAGGCCATCCCATCTGCGCTGCAAGTAGATATCAACGGCCGTCAAGGTTTTATTATATTTCTACTAAGAGCACATTTACCTCTTATAATAAAGTTTCGTTCTCTCAACATATTCTTTATTTATAAGCATTACTCAAAATAAACGTCCAAAATAACAAAAAGAAAATTAACCGTTTAGTGTTCCACCGAGCCACAATAAACACATCACAAAACGTTAGAAATAACCGCCACCGCTCTGAGCAAATCATCTTTATCTTGGAACATTTCGAGCGCATTCAACGGAACTATTAAAATCACGTCAGTTGCGTACGACGCGGCAACGCGCGTATTAATTTACGATCGTCGTATCGAAACACAACGGGCGCTCGTAATTAATACGGCAAACTGTTTGGATGTAACGTCACATTGAAATAACTGTAGCGGCTAGCTGAGATGCTGAACGGAAACGACGATTAAAACGAATCGGATTCTCGCAGTGAGTCGCATCAACGGCGAGGGATCGAAGGAACTCGTCATAATATTTATGGTGTATTGAATTCGCTATCGTGTCGTATGAAAGATGTGGCCGGACAGACATCTGTCATCCCCCACCGCCAGCGCACGACTGACGCGTTCCACCCTTTCAGCCCCCACCCAGTGGGGATTAAGCTCCGCCTCTTATGGAGTGCCCTGTAGAACCATTACAACGTATAAATTATTGCGCATGACACTGGAATTTGGACTTTAAATTTGAAACGATTCAGTGCGTTTTATTCTAACCGGTTTTACAGTAATAGGGTTGTGCTACTGTTGCATTTATCGACAATTATTTTTCTTGCAAAGGTACTTCGGTGCACGGTAATTGGATTCGGGATCGCGATCGAGCAGTGAATTGAGACGTCGCGGTTGGTTGTAATTATTATAAAGATGGCCGATAGTGGACGCCGGCTTTGTTTTCGCGTCCGATTGGGCTTTTTGTTATGAGTCTTGGTGGTGATTTTAAATGAGAGTATTGGCTTATGATGTCTTCTTAAACGCAGGTAGAAGTGAAGTTAATTCAAATAGAGTAGTAGAGATAGAGTAGGAAACTATGTACTTTTTATGGAGCATCCAAAAATAATAATCTTAATCTAATAATCCATCTAAAGAGCTATTGTAACGGCAAGCAGACACAGACATCCCTATTTTTTTGATTTTTTCTTTTCTATGTAGGTATACTGAAAAAGGCATCACCAACACGTTACCGGAGAAGAAAGAAGCAAACTGCCACCAATTCACGTAGGTAAAACACATTTCACACCTTCAGTGGAAAAAAGGCATAAGATGAAAATTGCAATTTTACAGGAGAGCAAAAATGTTAAAATATCAGTAGGAGTAGTGAAAGGAATTAACGTTACGATTTCTTGCACAAAACCGTCAAGATTAATGATAAAAATTTGAAAAAAATTGAGCATATGCAGCTTTAGTCCCTCTTTCCAATCATATTAAGTAATAACTAAAATTCTACGTAAGATGATCTATTGTTGGAACGAAGTTCCTTATCGCACGTTGTGAAAGGGGGCTAGACGGAAAATTACGACACTTTGTGATTTTACGAATGACGACACTTTTTTTGAAGTGATTCACAGAGTTTTACAGAGATGGCGCTGTACAACTTTCTGAATCACGCTATATTTTTTTACTTATGTTAGGGCCAAAGAATCTCAACAGCGTGATTCAGAAAGTTGTACAGCGCCATCTAGTTTCATATTTCATATTGCTGAATCACACTGCTGAGCGCGTAAAACAATTGTTGAGTGTATACAGGTTTTTTGTAAATAATAAATAATAAAAAATATTGCTATTTTACTTATGTTAGGGCCAAAGAATCTCAACAGCGTGATTCAGAAAGTTGTACAGCGCCATCTAGTTTCATATTTCATATTGCTGAATCACACTGCTGAGCGCGTAAAACAATTGTTGAGTGTATACAGGTGGTTTTTTGTAAATAATAAATAATAAAAAAATAAAATTTTATTACAATTCCTTCACTAATTAATCGAAAGGAACTTTGTTCCATCCGGGTGTCCCTTGACACCTCTCACCTTTTTTTTCACTGAGGGTGCGATTTCAATGTTAATTTTATGACGAAAGATCCCCCTGTGGAATAGAGTTAGCTTATACCCTGGATTAACACATAGGCAACTTTTTATCCCGGATAAGTTCAGGGTTCCCGCGGGATTTGTAAAACTCGATGTTTTACGATCCCGGGCAAATAAATTTAAATTAATTAGTTAAAAATTTCGTATAAAAACCACCGTACTGCGGGCGAAGCCGCGGGCACAAACTAGTTAGGTCTGAATGTGAAAGTTTTTATGGATGTTTGTTAGTCTTTCACGCAAAATCTACTGAAAAAAATTCATGAAAATTAGCACACAGCTTGACCACGATTTGGAATAAAATATAGGTAGGGTAGTTATTATCCCGGTAAACGCGTGCAAAGTCGCAGGTAGTGCGCTTGTTACTAATTTTAGACGTTATTAGTCCTACTTCCACACACATCCACATCTCAGGAGTTTAATTTGAGCTATTTTATTGCATTGCATAAAAAAGTAAAATCATCTACGCGAGCAGGCGACAAACCAGTCATAGAGGTAAACTTTTTATTTTATTTAGAACTCTTCCCACTAAATAAACCTCACACTAACCGTAGATAGGTACCAGGCTAACAGCGATAAACAGGAGGTTCGAGATAAGAATTGAGGGTTTACGAGCCGGCTCCACTACGGAACCCGTGTTAATTGATAACGCCGCTACTGTCGAATCGTCAGTTTGTTTATAGATAACTGAGATTTATAAGCTGGTGACCGGAGTTTCCTGGGTGTAGTGGAAGTTCAGAGGTTGTTTTGATAATGGTAATCGTTACTGTCTTAATAAACTGATGTAGCTATTTGTTAATCCTTTTTTAGGTTCATATAATGCTGGGTGGTCTGTAATACTGGGTGTTACTGCGAAGGATGCGATGATTGCACTTGTTAATTGGCTCATCAACATTGCAAAAGACCTTAATAACTTATGCTTGGTGATATGATATTATGTATGATCTTACTTATAGATCTACTGGTGTTTATTTTTATGTGCTCAAGAACATGGTAGCTTGGCATTGCCACAAGCATTTAAGCTCTAGGGAAGAAATTTAGGGAGATTACATAATTATACCTAATCCGGAACCTACTATAGCGTAGATGGATATTAACAAAAATGTAATGTTTAATGTAACCTTTAAAATTTGAAGTTAGGTTATGCGTGGAGTGGATACAACCGATTAGTACAATCTTGAGAGCACATGATATGTACCATGTACCTATAGGTACGTATAAACAGTATGAATCCATCAAATCCTTCGACACGGAAGCTTATAGTTTCTTTTTTCTTGGTCATACGACAAATATTACTTGAATTGTTTATTTATTTATTTGTGCAGCTAACTTCATATTCAATCATCATCAGAAATCAGGCGCGGCTGAGAATCAATGGATATTCCATTGACCCGGCCTCAATCACAGTACAGGATTAGTGAGATTTGTTGGAAACCGAGGTCGTAATAAACACCGGAACCGCACTGGGATGACGGCGATGGCGCCCGCAATTCAAGTGAACCATATAGACACGTGTATCTAATTAGATACTTGACTGCGCTTCGAAAGATTAAGGCGTGACAGGGATTGGATAAAAGTTTGAACATTTCTTCTCAGAAGTTTTAGATAAGTCAGTTACATCGAACCAAGTATGATTAAGTTCCGGTAGCCGCGGCGCGGGGCGAACACGAGGAAACGGAAAGTCGAAGGATAGCGTACGGTGAGACGTAAGCGCGGGTACGGCAAGTCGTCCACGCACCGTACCGCGGTTCGTGAGCTTGTCTCGAGGCGAGGCGATTACGTTACGAATCCGTTAAGTGTGCTTTACAGTAGGGAGTTTCATACAAAGAATACTGACATGCAAAAGTTGATACGTTTACATTCCGTTTACGAGTTGATATGTGTGCTACGACCATAAAGCTGGCCATACACGATCAAAGTGTTACCTGTCAAGTTTGCAGTTAGACTGGTTGCGGCATCAAGTTCGCTGCAAACTTGAAAAGTAAACTTGATCGTGTATGGCCAAGTTAAAGAGCTCTACGCGGATGATTTTATTACGAATCTAACTACCGCCCAGATCTATCGTTCCTGATAGGTAGGTACTTATTTGGAAGCTATAACTTGGAAGTTATTCTCGTGCTTTGAGGAAGACCTACTTATAATGAGGAAGTCTGGCATTTTCTACATTGTCTTCTAAAGGTGAGTCCAGACAAGGTAACATGGCATGTTATAAAACATAGTTGTAACATAGCATGTTTCATAAGGACGATAAGCAATGTAAACTTTGTGGACGTGTTATAACATGTTACATAATCTGAACGCACCTTTACATATTATGTGACATAGTCTGGACTCTGGACTGACTTTAATATGTGTGGATACACCAGTGCACGCTTGAATTTGACATCCAGCCAGACTATGACTTTTAACTTTTATTATCTACGCCATATTCCACAACTGTCCCACGATTGCCCTACGGACACAAGTGACCTACAGAAGTGGAACAGTAGATAAAGATCGAGCGTCAATATTCACTCGAGTCTCAAGCAATATTCAAGACAATACCATTTCTAATATCAATAAATATCGCTTAAAAACGAATCCATTGAAAGCTTATAATATTCCCATAGTTTCCTTAGGTGTTCTTCTGTTATTGTATGAATAAGAAGAACCACCGTGTGGACAGTTCTTTCTTCCTTTGATGGCCGGCAACGCATCAGTGATGCCTTTGGTGTTGCTGATGTCTATGACGACAGCATCTTACCATCAGGTGGACGTCAGCTCGTTTGACGGCTATTTCTATAAAAAAAGTTATCGACGCTTGAAAGGAAAAATGGACTAAGCGACATTGAGCAAACTTTACAGGAGAGCAGTTTAAAGTTGGAATTTTTAGAAAAAAATCATATATTTTTTTGTAATCCTCCTACCGACGACGTTATTCTTACTGTTTTGGAATCCTTATTTTATCATCTATATTGTGGCGTACCTATACAACAACTTTTCTAAAAATTCAACTTTAAATAACGCTTCACACTCATAGCCCCACACTAGGATTCCCTGTGTCGTGGGTGCCATGGACAACACACAAGACAAGGACACTCACACCCAGACCGAGAACAGAAATTCAAACTCATCATTCAAATTTCCGCCTCGCTGGGAATCGAACCCAGGACCCTTGGCGCGGCGATCCGGCATGGTAACCATTGCGCCACACGGGTCACTTTAAACTCTCATGTAAAGTTAGCGCAATGTCCTTAGTCAATTTTTCCTTTCAAGCGTTGTTATAATATTCCAATACATTCCTTAGATGTTGTTCGGTTGTATGAAGTGTAAGTCCTTACCACTAATCCGGTAATCCGGTGCTGACAGCGCTCGTACGTTCCGCGCCGCACGCCTGATCCCCGCGCATAAATCGCACGGCGCATGGCTGCGGTTTAACGTTGACATATTTTATGTTTTTGTGACGAAAAACGACGAATACCATGAATGGCACGTTTATCGTTGTGGGTTTTGGAGTGGAGGAAATGCGGGAAGATTTCAGTTGAATGTGAGATTATGTTGAAGATATATACATACCTAAGATATATGTATGTACCTACAGATTCTGAGATTAAGACCAAAAATTTGCATTTTTAGTGTTCTAAATAAAATCGGAATCATAATAGTTTATCATATCCGTTCGTCCGTCCGTCGCGTCTGTCCGAAGCAAAGCGACGACGAGACCCCTAGTGCTAGAAAGCTGTAATTTGGTATGGATATACATATTTACTAAAACTCCAAAATCGTAGAATAAAACATTGAAAAATATTTTTTTCAGGGTACCTTCCGTACAGGTAACGTGAAGATGAATTTTTTTATTCGTCGCGTACCCTGAAGTATCCGTAGTATGGAGTATCGTTGAAAAAGTCTTTCAAAAACGCTACATTGCGCGTGGCCTGATACGCACTTGCCCGGTTTTATTATTGGATCTACCGCGTTATTGTTTACGCAATCTACAACTGCACAAAACAGTGATGATGTATTGAGAGAAGTGTTTCTCATCTTGTACGTTACAGCTAGAGCATCGAAGCTCGGTTCAATTTTGAAAAACCCGGGTTTTCGGGTTTAAGAATATCAAAACCCGGGTAGACCGGTTTTTTCGAGCTTTTCGAGCCTTTTATTCTATTTTTTTAAAATACACTAATCTGCGTTTATATATCGATTTCCTGCAATGAGTACAAATTATAAAGGATGAGGAAGAATTTAAATAAATGAAATAGTACTTTACAAATTACAAAAACAGTTTAAACTGTTTAAAAAAGTGATAAAGATTTATTTTTTCTTCAGAATATCTTAAAAGTAATCTCCATCCATCCATCCATCCATCAGCCCTTGGAGGTCCACTGCTGGACATAGGCCTCCCCTAACTTGCGCCACTCTGACCGGTCCTGAGCCTTCTGAATCCAGCGGATGCCCTCTGTCTTCTTCAGGTCGTCGGTCCATCTTGTCGGGGGGCGTCCTGTACTCCGTTTTCCGAGACGCGGGCGCCATTCGAGGACCTTTCTTCCCCAACGGTTATCGGTCCTTCGCACTATGTAGCCGGCCCATTGCCACTTCAGCCGGCTAATTCTTTGAGCTATGTCGGTTACTCTTGTTCGTCTACGGATCTTCTCGTTTCTGATGCGATCATTTAGAGAAATAGCAAGCATAGCCCTCTCCATAGCCCGCTGCGCTACTCTGAGCTTGTATTAGGCCAATAGTGAAGCACCACGTCTCGGATCCGTATGTCATCACTGGCAACACACTCTGCTCGAACACCTTCGACGTCAGGCACTGAGGTAGTGTTTTGGACGACAAAATATGACGCAGTTTCCCGAACGCAGCCCATCCGAGTTGGATTCTACGAGTGACTTCTTTCTCGAAGTTGGACTTACCCATCTGGATCACTTGTCCCAGGTAGGGCTTACTATCCGGATATTCGGATATTCGATTTATCCGGATATCCGCCGAATTTTAAATCCGGATAATGGGCTTGTTACTATCCGGATAATTCGAATAAAATGGATAGTAAATTTATAGTTTTTTATATGTTTTTTTTATTGAAATATATTTAAAGAACCAAGATGTAATATTTTAAACTTTATAATCACAAAATAGATAGTCTGTTAGCCTCCAATAATATAAAATACGACCAAATGCCAAAAAACAAATTAGTTAAAAACCCGCATATATATAATTTTTATGAGATAACTTACAAAATACAAATAATGGCAGCTCGATATTTATACAGAATACATGCAAGAAGCGTCCAAACCGTGTTCTAGTAACTTCCGCAATTTCAATAAAATTTTGGTAGGCCCTCAAGAAAAATGGGGAGGCATTTGCTATCTCCCTTGATGTCTCGAAGGCCTTCGCTAGGCCACGCTAGCCTTCTAAGCAAGCTTCCAGCTTACGGCATATCTCCTGGCCTTATCCACTGGGTAAAGGACTTCCTGAGCGACCGGTCTTTCCGCGTTGTAATCGATGGTTGTTCATCGAGAACGATGGCTACAAATGCCGGAGTTCCTTAGGGGTCCATTCTCTCCGCCACTCTTTTTCTGCTGCATATAAATGACCTGTTTATGCCCGGTATTTATGGGTACGCGGACGATAGCACAGTGGTAAAGAGATACCTACCAAGTTCCAGAGCCATTGGGGACGAAATTCAGTCTGAAAGAGAGGCCATGGTTGCTCGTATGAATCTCTCACACCACACGAGTGGGGCGAAGATAATCTTGTGAGAGTCAACGCCACTAAAACGCAGACGTATCTATTCACCGCCAAGAGGAGCCCACTTACTTTGGCTCCTACTTTTCCTACCTACTTACCTACAGAAAGGTGACAAATGTCACCTTTCTGCCTTGGACTCGATTGAGAGGCGTGCGAAGAGGCTGACTGGTAACCCAGATTTGGTTGAGACCAATCTGCAAAGCCTCGAGCACAGGCGCAGTGAAGCCAGCCTCTCGGTTTTCTACAGGGGACATTTCGGAGTGTGCACAGGAATTGTTTGATTTAATTCCTCCATCTCCATTTCTCAATTGAACGACGTGACGCACGGCAGCTATCCATCCTTTTGTCGTGAATAAAAGAGTGATTAGGCTTTTACTAAGTTAATGTACTCACCACCTTGGACCACATCTCTACTTACCATCAGGTGGGATTGTGGTCAAGCATTAACTTATTTGTGTTAAAAAAGTAACATTTCTACGACGGATTTAATAGAAAAAATTTACCAAAAAGACCGACTTCAAATGAACTACATCCTTTCCAATAATAATAAAAAAGAATCATCGAAATCGGTTGGCGTGATATTGAGATATTCGACCATTTGATCCCATGAAAAGCACCAGCTTTTGATTAAAAAAAATCATCAAAATCGGTTCACCCAGTCAAAAGCTCCGAGGTAACAAACATAAAAAAATACAGTTGAAGAACCTCCTCCTTTTTTTGAAGTCGGTTAAAAAGGGATCGTTTGGGGCACTCGCTCGCGGTGCTCAGCCTAGCCCCTAAAGGAGAAATGGTTCTGGAGAATCCACATGCCGCTCTACAAGCACACTGTATTTACAGCATAGCTTAAAAATTTTGTTCAGAAATCGAGCAGTTCTATGGCAATCTTCCTTGCGTCGATGTTCACAGTGCTGAGCTTGATGACCTCCTCAACGGATCACTTTGTCCTTCCAGCACTATCTTGCACCAACGGAGTCTATACCCTGCAGCGTGGATGGCCTCGTGCATCCTGCTGTCAAGAGTGGTGTGGATTTGATCCGACTAGCGTATCGGAATTCGGACTGTGACCTGTCCCCTGGACTTTGCTGGTGATGACTAACTTCTCAAGATTGTCACCGTTCTTCCGGGCGATGTGGCCTAAAATACTTCAGTACTCATTGATGGCAGATGGTTGGAAAGCCTCTTGGTCTCCTAGGTTTCCTGCTTTTGGGCTTTTCTATGACAATAGAATACGGAAATTGAACAGCTTTGCAGATAGGGACGCTACCAACTTGTCCTTGAGGATTCCTCCTTGAGGGTTCGCCATGATGCTGGTACCCAGGTCGAAAACCTTGAGGTGTGTTAGCTTTCAGGAGAAGACGGTACTAGCTCGATGTGATGTGGTTGAAAAATATACGTGTAGAAATTACCCTAAGAACATTGCTAATTAGTTTATGACTAGATGCGACTCTAGGATGAAGCTTAGCAGCGTGCTGATACATCTCACAAAAAGTATTGGGTTTTGAATTGAATTTTGAACGAGTTTCGTAATAAAAATATTGATTGTATTCATAAATTATTTGTATTTTACCTTATTATTCGAATTATTCGTATTATCCGAATATATCCGGATAATGATTAGGAACTATTCGAAATATCCGGATAACTAAATTGAGCGGATAATTGCATGCCCTAGTCCCAGGTAATTGTATTCGTCTACAACTTCGAGAGCAGCGCCGTCAACAACAACCGGTACGGGTGTAACATGGACATTCATCTTAAGACCCACCCGTTGTAAGGCGCTGTTCAAGTCCCCGAGCATTGTACCTAGTTCCTCCAGGGATCCTGCCAGGATGACTATATCATCGGCATATTGCAGGTGTGTGATGTATTCGCCATTGATGTTAATGCCACGTCGTTTCAAACCCATCAGCTTGAACACATCTTCCAACGCAGCGGTGAACAGCTTTGGGGATATAACTTCCCCTTGCCTGACACCTCTCTACAATTGGATGGGGTTCGTGGCTATGTCGTGTACTTTGACGGACATGCTGGCTGATGAGTACAAATACTTCAACACCGCGATATACCGGTAGTCGATACGGCACCGCTGAAGAGAATTTAGTACTGCCTAGGTCTCGAGAGAATCAAAGGCTTTCTCATAGTCCACATAGGCGACACATAACGGCAGATTATACTCCTCGGTCTTCTGTATAATTTGCCGCAGTGTGTGTATGTGGTCTATGGTGCTGTAGCCTTTCCGGAACCCTGCTTGTTCGGGAGGCTGGAAGTCGTCAAGCCTGCGTGCAATGCGATTTGTGAGCACCCTCGAAAACAGCTTATAAACGTGGCTCAGAAGTGCGATTGGTCTGTAGTTCTTCAAAAGGGCTTTATCGCCCTTATTGAAAAACAGAGTCACCACACTTCTGCTCCACGCTTCCGCGGTAGTTCCAGTATGGATGACGGTATCAAACAGTTTTAGGAGTGCCACTAGGAGGGGTTTCCCCCCAGCTCTTAGCAGCTCGGCGGTGATACCGTCATCTCCCGGTGCCTTGTTGTTTTTAAGCTGTTTGAGAGCCTCTCTAATCTCATACAGGCTGACGTCCGGGATATCCTCTGTGTAGTGTCGGGTTAATTTAGCTCTCTTGTCGCTCTCCTCACTGGGAGGTGGAGCTTGAGACGAGGTATACAACCGTCCGTAGTATCTCTCAGTTTCTCTTAGAACTTCAGGTTTCGACGTAACTATGGTGCCGGACTAGGTCTTCAACCTCGTGAGCTGACTTTTCCCAATAGATAGGTCTTTGACGAACATTTAGGAGCCCTGGTTTCGCTTTATTGTGTTTTTTATAGGATTTGCGATGTGTTTGCGCAAATTGCGTCGCCTACACTTGGAGATCTGTTCATTGAGCCGTCGGTATTCCGCCATAGAGGTTGGAGACTGCACAAATAGTTCTCGTCGATCTCTCATAAGACCGAGACTTTGTTCTGAGAGAACTTGAGATCTACCACTGGGGTGGGTCTTGAAATACTTCGACCTTACCTCGTGGACAGTCGCTACCATCCTGGTGTTAAACTTTTCCACCGACGTGCATGATTCTAGGCACGCAAAACTATTTTGCAGCTCAAGTTGAAAGTTTTCGGATCCCTGGATTTGGACAGGTGTTGGACGAAGCATAGACTTCATCAGGCATGACCGTTCCAGCTTCACGTCGATATTTAGTGTGCAAGAGGCACAAGACGGTGATCGCTTCCGGTTTTGAACCTGCTGATCACAGAGACATCATTAAATATGTGCCGTTTGTCTGCCAGAATGAAGTCTATCTCGCTTTTTGTAGAACCATCAGGACTTATCCAAGTCCACCTACGTTGAGGCTTCCCTCTGAAGAAGGAGTTCATCATAAAGAGATCTTCCTTCTCCAAAAAGTTAGCCAACAAGTGTCCTCGGTGGTTCCGTCGTCCAATTTCGAAGGGACCCACTTTTTTCTCTCTTGTGGCTTAAACTTAATAAATAACAAAAACAAAAGTATTTAAAAAAACCCGAAAAACCCGGGTTTGATTTTTAAAACCCGGGTTTTTTTGTAATCCTCAGAACCGGGAAAACCCGGGTTTTTCGGTCCGGGTAAACCCGGGCTCGATGCTCTAGTTACAGCTTTGTAGCATCAAACCATCCAACGACTGTTTGACATTGAGCTTCTTCCAAAATGACACTGGCAACATCGGAATATAAAACTCCGTGTTCACATCTGCCCAAAAATAAAAGTGTAAAAATAACCATAAAATAATATATACTTATTCAATTTCTTCGCCATTCGTTTCAATAGACAGAGATTTATTCGGGAACTTTTATGGAAAAAAATAAAAGTGGAGCGCGGGGTGTAAAAAAAGTTTTGGATCCGAGAATAGACGTTGTGCGGCGCGGCGCACAGTGGGACGAAAATCGGGTTTCATAGACTTAGGATTTTTATGTTAAAATTTGTTTGTTTCTTGTCGCAAACTGACGTAGAACCTTTTTAGAAGCCACAACATTATCATATTTATGCACCGCAGGCGACTATAACACGAAAAAAATTTTTTTTAATTAAATTTGTATGGAACACAACAGAAAAACCGATTTTATTCGAGACTGAGGAGAGTGCCCCTAATTCCCTCTGGTACGATTATTGCCACTATTTTTCTCTATTTTTTGACATATCGCACGTTGCGCGCACTCGATAGACTTTGGGTGAAAAAAAATGAAATATTTTTTTTTATTTTTTTTCACATTGTGCACGTTATTTTCTATGCTTAAGGGCCTTCAAGGCCCTATTTGGTACTTGACATGTTGTCTAAAACGAGCTACTGCAATGCCTAACCTATTTAATAACAGTTTACCGACTAACCTGCCCTTGTATAATAGGTTACATAGTTATTTAATCAGTTACTAATGACGATCCCTGTGTTCATCAATTTAGTCAATGAGCTCGACTTAATGTTGTCAGTACTCGGCTCATTATTGTTAATATTTTAATTATTATTGCACCTACTTATCAACCATTATCTCATAGTTCCAATTACTTTATGATGGGCATTACCTTACAAATCCCATTGCTTTTTAAGGTTTAAAATTAATTACCTACAAAACTACAAATGGTCCTACTTATATAATCTACAAGTTACTCACTAGGTAAATTACTACAACAGGCTAAATTATGTATGGTTATTTAAAGTTGGTCCCAAAAAATTCATTTCTAAAATCTTAAGATATAAAAGCTAAGGACCGTAGTAACAACACAAGTGACTATGTTAGAAAAAAAAAATAAACACATTGATACAACTACCCATCCATTTCGTATTCTGAATCGTTTTTCGAATTTCGTATCTGTTTGAGGATCAATATTAACTACATCGAAAAATTCTATTTCAATATGTTCTGTACAAAGTTTTAAAAGTCCTAGGGCTTAACTTCCTTTGCGCTGCATCGAGTACATGTCTAGTGGAAGAAACTAATGGGTCAGATGAAAGAAGGATCATGTTCAAAAGATCTTGATTAGTATTAACTCTGCTAGACTTCCGAGAATGAAACTCCCTGTACCTGCGGAAATCTTTATTTCTAGCTTCTGAGGCTTCTTCGGAAAGTTTTCCGATGGGTACAATTGCTACATTGTCTATGTCAGCACCATGCATAAGGATCTTATGTACCGTTGCTGTCATTATAGTACCAATTGTACAGCTCGATGTACCTTTCCGTAGTTTTTCGAGTATATTCTTTGAATTTTTCTGTCAATAATTTCGCCCGATGCTATCACTTGTAAAATTACTGCAAATCTTCGTATGAGCTCTTCATTTAAGCCAATAATGGCAGCAGTTTTTTTGAAAACTCAAAAAACAAAATTCTTTCTGTATTCCCATCGTTTGTTGCTCCTGATCCTTGTTTTGCTTTATCGACCAGCAAACCTAATTCTTCCCGGAATTTAGATTGAACTTGCTTTTTCTTTGCCTCTAATATAAGCTGGTTTTCTCCTCTTATACGAGTTGACAAAGTTTTCAAATATAGTCTGTATGAAATATGAAGCAGCCATTCCACACAATTTATACGAGCGTGCAGAGAAGATAATTCAAATTTGTAGAGATCAGTTTGCACGTCTTTGCGAAACTGTCTCCAATTCATTCATTTCGGAAGGTTTTGCCAAGCACAAATAACAAGTTGCAGGAGATTTAGCATCTGAAAGATAGGTGCATACCTCACCATCGAACGTGGTCATTGTGACTATGAGTGATTTGATTATTGTCGTATTGGGTAACTTTAAGGCTCCTCATTTCGTCTTCCATTTTGGCCAACTGTTCTTGCACTAGAACTTTAGACTCTTTAAGAAGGGGAACTGTATTGGACGGCAATACGCCGAACAGGGTCCCGAGTTTTCCCATATGACTTCTTCCGCAACAGTAAGTTTTAGTGGAACTAAAGTTGTCATAAAAACTGATTAATCACTGTCACCGCTGCTTTTTTCCCCTTCGATCTTTTGTTTATACCCACTTTGAAATCAAAATCATACACTTGCCTTTAGTTTCTTGTGGTTAACTTTGTATAATTCTAGCAGCAGTAATATCTAAAAGTGCTTGAAGAGACACTTTGGCAATTACGTCTGTTATCATTATTGCTTATTTTGGAGGGTAACAATCCAACTTAGCTTGTTAGACTTTGTAATACGAAGGATATCTATCTGTGATATCTTCACGAAGAGTAGATTCCCTCAAAGTCATATACTGCCACTACTAGATGATTTAAGTGATATTAATATGCCGAGTGCTTTCGCAGGAGTAAGTGTAAACTTCTTCGTTCCTTTTGTCTGTTGAACAATGTTATCAGCCTCTTTTGGTTTTTTAAAAGAATATTGCTGCTGCCAAATTATCTTTACCTTCTTGTTTAAATTTAGCAAATGGCATACGCCAATTCAAAGCCTTCTCGGTCTTGATATTGTAAATTTTCAATCCTTCATATCTTGTTTCGTTCCAATATCTGTAAAAGGTTTACGTGGACTTAGAGTTGAAAGTTGGTGTTCCAACTGATGCACTTTTAGAAGGTAGACAAGAACCGGGTTCACTCGTTACTTGAAGTCCAGTAAAAAACCACTGTGGCCGTAGATTTTCACGTACGCAAATTGGCCATTCAATGTTCTATTCCAACCAATCTGCGTAATGTTTTCGGAAATAGTCTGTGTTAAATTTCGCCAACTTCCATTTCTTCAATACAGACTGGCTAAATCTTCGACAGAATTTCTGGAGAATGTCTGTATCTTCTTCTGACAAACTTAGACTTAACTGAGACTGAATAGTCTCAAACATTCTTAAATAGTTTCCAAGCTTTCCAGATTGCTTCAGTATCAAATGTAGGTCCAAATTTGTTTTTAAAATAGAAGTTTCCATAGTCACAATTAATACTGGCACAGTTTTACAGAGACTAATTAAAATTTAACTAAAGTAAATATACAGTGCTCCCTGTATTTATGCTTGTTTTACCCATCATAATGGGACTGGGACTATTAGGGGATAGGTTGATAAGTAGGTGCAATAATTAAAATAGTAACAATAATGAGCCGAGTACTGACAACATTAAGTCGAGCTCATTGACTAAATTGATGAACACAGGGATCGTCATTAGTAACTGATTAAATAACCATGTAACCTATTATGCAAGGGCAGGTTAGTCGGTAAACTGTTATTAAATAGGTAAGTCATTGCAGTAGCTCGTTTTAGACAACGTGTAAGGTACCAATTAGGGCCTTGAAGGCCCTTAAGCATAGAAAATAACGTGCACAATGTGAAAAATAATAAAAAAAATATTTCATTTTTTTTCACCCAAAGTCTATCGAGTGCGCGCAACGTGCGATATGTCAAAAAATAGAGAAAAATAGTGGCAATAATCGTACCAGAGGGAATTAGGGGCACTCTCCTCAGTCTTGAATAAAATCGGTTTTTCTGTTGTGTTCCATACAAATTTAATTTAAAAAAATTTTTTTCGTGTTATAGTCGCCTGTGGTGCATAAATATGATAACGTTTTGGCTTCTAAAACGGTTCTACGTTAGTTTGCGACAAGAAATAAACAAATTTTAACATAAAAATCCTAAGTCTATGAAACCCCTATTTTCGTCCCACTGTGCGGCGGTGCGTTGACAGGGAATTTATTAACCATTCGGGATGACAAACTGCGAGATGGGGCGCGCCCCGGCTACCACCGGTTGTCGATGCCGGTGACAGTTCCATCGAGAAACGTGTGACTTAGGGCAGTTCGGGCCCGATGCTCTATCTGTTAGAAACGACATCGCCTTTTCTTTCCACTAGACCAATCGGAGTCTGATAATAGTGGACCCCTTATTCGACCACTATTACATGATTTGTTAAAATTCAGTAGGTACAGTACAAAAGCTGTTTGCAGTAAGCAAATTTTCGACAATGTTATAAAGGTTTTGTTTTGATATTGTTTAAAATTTTGTGCGAAATAAGGGTGGCAGTTACAAGCATTACAAGCGATTATTCTTTACATAACTAAGTTTTTTTTATGTTATATTATGCTTTAAATTTTATTTTGTTAATTAATTAACTATTATCTATTATTAGTAATGTTAATCAAGAGATCAATTTATACCATAATAGCACCAAAGCAATCAGTGCGAGTAAACAACGAGAATCCCTAGTAACGTATCCAGTACCAGAGGTAGCGGGTTCGAATCCCGGCCGACGGTGATGTACGAGTATTTAATTAGGACTTCCCTTTGGCGGGCGGCGATGCGACACGCCACCGTTTACAGGAATTAGCTGTAAATGTTTGTGTTTAATTATTCCCCCTTCATACTGCGCGACGGACGGACGGACGTACGAAATGAAATCTTCATCTTTGTACGGATGATGTGACGAGGTTTTATTTTTGAGCGACGCTATTGTAATATAATGAGTTTATGTTGTCGGTGGCGCCATCGGTAGTCCGTGTGAGTATTGTCGAGTGATAGTGAGAAGTGATGGTAATGTTTATCATCGCATTTTATTGTCCCTTTAGACCCTTAACGTATAAGTGATGATTTAGCTGTTACTAATGTCTATGGGCGATGGTGACCATATTACAATCAGATATTCAAATTAATAAGGCATGTTTAAATGAGACATTAAACACAATAGCATGAGGTTTATCTCACTATCCTCTATCCTCAATGCTCACCATGAAATCTGTTGAGTTTAATCTATGAGGTTACAGAGTTATTGCGCTGATCTTTGTATGTATCTATAAATCTATACCTAACGGTAGGTACACTTGCATTTGCATTAAATAGTGACGTGAAAGTGAATGTCGGTGTCGCCAGGTCGTCTTGTCGAGGTCGTCGGCCAGTCGGCGGATGTAAATTGTCGTGGGACTTGTGGGAGCCAGCTAACATCGCAAACTCCACGCTTTCTCTAGGGACTGCTAGCTTTGACACCGTATCCTGTATTGTTGTCAATGTGTGCGGAATAATAAAGAAATCTGTAAGCTTCGGTACCTATCTTGCTAATCGAGTAATCGGTCCTGGGTTCGATTTCGTAGGATACGTCGTCGATACAGAAATGAAAGTGTTGGTTGTCGTCGAAACATTTTAGAAACATCGTTACGATATGCATAACCTACTGGATAACTAGTGATGCATGAAAGACTTGAAACCTATTCTTTCTCTCTCAAGCTCTTTTTACGGTAGACAGTTACAGCATATAATTAATAGCCTTGAAATAATAGCTTGGGTAACTAAAAGCTTAGAAATATCAATCCCCGTCAAGAAGACAAAAGACTTCACAACCATAGTTAAGTAAAAACTGAAATTAAATAGAAATGTGAGAAACTATCTAGGGATCTAAATGAATAAATATCCACTCCGGGCGTTACTTCGACCGATCTAACGATTTGTGGTTAAATGTTATTAAAGACATTAGGGACTGCTTAGAATGTTGTGACTTTGTGATCTGAATTAATTTGAGGACCACCATAAAAAACGTTCAGAGGAGTTTGTTACGAAGAACATTTCTATGTCAGTAAAGCACCTACAACCGTTCGTAAATGGAAAAAATTCAAGAAAAAATTGCATTTAATATATTATTTATTAACCTATACTAATATTATAAAGCTGAAGAGTTTGTTTGTTTGTTTGTTTGAACGTGCTAATCTCAGGAACTATCGGTTCGAATTGAAAATTATTTTTGTGTTTGATAGTCCATTTATCGAGGAAAGCTATAGGCTAGATAACATCATATATTTTAATATGATGTTCTGTGCCTAGTTCACATCACACACGTTTCAAATGTATCCAATGACACTTTCAGCTTAATTCACATTTCCTATTATCAAGTCAAAGGACTTGATAAAAAGGCTAGTACGATCGACAGAAATGTTTAAAGATTTTTTAATAAAAACAGTACACATATTTTCGTATGAGCTTTGCTCTTTAAGGTCCTACCATCTATGTCTGTGTTCCTACCTAAGTATTATTTATTTACCAAAGTGATTAAGAGATTGCACAGCATGAATATTTAATACAGGTTTGGCAAAGGGAGATCTCCCGCCAGGCGAGGTGTGTTGCCTGGGAGGCGGCCGAGCCCCGACTGACGTTGTCGGAGCATTTGTATATATACTAGCGATCTTTGAAAACTTCGATAGCGTGATTCAGGGCGAAGTGACGTCACCGTGTGACGTGTGTGCGTTGTCGCCACATCACCCCCCTGCTCAGACCGGAGGTCGATACATCTTGCAGTCCGTGCGCCGCGATGATTGCTCAGCCATGTGTGTCCACGGGATGCCCTCTATCCACGGTGAGTCGGGATGGGAGGGTGAGACGACCAATGCAGAGGGCGAGTGATGTGCACTCCAGCCGTCAGTGGAGCCGTCGTGTGGACAATAGCCGGAACGGGGACAGGAAGCGTCTTGGGCATACGCTGCGATGAACCCGATGAGCTGTGTGGCTGGTGTTCAGACTGCGGGGAGATGTCGCTGCTGTCCGTCGGGTGTGAGCGGTGAGGTGAGGGGGGTGTGATGCCTGCTGCCGCTATCGGTGCGCAGAAGGGACGTGTTCTTGTCGAGGGTCACCAGTTTGGCAAAGGGAGATCTCCCGCCAGGCGAGGTGTGTTGCCTGGGAGGCGGCCGAGCCCCGACTGACGTTGTCGGAGCATTTGTATATATACTAGCGATCTTTGAAAACTTCGATAGCGTGATTCAGGGCGAAGTGACGTCACCGTGTGACGTGTGTGCGTTGTCGCCACACAGGTAATTATACTGACTGCACTTACATAACACAGTCATTTAGTTAATTTAGCATCTTGTTGACTAGCTGTTGAATTCGCTGCTGCTGTACTTGATTATGTAAATAAACTCAATTAACTATGACATTGCAGTTAAATTTCGCAGGATAATATTTCTGAAATAGTGTAATATAAATAAACGCTATTACATTGGGCTTATCCGGCAACTTATACTCAAACTCAAAGTAAAATCACTGCGAACTGCATAGAACCTTTTTAGAAAGCTGACATTTCAACATGTGTGATTTTTGGAAATAAGACCAATTAGTATTAAAGTAAAGTTTTCATATCCGGACGCTAAAAATGATTTTTCGGAACGTTTGAGATCAAGATCTGGTAAATAACTTTTCCTTTAAATATCTAATATGCACACCGTACGTCCGAGGTCCTTTTTTCGCCGGTCCCGCCTAATGGGCGCACTTGTCACCGCTCGTCCTTATTTACGAGCGAGATAACCATCGCGCCTCCACAACGCGCTGTGGACCTGGTACTTTGGAGTCAGCGGCCGACGCTAATCAGGTGTTGGATCTGTGCAAAAAAGAAACATACAAGACGTGTTGAAGAGTACGTGCAATGACTCCTAAACTTTGCTGTATGCGTGCCACAAGTGATGTTATAATTGTTTTGCAACAACATTAAACGAACGAATATACTTACGAATGATTACTGGATTACCTACTCTTCGATACTTTGTTACTTCAAAATCATATCACAGACCAGAATATACCTAGTAAATCATAATTATGATTCGTACTAAAAGATCTCTACTAGGAGAGCTGTGTATATCAATGCAAATCTTTGTAATTAACCGGGCCATTTCTACGGCTGGGTCCCTCCAGGACCCGCCTCAATGTCCGCGTTAAGCTGTAAAGGCCAGTAGAGCCAACAGCAACTACTCATTCAAAACAAAACCAAAAAAAGGCTCAGACGCCTCGGTCCCATTTTACTCTGCTGAAAGAATAGTCTTTTGTTGCAATGAAAGTACCTAAGTTCCATTTTTATTGAAGCCTCTCGAACTTTGATATTCGAAGTCAATTCAACAACTTAGCCACAACTGCACTAGGATGCCCTGTGTTGCAGGTTGCAGCTGGTATGAACACTCAAATGAAATATCGCAAGTTCTCACGAACTAAGACCAAATTTTTGTCTGTCACATAAAGTCTGCCTCCATCGGATGTTTACCTGAAATACCATTAAAAAAAGAACGCATAACAGCTGATATACTTCAACATGATCCCACCCACACCCCTCGAAATAATCAAAACCGGCCATTACGCTTAATTGGCAACGCAATAATGAATTTTGCTCAGTTCATGAATCATCGGAGCAAACACTAGAGACGCATAATTCAATGGAGCACGTGTCGCGTTCACACAATCCGCGGCTGTTCATCTGGTGGCGTGATGGGAACGCATTAGTGGCTAATACCGAACGACCGTGCTTTATCTTTCTGCGCTCCTAGTATCGGCGGTGGCAAGTTCCCGGCTAATCACGCATGCTGCGTAAACTTTGGAACGTGATTGATTGTATTTGTTTGGAATTTAATACGTAGGAGTAGGCTAAGTAATAAAATGAGAGATGGAAATGCGACGTTTAGGTGATGGAACATGAATTTCCACGACAATACATGTAACAATGTAGATCGTCATGGAAAGTCATGTTCCGGCTGAGATCTTGAGAGTCAGTTCTTTGTTTCTTCTATTTTCTGTCTTGGCATCGGTACGGTAATGCCTGGCTACCTAGCACTTTTTAACGAAGCTTACATTTTAAGCTTAACATACTAATGGGAAAATTGTTCAAGAATTACCTGCCGCGAATTAAGGAATATTAAACTAATAATAATTCTTCGGCAACCCATACCGGGTTTCATGTTTAAAATTCTGTTTCACCCACAGACATGTATACCTTCACCGCTCGAGTTTTAATTACATGTTTTTTAAACAAAATAACAAATGTACCCCTGCCCCTAAACAATAGAACAACTGAACAACAGAACAACAAACAAACAAACCAGCTCTCGCATTACAACCCCGAGCGTCCCTAGGGTGCACAGGGGAGCGAGAGCACGCGCGCTGACAAATTACGTTACAATTGGACAGGACGTCCTCACCCCACGCTACTCTCGGATTCCTAATGGACGTGTATGTGAACTGTGGATCTATCAAAATATACAATAATAATGAACTTGACTTGATTATGAAAATCAAACTTGAGTAAAGGAATGCCGGTCCATATCAGAAGAATTTCCATTAACCAAATCAATTTAATTTTTATCTATAGCTGGGTACCAACGGCTGATCAGATGGCTCGCTAGATCTCTGGATCTAATACCGCTAGATTTTTTGTGGGGTCGTGTAAAGAATCTGGTGTATAAAAGATATTACCCGTCAGTAGAGGAATTAAAAACCAAATTAAAAAATATTATTTTAAATATCTTTTCACCATAACTCGGTAAAAAAATCGACACGAAGAGAATTCAGTCAAAGAATAAATCTGTGCATACGTGGAAATGGGTCTCATTTTCATAGGTTAAATACGAGTAAGTAAACTATTTACTTTTGATAGAACTTGACACGAATAAATCAAGTAATTAATTTTTCTTGGTCTTCCCTTAATTTAAGATATGTTGACAGACTATGTTTCGGTTGGCAACATAAAATTACAGGATGTCTTTTTTTCGCATTTCACCGGTGAAGCAGGTGAATTTTCAAAAATCTTTGAATGCAGTTTTACCCAGTTTTGAATATAAAGAAATGTTTCCTTTCAGTAAATTTGCCATCATCAATGTTCAGGGTCACAGACATGTATGGGTACTTTTCCTCCAACTATCGTCTTTATTTTCCACCCTGTATAAATTAAGTAAGCATTGTCGCCTGTGAGTCACCAGAAGGGCCCACTGAAAATCAGCGCCGTTGCAAACGCTGCGGCAATACGCTGAGTGGGTACCATTCTCTGGCACAACACACGCGAACATTGTAACATAGTCATAATTAAGTTAAATAAGTTACCTGAATGTGTGTGTCAGAAATAAATCTTTTCTTTCTTTCTTTCTTTCTTTCTTTCTTTCTTTAAGTTTTTATTTTAACGGTCGTCTCTCCTCTTCGTTATTCATAAGCAATTACCTCTTTCATTGGCTCAAAATACTGCGTGTATGTACCAAAAGGTGGTTGGCGATGGCAGTAGCACGCGAGCTCTCCGAAAACACTCGTACAAGCACCCGTTGTATCTGATCGGATGCTAAACGGTTATAGAACACGCAACATCTCGACCAACATGCCCTAGGGTACCTCAGTCTCAATAAAATCGTTTGTCAGGAATTAAGAAGATTTTTAAAATTCTAATTAAGATTAGGGGATTCAAATAAATAAATAAATAAATAAATAAAACCTCTTCAGTTTTGTTAAGATTTCGAAGTAAAATCGGAACCCTTATTAAATAGTTTCGTCCTGTCCGTCCGTTTGTGCGAGGCATAGCGCCGAAACCCTTAGCGCTAGAAAGTTGTAATTTGGCGTAGATTTGGCATTTGACATATTGTACATATTATGGTATGTATCGTGTAAACGATGTTAGAAAACATCTATTGATTCTTTTTATGAGGAAATTGATCAGATTCAGAATTCATGTTTAGATAAAGGTATTATGTTTAGGTAAAGGTATTATATTTTAATGTTGCAAACAAAATAAGAGTAAATGAAAGTGTACGACCCGTACCCTTATACATATTCGACTGTGTACGACCCGTACATCAGTTTGATCCTATCTGATATTTGCACCATATATACCTAATGTATGGTACTAAGTACATTTTTAAACACCACGTTTCCTATCGTTCCAGGTGTTGAAGTACTGCGAGCACCTGCACGGCAAATGGTATTTCAGCGAGATCCGCGCCATCTTCTCGCGCCGCTACCTCCTGCAGAGCGTCGCCATAGAGATGTTCCTCGCCAGCAGGAGTAAGTGCCTCACATACTTCACTTACATTGGTTGTCAATCAAATTATGATGATAGCCGACCATCGCCCATGGACATCAGCCCAGAAGGAGAGAAGAAAAAGAAGGAATGAACACTCAAGATATAGATAGAGATAGTTCTATATGTAGAACCAGTGGCGTGCCTAGGCCTTCAGACCAAGACAAGCCGAGTTGTGTCGTACAACTCAGGATCTCGGAATCCTTGGCCCGACAACTCAGAACACTCCATTCCATAAGTGTAATATTTACCAACAAATAATATAAGTGTTAACAGCTGTAGAGGGATGATAGTAAAACAATGATATTAAGCTGGGCTTTTCGGCTTGTATGGCTGTACCGCCACGGTGTACAACCTCGCTGACGCGTATAATAAAGAGTTGTTACAAGAATCTATTCAGGCGCAGATATAGTGACTGGTCCCATTCCATTAACCCTTCAATGTGTTTGAGCCAAGTCCGAGAAGTTGATATAACTTGTCGGACTTGGCGTGCTTCCTAAGTAGATGACCTGAACCTAATTCTGACACTCCCTAAGTTTCTAAAATACGTGTACCTATGTACAATGTACATATCATAATTTACTTTAGGTAGATTAGAATAGGTTAGATATCATAAGGTTGACCTTCCACGCAAATTTTTTACATAGCAATAGTTGAACGAGAATGTAGATGTGATTTGTTATCAGAAGTTTAATAGATCTCTTCGTTTCTCTTTCAGCGTCAATATTCTTCGCGTTCCCCGACCAGGCGACAGTGAAGAAGGTGATCAAGGCACTGCCCAGGGTCGGAGTCGGCATCAAGTATGGCATCCCGCAGACGAGGTAAGTCCTGATATATGATAGCCTCGCCCAACCTGTTAGCGGCTTAGCGCAGAAAAATGATAACCGCTTTGGACATCCCAAAGCCACATAAGTAGGTTTACGGTGATTACAATGTAAATGATCTGTTAGATTTTATTTCCTTGCTTAGTATGTCAAGTGTTACGGGATTTTATTACGACGTAATTATGTACATAGTATTTTATTGCCATTGATGTCACCAATCCGGTAAGTGTTACCTGTAATATTGTGGAATAAGGCCGCGTGGAACATTTAATTTTTGAATTTATAGATACTACTTCATAATTTGGATATACAGGCGAAAATCACTTATTCTTTATTACCAGGTGTTTCATTATTATGTTAGGGGTATCGGTATTAACCGATGGTATCTTAATTCTTAATATATTATATGCATTTTCCGAAGGTGTGACATAATTCGATAACTGCTGCCATCTATGAGAAAAAATATGTACTATGAGTAAGGCTCCGCTCGATTCGGTACAATGATTTCCTTAAACGACCTTCACACGACGTATTTCCTTGCAATGGTAAAAGATGGCGCTGATTTGTCTTTTTATTAATCGGGTTTTTGTTTTTATTATTCCAACTATTGACTATATTTCTATGAACATTACTATCGATCATTAATATTTTAATTTAATAAACATGGTATACATTTTCACATTATAAATAATCTTTTCAATACAGCCTACTATGACTGCGATGACTGACATACATGACTATAAATTGATACTTAGATAAATAGGTACTTACCTATATTATCTTTAATTTAATTTACTAGACATAAGAGGCCGTCATTAAGTTTAGTTTAATTAATTTAATACCTACGTGACCTATGTAAACCAGTAGATTACTGAAGTTACAGTTCAGGAGTTCAGATCATTCCGCAGAAAAAGCAATCTTTACCTTTACATGGGATTCACTGAACATTTTCTCCTATTAATGTGCCAATGTGCTCACATTAATAAAAAAACCTGGCTGTTTCGTTCTATGTTACTTTTTAAAAATAGATTTGTAATACCTATTCATTATCGTAATCAGAACGATGGTAGAAACAAAAGTGATAAATAGTAACTATAAACATCATCAAATTATCATGATACTGTTAATTGGTGTCGTTAACAGACAAACTATTCATTATTTTATTGTTAAGTTTCGGTTACATTGCTTCATAAACCAGTACTTAAACTTTTGAATTCGAAGGATGGAATGATTTTAATTTAAAGCAAAATTAGAGGCCCCATAGTAATTAATTTGTGCTATTCATATATTTTTTTTTAGAATTAAATTATCCTCAACAATTCCATCTGTCTATGAACAACTTTATACTTGTATTTATTTTATGACGTGTACTTGTAATTCATTGTGATTATTAAATGGAACCTACTAACATTAATAAACGCGACAATTTATTACAATGGATGCAAGGATTCTTAGAATACTTTTGATCCCAGTATATGTGGAGGAATTTCAACTAATGGATGTTTTTCTAATTTAAGGAATACCTAATACATTCTTACCATTTATTTGATAAAATGGGTTTAACATAATGCTTAGTAGCTTATTTCGGGTGCAGGTTTTTGGTTAGTTGAATCAAAGAGAGGGCGATTTACTGGTCATTATTAAACTTCACTATATCCATATAATAATCATTTTCATGATTTTTCTGTCCATACCTATTACAGTTTTAAGCAGTTTTTGCAAAATGAAACGAATATGAAAAACAGCACACGATTTATTCACATACCAATATCGATCATTTATGTTATACGTTAATAATCACAGTATTTTTATAAATATTACAATTTACATTGTAAATTTTGTATAATTATGTATAATACATAAAGGTAGTGTCAGGCACGATACTTCACCCTGTAGCGGTATTCAATATCAAATACTATAAATATAAATACTATAATAATATGCAATATGCATTTGAAATACATATTTTACATAATTTTACTAACATATTTTCAACATAATAGAATCATCTTAACAGTCATAATATCACATACGGAACACATAACCTCCACAAATCACAATTATTTGTACTTAATCGTAAATTAATTAAATAATCCTATTCAATATACAAACATCACCTTGTATCAACTATACTATCACTAACAATGGAATGTAGCATTAGTAAGTATAAAATTATAATCACACGAACATACCTATAATACTGATCACAAAACAGTTTTATCATTTATAAATAGTAACCTAGATAACGTAATAACGGGTAACTAAAGTTTGCTCAAGCCTTTGGATCGCTCACTAGCGTTTGATAGCCTACTGCTCGCCCTCCTTCGAAGTCTTTTCGTTACCATTCTGCACCCAGTGTGGTGAAAACAAGTCATTATTCTTCTCCAACGACACGGCTGCTCCCGCACTGTGTCTCCTCTGAACTGGTCTTCCTTCCATGCAGTTCTGCGTCTTGTAACCCACCTCAGGGTCTACCTCCTTCTTCTCATCAAACTGCCTCATGATTTCAATCAACGTCTTTCCCTTCGTCTCGGGCAAGAAAAATAAGCAGTACGCGGCTCCCAATAGCGCACATATAGCGAAGAGGTATAACGTCACATTGCTAGTGAGAAACTTCTCCAGTTGGGGATAAGTCTTGATATTGAAGAAGATCAACACGTAAGCACAACATGACGTTGCGCCCGACATGACACCTCTTATATCCTGAGGGTACAACTCCCCGGACATGATCCAAGGCAACTGGAGGAACCCGACCATACTGAACGACACGTGGAGCAACACACAGGCCAACTTCACCAAAGGTGGTCCATTCAAACTGTCGCATATCGCCGCACCCAACATAGCGACACCTAGTAAAAGACCCGAAACAGTTGCTAAGGTCTTTCTTTTAAAACTATTGATGAGGCAAGCTCCAACGGCTCCCATGAATACTCTCACACCGCCGACTATAATTGACGCAGTAAATTCGTTAACACTGGTGCCGACAGATTTGAAGAAATCCACTGCATAATACAAGATGACGTAGATTCCAGACATTTCTTGGAATATAAAGAAAATGATGAGCAGAGCGAAGGGTTTGAGGACACTTCTTTTTGTGAACAATCTCATCTTTTCCTTAAAAGTCATCGTTCCTCCAGACTTTCGGTCTTTCGTGAACTCCATGAGCTCCTGCTGAGCTGTGTTGTTGTTTTGCCGGAGCCAGAACATTGCGTTGTACGCTTCCTTCATCTGTCCCTTTGAAGCCAGCCATAAGGGAGATTCTGGGGCGAAGTACATGAGGAAAGGCGTGAGAAGGGAGACTCCTGCGCAGATCGCAGCTACTTTCCTCCAGTGGACGAATGCTCCGAGGGAATATACGATAAATATTCCGGTGGACACCAGGCCAGGGCCCAAAGCGCTGAGAACACCTCTCTTCTCGGGCGTCGTAATCTCAGCTACGTAGATGTAGGAGACTGTTGACATACCTGGAATGAGAAACAAATTTTTATTAGGTTGACATCAAGTTATTTGTATTTTTTATTGTATTTAGATGGACGTATAAACTGTTAACTAAAGGTACAATAATTATGTTACGCTCATTATTATTATTTTTTTACTTTGAGATGTTCCTATCATCAACATAATAAAAAATGTACTTTATTATGTCTGCTAGCTGTGTTACAGAGGATTTCCCGTACTTAATTGTTTTTTGTCTTTTGTTTGTTAATTTAATGTCTTTTATGAGTACACACTTGTAAATATTAGTTACTAATAAAATATTAGTAATAAAATATTAGTTACTAGGTGTACCAGTTTACCGGCACACATATTTATTTTAAGTTTCACCGTCTAGCATTAATTAATCATTTCAAATATTTATCTTGTAGCTTATATTAATATCTGTAACAATAAACTACTTGTTTTTTGATAACATTACATAAATTTCCATTGTTATCTCGATTGTTTATATTGTCTTAAACAAGAGACATGCATAAAAATATTGTCTATAAAAATTATACGGTAGTCATTATATCAAGTTTAACGTACTCATGCATGGTGATATATTATTATTTTCTTTTGAAATGGGCCATGATATCTGTTTTATACTTAATTCTGGTGCAGGGTCGGAGAGCCAGATATAATATGCATCTCCCGTTTTGCTTACGTTTGCCACCCAACGATGATACCAATGGGCAGTGAGTGACACTGATATCCGTGGTCCCCCATTTACCATGAGTTCGTGTGTTCGTTCGTCAACTCTTCACATAAATTATAGTTATACTTTAAAACACGCTGAAACTATGAAATTATTGTATTGTCATCGGCCCATGACCTCTATGCAAATTTTCAAGCTGATCAGACGTCTTGAAATTGGTGAAAATTATTATAGGTTCAAAGATTCCGTTATATACATAAATAAAAGCGTGTTAAAAGTAGATCCTTACCAATCGTGAACCCGGTAATGAACCTCCCGACGCAGAGGAAGACGTAGGACTCGGAGAAGGCGATGACGAGCCAGCCGATGAGGTTGGGGAGGACGATGGACTGCAGCAGCAGGCGTCTGCCCACGGCATCCACTATCATGCCGCCCAGTAGCGCGCCGATGGGGTTTGAGATCACTCCTAAACTCGCTGTCAACAATGTTTATACGTTTAGTAATTTGAACTTTTAAGCAACATCAAAGGAGGTTCTCAACACAATAGTTGTACAATTGAACAATAAATACTAATAAATTAGGATGTCTTAGCTGTGTCATGGGTGCCATGGACAACACATAAAGACAAGAACACACACCTACATCGAGAAGAGAAATTGAACCTCGTCATTCAAACCCCCTCGTTGGTAATCTAATGTCGACAATGTGTCCGTTTACGAACTAGCGATAATTCAAAGGTATAAAATATACCAAATTTCATTGACGCTCATCACACACACACATACACTCTTAATGGATCTAGCCCTCTTTCTGTTTCGAAACTTTTCGATTTTTCTGAACATCAAGCTCTTAACCATAGGAAAGACTTTTAACTTAAAAAGAACAATACATTATACCTATTCGGTTAAGCTATTATTACATGCCTCAAAATTTTACCAATAAATGTACCTACATTTTTCTACGTGCATTGATTCACAAGGATAATATCATATATAGATGACAATATCATATATTCCAGACTAAATTTTTGAAAATGATCCGGAATATTGTAATATGTATAAGAATGGTTTGAAGTATTCTGTAATAAGTTAATAACTACATATTTGTAACTAAGCGTAAAGCTTATAAAGCGTATTAAAGCAGCGTGACGTCAACAATGACCGTGAAACCCTTCACTAAAATGTTTTGGTGCTAAATAAAATTCATTTCCTAAAAATATAATTTGTGGATTACTTCACAGTTATTTATTAATTTTAACACTTCATTGTTTGTACACAATAAAATAATATACATAACAACATAAGAAAAGAATACAAAACAGTGAGCGATTATCGCTTTGAAGCAATTTTTTCCAGGCAACCCAGTGGTAGAAGGAAAACAGCAAGAAAATAATTATTATAGTAGATTAGTTTTACAGTCAACGTCGATATTAAATGAACTAAAACTAGTTTATTTGATAAGATTCATCTTATGCAAGAATTCTGAATTCCTAATGCTGTCTGCTGACTATTGTAAAAAATTAATAGCAAAGAGTAATATGTATTTTCATAATATATTAGTGTAAAAATCAACTATGGGTTGATTGATACCGTATAAATGTTCAGTTTATTCGTAGGACAATGAAAATTGTATGGAAATAAGTTTTGTGATTTTTAAGTGCTTGAAAAAGTCTAAATCTATATCTACAAATACTCTTCTCAGGTAAACTATATCACAGGCTAAGCTTTTCATATATTGAACAGGTTAAAATTTAATAATAATATAATGAACAGATAAGATGTCTCATGGCGTGTCTAGGCCCTAGGGAGGGACACGGCAAAAAGTTTTAGCAAAACAAAGCATGAGAAACGTGTTCGTGAATGAGTATTTCGGCTCATCGCTGACCCTAGTGCGGGCTGGTAGATTATCAAATTTGATTTAATAACAGTATGTAGAGCCACAGACTGCGAGACTCGGAAACAGTCGGTCAATAGAGACAGGTCTTTATAAGGTTAATATATAATTCGATACCAGCAACATGAGACCTTTCGAGTATTCTAACGGATAACGATATTTAAAAAAAAATGTACTTACTCGAGGAACAAACAGAATTAGATGCAAAAGTAAATTCATAAGGTACTGGCTTATATCTGTCTCCTAACCATTTATCTATAAGCTGTATATTTTATGTGAATAGCTGATAAACGAGCAGATGGGTCATCTGATGGTAAATGGTCTCAGTCAATCATGGACATAATTACTACCTAAGGCCGTTGAGCTACCAGCCAAAAGAAAGCATAAAAGCATCAATAAAAAATAAAAAAAATATTAATAAACCTCGTTCCATCGAGCTGAAATCATGACGAAGACTGATCATGACTTTAGTTGTATGTTAAGACCTGGTATATAGTGTAATGTAGGTTTGTCTAAAGGTAACTACGAGTATGTCTCGTTAACGTACACAGTTTGACTACGGCAAGTCGTTACACTGTGGTATTCGTAGCACCGTTCTTGTTATCATGTTTGCGCACCCGGTTCTCTTTGCCTTTCTATATCTCCTACTTATATTTTATGCAATAAAAGGAACGAGATAACAATAATGTTATTGTATTTTTAGCTGCGGTGTTTGCGTTTCTTATTACATATTATCAAATATCAATACGCCCAGAAGAAACATCAAAAGTATCAACGATGCGGTTACAGTAAAAGAGAAACGAAATAATCATGTAAAAACTGTTTTACTTGAATAATACGAGTAAATTAGATTTTGATGCTTCGCACGTTATGCTCCCTTTACTTCTCAGTTAAAAACATTAGCGAAAGTTTTACTCTACAAGTAAAATTAGTAATAGCAGTAGGTCGTAAGAAGCGTGGCTGAAGAGGCGACATGCTACCGCCGCTTTTTGTAAACTACCCTTTATCCGGTGAACTGTGTGTTTACATAATACAATCATTGAACAATCCACACGTATTCAAACTAGTTAAGTTTTGTACTCTCTCTCTATGGATGAACTGCGACGTATTAAATATTGCGGTGAAAATGGACTGTCCCTACCCAGGTCGTAAAGGAAATAGTCGACTTCAGAATATTCCCTTAAATTGAGGTTTTAAATAAGTGTACAACTAAAATTTACGAGTACGCTATGTAAACCTAAATAATAAATAAAATAATAAATAAATAAAAAATAAACAAATTCGCGGTTTCGTGTGACTTTGGTGTTGGAAAATATCATTGGTTTGTATTACCTACCGTGTTTCTGAATGGTACTGAAAGTAAATAATATTACGGGATATACGCAGAAAGATGACTGTAACTGGGTTACTTTTAAGTCTATTGTTTTTACTATTTGTCTTAATTACTAATGTTTTGTATGATTCAATGTATGAATAACTCAAGTCTACTAATAGGGATGTTGACTAATTTTTGGATTCAATTTTATTTTATAGATAGAACCTCAATAATCACGAAAAAAATATTATAAAAATAATAATCTTCAATTTAAAAACAAAAATTGATAAATAAAAATCATTATCAAATTTCCCACCAAAAACGTCACGTGACGTCACTAAACGATATTCAATACTATCTGTCTACAGAGTTTGTTGAATTTCCATATAAAATTGTTCCAATGACGTCATATTCTCAAAATGGCGTTTGAGGTCACGTGACAGTGAGTACAATTTTTAACATTTTAAAGTAGTGATATTTAATTTATTGTGATTGATTTCAATAAAAGAATCATATTTTAGGCCTTTAAATGTTACCACTAATATTCTAGACGTAAATTTATATTAATTTATAATTAGTGTCAACATCCCAATTCAGTTAAAGTGAAGTGCCAAACCAAAAAGAAGTTTGAATTTGAAATGTATAAAATTATTATCATAAAAATAATATTTAAAATATTATACAATAATAAAATTATCTGTATAATATTTAAAATATTATACGGATCACTATAAGATGAGAAAGATGTAAGTACCACGTACATAACTGTTATGAGTTATAGTACAATTATGTACTATTATCACAGAAGAAATAATAGTACATAATATATGTATAATAGTACTATTTATGTCTTCTGTGGCTGTAGTCTACGTACGGAGGTAGATTATGTTTGTTGAAGTAAACAATTGAAGTCACGCTTTTATCGTTGTAAATGGCTTTTCTCGACGTACCTACATTGAAAACAATAACAGTTTCAGTTTCAATAATCGTGTATAGTTGTATGTACGTAAGTTTCTCGGAAATTATTTCAAGACATTGTGAATGCGAAACATTGATATATAAGCGGCGCAATTAAAGAAACGAATCTAAAATGGCGGAAATTATCATTCCCCTCAATCGCACGCTATTCCTGTCTTTAGCGTGCGAGTGAATGATAATTTCCGCCATTTTAGATTCGTTTCTTTAATGGCGCGGCTTATACTGAAAGGTTGTTTTTTCCAGTCCTCTTAGAAACTATAATCATATCTTTTAATTCTGTCATTAAATATGTTTACCTGTGCGACATCTTATTTTGAACTAAGTGGTTTTTGCGACACAAATACTTACCTAGTTCTACCCGGGTCATCAAAACTATAAAAATATCTGTTTGACAATTGCAAATAGAATATTTTCAAATTGTATGCCCTCAATTAAAAACTCGTACCTTGTCTCTAAAACCTAAATACATACATTTGAGGTTTCAAAGTATAACTGAGTCATAATGCGATTGAAATGATAAACAAAACCTGCTGAACTAAAGTTGGAACTTTAGCACAGATCCTTTTAGTACGCAACTGTACGAGTAATGATACTGTCTTAAAATTTTATTGATAATATTTTGATACAATTTCAAATTCATACCTTCGTTAAAAAAAATTAAAACACTCACCTATCCACGAGCTCTGCTCATAGGTTATGCTAGGGTGCTCGTGTTGGTACTGAGGCAGCAGCACCGCTGAGAAGCCCTGGCAAAACCCCACCGATATGTTGATGGATTGCGCTGCGATCGCCGCCAGCACCTGCAGAGTTATGAACGCCTGGTACAATTTTATGCTTCACAATACAAATTGGACAATAATTTATTACATTTTAAATGAATTTTTGCATAAAAAAGTCACAAAGAATTTCTAGACACTATATAATAAGAGATAAATGAATAATTTAAGTACGGCATGAGAGATTGTTTCTATATTTTAATTTTAAACTTCTCCAAAAATATTGACCTCTAATCGTTTATTCTCACAATTGTTTGTTATTATTTCTTCTGTGGTTATACTTGTATGAACTTTTCTTTTAGACAATTTTTTTCTAAATATGAAACAAATATTTTCAATTTTTTATGTGTGGCACAAATGCAACTAATAACGAATGAAATAAGCGTTACATTTTTAGACAATTTACGTTAGTTTAAAAAAAAATTACTTATGTTATTTTTCATTTTTAAAATATCGATAATGTTTATCGATAATGTTTATCGATATTTTAAAAATTCCAACCTTGATGCAGTGGGTGGGTGAAGCCAGTGGGTGTTCGGGTAACGGCCCATATTTTCATGGCACCTTTATTTTTTAATACGCATTGTACCTAAAATACCTATTATATTGTACTCGTATTTATTTGCATACCAAATGGTGAAGACACCAAACGAATCATTCACTTATTAGATTTAAACAATATTCATCGTTATACAATAGTAAAACGACATATTGATTTGAACAACGAATTGTATTCAAACTTTGAATTTATTTCAATTGAATTGTTTACCTTTTGCTCTGTACAATTCAATTTTTCTATTAGGTGCCTCTAAACAAAACTGCGACTGATTATAGTTCATTGTAAAACGTAATATAAAACACAAGGGCGACAGGCGTTTAAAATTCGTGAAAATTGCTTGCGATAGGTACTACACGAGGAATATAACCACTTTACTCACTTTAGGATTCACCATCTCGCTTACATGGAGAAGTTTATTTCTTACTGGGTGTACGATAAAAATTGACAGCACATGAAGGAGTTTTTCACGCAAGAGCAACTGTTCTCGCTTCATGATTGCAACGTACTCTTCAGTCATTATCAGAAACCGAGATATATAAGTTAATTGGACACGTACAGGACATTAGTAGAAGGTAATTAGAAAAAAATAGGAAAAAATAAGCAATGTTTTCGCAGTGTTTTGCCTTGATAGACTGCGCGCGGTCTACGTCAAGGATCATTGACACAGTTCGAAAACTCGACGGGTGCCAAGATTTGGATCATCCCGCGTAAAAATAGACTAAGAAAAGCGTGGCGAGAAAATCACGTCTCCGACCACGTGTCGACGAGGTAATATCGACTATAAATTACCTCGTAATTGACCCGTCGTTAACTATTACAGACGGACTAACGACCATTCTCTCACTGCAGGTATTATGAACGCGACACGACAACTTGATGATTACAAACAACAAAATGATCAAATTTAATTTTCGTCATTTCATTGTGTCTGTCAGTGGAGTAATTTCTTAATTTCGTAAGATGAAATTTTTATCTCCTCCAGTTGAAACTATGCCACATTAAGATCGCGTCACTAAGTTGAAACTAAAATATGTATATCTACAGACCGTAAAAGATCCGAATTATTTAATGAGGCACTTTTTATAGTATAACAGTTTTTTTTTATCAAAGCATCCGCCCGAAACCGACATCACTTAAATGTCAGCCCCGCGAAATATCAACTTGTAGCGTAATAAATACTATTGTAACTGTATCACATCAATCTTTTTACTGAGTTCTAGGAGTATACACCAATAGGCTGACCAAGTGCTCTTACTTACATCACACATTTGAGAACACGACGAACAAAATGACATTGTGAACACATCAGTGGAGGTTTTTTCACGATATTTCACTCCTCTGTAATTATTTTTATATAATTATGATCACTTTTATTAGAGAATTTTAAACCACCGAAGATTGAATTGACATTTAGCCGAGTGAAAGATCAGAATTTTATTTTCGTCTAGTATTTTTTTTTATTTACGAAAATTAAAGGCAACTTTCTAGGGATTTTCCCAAGATTGTTTCTAGGCCATCTGGTGGCTTTTATCTCTTTAGTCACTCTGTATGCATAATGTAAGATATCTGCATATATGTATATAAAAGTTATTTTTATTTATTCAGTATCTATTATGCAATAATCTGTATTGTTGCATATTAGTGACTGAATAATTAACTTTATCACACCAGTGCAATATTATTACCATAATGATTCCATTTTTGTTTTCTTGTGCAGTTTCTTCTTAGGTTATTGTGGCAAGATTAATACGAGTTTCGCTGTTTCTATATACTTTTTATTTAAAGTTGTCTTTGTAAAACAAATATATTATTATAAAGTAAAATATGGTAAAAGTTTGTCTCTAGAAGATGTAATACTGGAATTAAGTACAATATTTTAATTTATTTTCGTGGTTACATTTCATAAGGAACCTTTACAGACGATATTTTTAGGTGTCTGAATTTCTATTTTCTACACAACAAAAGATTACGTGCAATCTTTATCATACCTAATTCGAGAGAAATTTCGACTAAAGAGAAATTTTGATACATTGTACAAAATATGTACCTACTCGATTCCAAATTCTTGCGAATGCTATTATCTTGTATGATTAGTTAAGCAATTTCACAGTGGCTGGTCCGTGACAACCGCTGAACGACAAATGCGATTTTTTTACACTCAAATCACAGTTTAACTGACCGTGACTCTTAACAGTGTGATAATTTACACATATTTATATGAATAAATAAATAAACACTTACATAATCATACCCCCGCAGTAGGTTTCTACCTGTGGTGCGGGTGGCATGGACGATACATATAACACATCACAATGACACCCTGCACCCGAATACAAATATTTATCTGTCACATAAATATGTGCCCCGGCCGGGAATCGAAACCGGGACCACTCGCTTCGTAGGCAGGGTCGCTACCAACTAGGCTACTGGGTCGTCAATAACTTTGTCAAGATAATTTCCAGTAGCAATCCAAATAGCACGAGCTATCTTTACCCTTGCGTTATATTTTATAGGTGTTGTAGCCGTGCTAACGGGTTATTCATTAAGATGCGAAAAACCTTTTTTATTGACACTGCATTAAATATGACATCACTAACAAAATAACCCAATAAAACTAAATTTTTTTTAACATAATTTTCCTGTACATTCGCTATAGCTGACTGTACTGAAATAAATCGAAATGTGACTTTATGAATATTATATTCAAAATATACTTGTAACTTTAAGGGCCGGCGTACATATGGTGAAGTGCAGCGCAGGTTTTCTAAACGCGTGTCACATTAAACGAATGTCTGCCCGAGCGATGTAGATGATGCGAAGTCGTCATTCGTTTTGCAATTTTTCGAGAGTCCAAAGGTATACTTTTTTAGAGAATAAAGTTATAGAAAAAAGAAGAAAAATATTTGGGTTTGACAAAATTTGGCAGTCAAGATGTGTACCTACACCGGCGACGGAAAGCGGATGCGCGCAGAGTAGCACGCAGTCGCGTGAAGTCGCGTTCTTGCCTGCTACTTTTCGCAATGTAGTCGCTTCGATGCTCTTCAGGAATTAATTGTGGCGGTAATAGATTTTGGGTATTATTTCAATGAGGACAATGTCGATAATAGTTTTATAGTGAAAAATGCTCTACGTTGCGCTCCGCCATATATGCGCCGGTTATGCCCCTTAGGTTATGTTCCCATCTACGCTACATAAGGTAATTGAAAGAATTTATTGCTTAGCAGCAATGTGCAAGCAATTGATCGTAAAATAGAGCCACAGTAATGACAGCGACTAAACTAATTAACCGACAGCTTTGCACAAGTTACATTTATATGTTGTTACCCAATATTAATGGTAAGTTTGCAAAATGTTTAGCAACGTTATGTTATGTTGCGTCCAGTTTTATATAATACATGTTGGTGGTCAATTTATGTATCGTGAGTCGGTGTAACCACCGGAACGGCGCGGCGGAGACAAACGGTGTGATTACGAGATGCGATGTGAAGTAAATAGTGTTTATTTGAAATGACTCGAGATAAAGCACGCCACCGCTGCACCGTGCCACAGCTCTTGCACCCAATTATTTTGCCAGTGAGATTGAAGAGTTAAGACTTTATTATAGGATTGTGTACATAAATGTAATTCTTGATATATTTAATAGTTATTAAGATGAATAGATATTACGATTTAATAGTTATTTCAATTGTAAGATCTGGAGTTTAAAGAATGTGATGTTCCGTCAACATGAAGTCAAAGATATTAAAAAAATTGAGGTATTAGTTCAACTCTGTATGTCATTTTATTATAACAGAAAATAAAAGATAATATTGTTTTGTTCCGTCCACTGCCCGCGTCTACTTGTATCACTGAGTTCTAAAGGCATGATTCCACCAGTGTGCGGCACTGTAATGCACAGTGTACGACACAAATGTTCACGCTGGTCGAGTCACTCGGGCATACAGTAACAAATTGTGCGCGAACATTTAAAATTGTCACGCACATCTGTATACTTTTGTGCGCGCACACATGTACGCAGTGGACTCGCGTCGACGCGTACACGCTTGTTGTTCACGAACTCAGTCTTGCTTTTATTCTTCGTTTCTTTTTAAGCAAACTAAATAATAAAACACAAGCTGCAGCACAAAGCACTACGTTTTCCTGCCCGTCCATATTTAACATCTGAAGACAGAAAACTCTTCTCAGTGAACATGTTTGTGCACAAGTGTGCCACACTGTGCGTTTACAAAAGTTACGCACAGCCTTGCCGGTGGAGACAGCAGCTAAACGCGATACTAGCTTAAAGTGCAATGCTGGAGTTTTGCACAAAATGTTTGTAAACAAATGTGCTGCACACTATTTTGGTGGAATCGTACCCTTAAGCCAACGCAAGTGCAAGTTGCAACTATACTGTACTGTATTTTAATACACTATCATACACGTAATAATTCAACTGAGTCAGGATATAAAGGGGTAAATAAAAGATGTTGTCATGTGACAAATTATACTGTAAACAAGATTAACACAATACTTACGGCAGATACGGCGGGATCGACTCCTGTCTGAGACGTATAAATCTCTTTTATCTTTAAAGTCATTCCACGCTGATCGATCGAAGGGCAAATACACACTAAGCGTATTACCGTTCATACTTTAGCTATATATTATGCAGCATGAGCTTTTACACCAACATAGAATCGTACTGGAATGGTCATGTTAGAGATCGTCTATGATCATAAAATAACAACTTCGTTTAGTCGTTTAGAATTTCAGATTTCATAACACAGTTTAGGACTGAAATCTCAAGAAATTCTTCGGGATTTGCCTCGGTGATTGTCATTTCCCTGCGACATAGACATAAAAAAGACTATAAACATTGTACAGTGAAACATTGTACAATCATTGTAAGATCGCGGAAGAAAGCGCCTTTTGTGCAGAAGTCGATTATTTTGAAATGTTGTTGTTGTTATGTTAATTTGTATTTATTTACTGCTTGAATAGTGTCGTTAATATGAATGTATGAATCTGACTGCCAAACGTACGGATCCGGGTTCGACCGCCGACTAAGGAAGACCGAAGATTGGGGCAAATTAATGTATTTTAAAACGGTTTTAATTAGCTTGCCCCGTTTGTTTGGTTGGGCCAAATTTTAGCCTATTGCTGTGCTGCCTATTATGTTGCTGTGGTTCCTATGACAACACATTATTGTGATAAGCATGACAGGTGATACTACACCTGGCTCCAGCCGAGAGAACTCCTTAATCGTTAGAAGCACAGTCCCAATTTTTTTCCTTTAGTACCTATCCATTGATACTATAGTACCGTGTATTTAGTTAAACTATTAACTTGTTCTATAAAGAGGCTAGAAAATATATTGGAACGAAGTTGTGGAACGAAGTTCCTTATCGCGCGTTGTGAAAGGGGGCTAGACGGAAAATTACGACACTTTTTGATTCTTACGAATGACGACACTTTTTTTGAAGTGATTCAGAGAGTTTTACAGAGATGGCGCTGCGCTGTACAACAAAACAATACTTAAATCGAAAGGAACTTCGTTCCATCCGGGTGTCCCTTGACACCTCTCATGTTTTTTTTTATACTATCGGTTAAAATTCGGGTAACGTTTATAACTATTTTTCCTTTAATGTTAACCGTTCCTTTAAGCAATGTTATTGATTCATAGAAGGCGTTTCAACGAATGTGAGATATTTACATATAACACTATGTGTTTGTTTGTTAGTAGCAGAATTCAGAGCACGGGTTTTTCCTCACAAGGAATTACAGCTAATTAATGCAATTTACAACATTAAATATTCACCAAATATATAATTATAATATAAATTGTTGGATACCTAGTGTTCGTAGCATGAAGTGACATGGAAGGTTTAATTAATGGAAAAAAGTTTTTGCAAACTTATGTGTGTGATTACCTTGTTATGGTAAATACATAATGTACCTACATATTTAGCTCGTTAGGGATTTTTCCAAGACGTACTAGCTATCAGTCAGTTAAGTGAATTTGCACGATTTACCATTATTTATAACTGGCAGGTAGCTACAAAATAATAAGTTATATTAATAAGAAAATATGATAGTTGGTCAATTATTTATAGTTTATTATTAATTTGTTTGAAACAATTAACAACAAATGACAAATTTATTGCTACGTGTGAGAATTGATTATTAATAATTATGTATTGAGTTGTTACTGCAACCCGCAACTTAATTCTTACTGGAACACAAAAGACCTTTAAGCTACAAGTTTTTACGGCTTACTGCCGCAAAAACTTAACGCATAACGGTTATTTAAATTTCTCCTCAATATACATATATAATATAATATATAAAATCACAATACAGTTTCAAGTTAAATGACTCTGAGTGCGGCCGTTAATCGGCAACTACGAGTACTTATTTTGATAAGAATCTAAAGCCAAACCATTTCCCACGACATTTCAGCATTTACCTGCACCTAATTCTCAAATACTTTAGACATTTTGCAACAAAACCACATGATAATATGTGTAGCGAAATTAACTGTGATAAGCAAAGTAGAGGGTAAGAGCCCTCGGGACCGAAGTCCCAAAAAATGGTCAGATCAAGTATCCAAACACCTGGAAATACCAGTTAGGACAGCACTCCAAGTCTGATAGCCACAAATTATACAATTGGTCCAAAGAGTCGTTAGAATCACGATCCTCAGTAAAGACTAGCAAAATGGTACGATTTAAGAAAGACAGATGACGGCATTAAATCTCTTTTTAAGTCAACTCTTGCCATCGGAGATTAAAAGTCTCTTCTAGATACTTTATCGTGCTCATTGCCCGATTGCCGGTGAACGGGCGGCCATGGTTGATTTCTAGCGGCGTTGTCGATGTAATTCTTGCTCTACCTACAGGCTTTTTAATACCTTCTAAAGATTTCTAGAATCTTATATCAGTTTCGTAAGAATAATTTAAAAAAATATTCCAGTTTAAGATGTCCTTGGATCGGCAGACGCATCACATTTAGGTATGACACGTTAAGTATTCTTTCTTTTTGGTTGCACCACGAGTAGGGGCCAAAGTAGGGGCCATTGGCTTAGACACAACAATGCAAATTTAAGATTACATGAACCATTAAATAAATAAATAACATAATATCAGCATTGTTTGAGCAAGGTTGACACATGACATCTTTTTAATAGACCTTAATCTTAAACCAATCTCTCTCGGGTATCGGTTTATTTTTGGAGCACCATAAAATGTATTATCCTCGTATCTTATCGTCAGTTATATATATTTTTTGTTATCTTGTGTTGTTTAGTATTATTTTTCTCATAATAAACATTGTGCAATAACAGACGCGTCGCGTTCTAGAAAAACTTTATAGTCAGAACAAGTTATTGCCTGTGACTCCTGTGAGTTGTAGAAGACGCACGATAGATAGATAAACTTCATAGATGGCTTCAACCCATTAATGGCGCACTACTGGGCACGGGTCTCTCCTCTTGAGAAGGCCTAGAGCATACTCCATCACGCTGCTACAGTGCGGATTGGTGTAGGGGTTAGTGACCAACCCGAATGTCGGAAGTTTTGAAGCCGCTCGAGGGCCTCCGACATAGCTTAACGACTGTTATCTTATGATAACAACTGGGACCGACGGCTTTACGTGCCCTCCGAAGCACGGAAACGCTCAATAATTTTTGCCACTAGCGGCCACCCATCCAACTACCGACCGCGCCCGCTGTTGCTTAACTTTGTCGATCACTTAGGATCTACGCAAGCTGTAGGGCTAAAACTTCATAGATATGAAGAGCTAAATAGTGAACTTTAATTATTCATTTCTAATCTTTAATTCCAAACAAGGACAATGTTTTGTCAAGGTATTGCAATCAAAACAAACCTTGGTGACATAAATCGGAAGTAGGCAATAAAAGTTCAAATGACCGAAACTGAACTTTGTCCTTGCCTTCTTGACCTCGCGTCTCATGCACCTACCCTCGTATAAGACTGTTTATTGTAAATAAATCTTTCTTAGGTACATTTTAAAGTAACGGCTTTTTACGTTTTATTATTATTATATTTTTCCTGCTCTACGGTCAAAGTTCGACCGTGTAATTCATTGCGGTCAAAGGGTTACTTCACATTGACACTACTTACTCTATTATCTATCTATACTATAATAAAACTCAAAGGACAAATTTCTGTACATTGAACATTTTAAAAAAATTTCGATTAGGGGGCACTTCAGTAACGTGTTAGAGCACAAAAATATTTTTTTAGAATTATTGTCTGTCTGTCTGTTTGTCTGTCCGGGCATCACATGAAAACCCTTGATTGGATTTCGATGAAAATTCGTAAAGTTGTTACTTATACTCCGGGTCATATTTTAGGATACTTTTTATCCCGGAAAATTAAAAGGTTTCCCTGGGAAACGGAATGAAAGTTTGTATGGAATATTTTTAAAACATCAACCGATTTGCTTCAAATTTTGCAAATAAGGTAAAACATAATTTCCGTGTGCGAAGCTACGGGCAACAGCTAGTTTTGTAAATAAAAAATATGTAACATTAAATGAAAACATATTCACCATACATAATAATATATATAACACTTCGCGATTCATATTAGTCTCGAATGTATTTTGAATAAGTTAAATTACTTTATACCACGTTGGTTTTTTCTGGAAATAAAATATGAATCACATCAGATTGTTTCATAATTTAGTAATTATTATTTTAATCTTGATCGTTATTTCATGGTCAAGAATACTTGAATTAGACATTAGTTTATTATATAAGTAATAATTACTAGTGTTTTCTGTAAGTGTGGTGCTTAAGTATTCTTTACGAGTGACTTGCCATATCTTCTACCGCGACGCAGGCCTCGGACGTAGTTGGAAAAAGTTTATTAAAACTTTTATTAAAAGCAATATAAAATATATTTGAAATTAGCCATAAAGTGTTAGGAACTTGAATGATTCGAGTTTAAAATCATTCGCGAACAATGCCTTTTAAACTTCATAATTTAATATTACATAATTTATTCCCGTTTGCCAGCGATTTGATCAAAATAATAGCATTAATTTATGTTATTTAATTGCAATAATAGATAATGGCTGTTACTTTGGAAGTAAACAACCTATTGCTGTAGTGTGAACCTTTGAATAAAATATTTTGTAATAATTTGTATTCGTACTTTGCTGACCAGTAATGAAAACCCCAATATTACCTCGAGCCTAGTTTTAGCGTTATCGAGTTTAAGAAGTTACATAATGTAATTATAAAAACGTAATTATAGTCATACTTTTGCATCGCAATTCTTGTAAACAAAATTAAAAACTATAGCGTGCATCGATGCGTTACCGGGAGAACATAAAAACGTGGCGACATTGAATCGCCTTGCGGTCATTTCGTTCGTAGCCGGTTCAAGTTCAAGAGCGCGGTTCGCGCTTGGCCGCCCTCCTCCTCGACGTTCTAAGGCTTAGAACCTAAGATAAGAAGAATCTTAGAATCTTAGCTACGTCAGTTTGTACTGTTAGTCTCGTGTTTCATGTGTATTTTAATTTTTGAACATCGCTACAGAGTATTTATAACAGTCACAAGTTTCGGTATGGAACGCAATATAACAAAGAAAAAAACACACACACACACAAATTTAATTATTAATACATAAGAAATTTATCATGCAACACATGCATACTCAGTGTACTCTCTTTCTTTTATGCGTAATTAATAGAAAAAATACGGTTGAAAAATCAAGAATCATAGCAATGTATGTATGCCCTTATCTAGCGGTAATGACACTAATGATAGAGCCGACCGACTCTATTATCACGGCCGCGAGATCTCGCTCCGGAACTCAAAAGTTATCCTATCCGTTACCGACTTTTCTTATGATTGTACGTTTATTATTCGAACCGTTTTCAACTTCTCTTCCTATATAAAAGGTACGTACGTATATTATCCGTACCGTTACCGACTTTTCTTATCCATTGTACGTTTATCCCAACTGTTCCTACGTACATGTATTGGTTTTGTTTCATAAAATCTCTTCTTGTTACTAAACGTTCTCGAGACTTTAGTGCTTTTACAAAATATTGTTAGTGGTTACTGACATGAGGACGCAAGTTTGATCCGGTAACGGATGGCTATTGTGAGGGCTTAATGATATTCATAATTTTATTAACATGATAATAATATTTATGCTCGATGGCAGTCAAATACACACTAATAATAAATAAGGGCGTAATTAAAAGACTAATATTACATACATTTACGGGTCTATTAGGTACGTACTATGTACCTCGATAAAGCACAAAGATACATATATAAAGAAACAGATTTATTATATTACAATAGATAAAAAATTACATAATTTACGTAGTATGCAGCGTTCTCACAGTGGAGTCGTGACGTTGGAATGATTGAATTATCTCGCTGTATCATCGTCTTATCGATAGCAATAACTTATATGAATTATGTTATTGTTCTATAATATATATAACAATATATTATCGCCTATCTATCATCTTAGTTGATGTAGCAACTAAGTGCATGGAATTGTGAATAGTCCACAAATGACCAGCTACTTGATAGCAAGTAACCAATTGTTCATCGTCGCACAAGGACATCAACAATGCAAGGCTTCACATGCGTTATCGTCTTCTGACCAACAAATAGCACCAACTTGCATTGATTATTTCGTGTATTACCAGTAGCTATTTATATGATACACATGAAACATACGCACCTTCAGTGGAAAAAAGGCATAAGACGAAAATTGCAATTTTACAGGAGAGCAATAAAACTGTTCAAATATATTTAATTGATTGATTGATATATTTGATTGATTGTTCAAACATACTGATACTTACTGAAGTAGTCAAAGGAATATACATTACTATTTCTTGCACAAAACCGTCAAGATTAATGATAAAAATTTGAAAAAAATTGAGCAAATATGCAGCTTTTGTCCCTCTTTACAATCATATTAATAACTAAAATTCAACGTAAGATGACTTATGCTTTTTTCCACTAAGGGTGCGACTGACAAATTCACAAAGTCTACAACTAGAAGGTACGACTACAATAATGAGAAACGATAATATTCTTACAACACATGCATATCTAAATTCATGGACATTAAAATGTGATGTCCCATAAAATGCACCTTGTATGCACTCGGAAACCTCCAGATGTCATCGGGCCGTAAACATCGCCTTTTTATTCCGTAGTCGGCCGCGATTCGTGTTTAACTACATTAACTTTATCTTCGACGAGTTCAATATCACTACGGATAGTCGTTGCCTCAAAATTCTTGTGTACATTGTGGCACCAGTAAGTGGTGTTTTGTTTGCCAGTTCAAACTTTAATCCACTCACGAGTCGCTGTAGTTTGGCAATATGTAGTTACCAATTAATCCAAAACTATTGAAATTTCCCATTCCCATGGGAATTTTGGTATAGGTTTAAATCTGTTCAAAAATCGTAAATGAATAAATAAATAAATAACGCTTTACACTCATAGCCCCACACTAGGATTCCCTGTGTCGTGGGTAGAGCATCGAGCCCGGGTTTACCCGGACCGAAAAACCCGGGTTTTCCCGGTTCTGAGGACTACAAAAAAACCCGGGTTTTAAAAATCAAACCCGGGTTTTTCGGGTTTTTTAAATACTTTTGTTTTTGTTAAGTATTTATTAAGTTTAAGCCACAAGAGAGAAGAAAGTGGGTCCCTTCGGAATTGGACGACGGAACCACCGAGGACACTTGTTGGCTAACTTTTTGGAGAAGGAAGATCTCTTTATGATGAACTCCTCCATAAAGAAGCCTCAACGCAGGTGGACTTGGATAAGTATTGATGGTTCCACAAAAAGCGAGATAGACTTCATTCTGGCAGACAAACAGCACATATTTAATGATGTCTCTGTGATCAGCAGGTTCAAAACCGGAAGCGATCACCGTCTTGTGCCTCTTACAAATTAAATATCGACGTGAAGCTGGAACGGTCATGCCTGATGAAGTCTATGCTTCGTCCAACACCTGTCCAAATCCAGGGATCCGAAAACTTTCAACTTGAGCTGCAAAATAGTTTTGCGTACCTAGAATCATGCACGTCGGTGGAGGAGTTTAACACCAGGAGATGGTAGCGACTGTCCACGAGGTAAGGTCGAAGTATTTCAAGACCCACCCCAGTGGTAGATCTCAAGTTCTCTCAGAACAAAGTCTCGGTCTTATGAGAGATCGACGAGAACTATGTGTGCAGTCTCCAACCTCTATGGCGGAATACCGACGGCTCAATGAACGGATCTCCAAGTGTAGGCGACGCAATTTGCGCAAACACAACGCAAATCTTGTAAAAAATACAATAGAGCGAAACCAGGGCTCCAAAGTGTTCGCCAGAGACCTGTCTATTGGGCAAAGTCAGCTCACAAGGTTGAAGACCGAGTCCGGCACCATAGTTACGTCGAAACCTGAAGTTCTAAGAGAAACTGAGAGATACTACGGACGGTTGTATACCTCCTCTCAAGCTCCACCTCCCAGTGAGGAGAGCGACAAGAGAGCTAAATTAATCCGACACTACACAGAGGATATTCCGGACGTCAGCCTGTATGAGATTAGAAAGGCTCTCAAACAGCTTAAAAACAACAAGGCACCGGGAGATGACGCGGTATCACCGCCGAGCTGCTAAGAGCTGGGGGAAAGCCCCTCCTAGTGGCGCTCCAAAAACTGTTTGTTACCGTCATCCATACTGGAACTACCGCGGGAGCGTGGAGCAGAAGTGTGGTGACTCTGTTTTTCAAAAAGGGCGGTAAAGCCCTTTTGAAGAACTACAGGCCAATCGCACTTCTGAGCCATGTTTATAAGTTGTTTTCGAGGATGCTCACAAATCGCACTGCACGCAGGCTTGACGACTTCCAGCCTCCCGAACAAGCAGGATTCCGGAAAGGCTACAGCACCATAGACCACATACACACACTGCGGCAGATTATACAGAAGACTGAGGAGTATATTCTGCCGTTATGTGTCGCCTATGTGGACTATGAGAAAGCCTTTGATTCTCTCGAGACCTGGGCAGTACTAAATTCTCTTCAGCGGTGCCGTATCGACTACCGGTATATCGCGGTGTTGAAGTATTTGTACTCATCAGCCACCATGTCCGTCAAAGTACACGACTAATAATATATACTAATAATTAGCCGGCTGAAGTGGCAATGGGCCGGCTACATAGTGCGAAGGACCGATAACCGTTGGGGAAGAAAGGTCCTCGAATGGCGCCCGCGTCTCGGAAAACGGAGTACAGGACGCCCCCCGACAAGATGGACCGACGACCTGAAGAAGACAGCGGGCATCCGCTGGATTCAGAACGCTCAGGACCGGTCAGAGTGGCGCAAGTTAGGGGAGGCCTATGTCCAGCAGTGGACCTCCAAGGGCTGATGGATGGATGGATGGATGGAGATTACTTACTAAGTTTTAAGATATTCTGAAGAAAAAGTAAATCTTTATCACTTTTTTAAACATTTTAAACTGTTTTTGTAATTTGTAAAGTACTTTTTCATTTATTTAAATTCTTCTTCATCCTTTATAATTTGTACTCATTGCAGGAAATCGATATATAAACACAGATTAGTGTATTTAAAAAAATACAATAAAAGGCTCGAAAAGCTCGAAAAAACCGGTCTACCCGGGTTTTGATATTCTTAAACCCGAAAACCCGGGTTTTCAAAATTGAACCGAGCTTCGATGCTCTAGTCGTGGGTGCCATGGACAACACACAAGACGAGGACATTCACACCCAGACTGAGAACAGAAATTCAAACTCATCATTCAAATTTCTGCCTCGCTGGGAATCAAACCCTTGGTGCGGCGATCCGGCATGGTAACCATTGCGCCACACGGGTCGTCATAGCTAACAAACGAAAAAAGTAAAATCGTTTGATAAACAGACAAGAAAAAAATTGAAGAAATTGTAACGTGACGCCTTTTATCGCCGAAGGTATTGCTGTATTTGGAAGAAACCGATCGTGTTAATTTTCATGTACCTACTTAGACAAAAATAACACAATGTATTTATTAGTGCATTTATTTGTGCAAAACATCAGATTAGCTGATATACGAGTACGACAACACTGCTATTCCATGAAAGTTCGTTTAGTTAGTTTTTTTATTCTTTTTTTTTTTTTTGTTTCGCTTTTAAATGTACTTAGTTTACTTACCATTTTTTTCTGTTCAAAGTATCCTAGTGCTGACTGATTGTGACACTTTGTTTATGTAAATGTTGTGCATGCCTTTAATTTAAGTGCATAAAAAAAAGTTTTGGTGTGTATCACAATAATGTATTTTTAGTACCTAGTTGGCGTGCCTTAAATAAATAAATAAATAAATAATTTTTCCTTCAGAGAGATATTTATTTGTATATTACAAAACTGAACTTAATTATAATAAATATATGAAATAGTAATTAATATAACTAGAACTATTACTTTATATGACTTTTATAAAGATGTAATGTAACGATGACTAATCCTGAAGAGAACTGTTTACTTATAATAATAGCACAGGAGGCAGTTATGTATTTTAATGATGATATTCTTGCCCCGCTATTTAAAGTAAATAGGTGTGACTGTGAACCGGCCAAACCAGATCATAAGGAAACTCGACCAGTGTGAATTAAAATTTATCACGCGATTGCATTTGCTTTTATCTTATTTACGGACATGTTTCCGATATCTTAGTTATAGAAACTAAATATGTACTAAAAATAAAATTCTGCTACAGTCAAATAAACTGACTTTATCGATGGAATTTTTCGTTGAGGCATAGATGTCGCCCAGCCTAGGTCTCGCCTTGCCCCACTTAGGCAAGGTTCACTGATGGAAAAACATCAGCGAAAGTTTCATAAGATTTGGCAATATTTTATGTAAGTTAGGTTTTTTAGGTAAGTTAGATTTATTTTGGGGTCTTGGTTTACAGTATGTATTAGTCGCGAAATTTTTGTACGGACTTAGTTGTGTGTTGAAATTAGTCTCCAAAATATTTTGTTACCGTTCTTATTTCGATAAATTACCACCATCATGTCCATTGTATCTTTTAAGTAGATCATTTAGAAGTATATATTTGAGTTTTTTCAGTGCTATGAATAGACAAACAGACGAGCAAACTGTTTGCTGTTTGTGCAACCTATGAGTAGTCCAGTCAACTATATGGTATACCATACCATATGTTTTCTTTTCTAGTGGACTGCTTATCAATACTTCAAATATGCTGCGAAGATGTGAAATCCAATAAATATGATTGGTTCAATAAATTGATTGATTTCCACCAATGAATATGATTGGTGGATATCAAACGCATCCATAGCAACGTAACATAGCACATTTCTGGTGGAAAAGCACCCTAAGGGTTGAAGTGAGGTGCAAATGTTTGAAACCATAATTACCATGTACATGTCTCCATAGCGGCACACCTTCCAGAAGCCCTTTATACTGGCAAGCATGGTGTGCGTGCGCCGATCACCGTACCGCGCCGCGGCGACCCTCCTGACAAACAAACAAACAATCAATATTACTTCAATGTAACTAAAAAAAATTAATAACCCCCCTACAGTTTTATTTTCACGAAACATAACTAAAAACCATCTCGGCTATAAGGCTTTCGATTAAAAAAGCCCACCAAAATCGATCCATTCGTATAGAAACTATGTCGCCATAGACAGATTCGTCAGACTTATAACACCCCTCTTTGTGCGTAAAGGGTTAGTATAATATAACGAGAATAGAGACTTAGTAGTGTCATACAACAATCATGTTGAAAGTGCTTTGGTGCAAAGACACGACTGTGTCTCCTGATAATAAAATGTATTTTAGTGATGACTAGAAATTTACTATCAATTGATTAACTGCTGTGTATCATGAACTGCTAGCTTCTACAACTTATTCCTTACTATCGATAACATAATATACTATGGCTGAATTTTATGCTTCAACTAGCTGTGTTGCCCGCAGCTTCGCACGCGGAAATTATGCTTATCACATTTGTACCACTTACGGAAGAAAATTTAAAAACAGGTTAATTTATATTGAACTACTTATATTTAGGAATTAATATTCTGAAACCTATGATACAATAACAAATCATTCCTCCGGGCGCGAGCGGGTTTTGAAAAATATACAACATTAACATTATACATATAATTTGCTTTTTCTTTTTCATGAAACATTTTGAAAAACTCGAAAACATGCATTCCATCAATTAAAGGAGGAACGTTTTTTTCAAATTTAAAGGAAATATTTGATATTTAAAAATTTTCCATACAAAGTTTCATCTTGTTTCCACCCCGGAACTTTTAATTTTTTTCGGGAAGAAAAGTTTTCTAAAACATGACCAAAGTGTAAGAAACAACTAAACTAATTTCCGTCGAAATCAGTTTAAAGGTTTTCATGTGATGCCCGGACAGAGAAACAGACAGACAGACAAACAATAATTTAAAAAAAGTTTTTGGTGCTATAACACGTTATTAAAGTGCCCTCCCCCTCTCCTGGTCCCTCTTCCGCTTCCTGTCCCTCTCCGTCCCCTCCCCTCTCCTTACCTTCCCCTCTCCTTCCCCCCTCACCTTCCGCTCCCCTCCCCCACCCCTCTCCTCTCCTACCCCTCCCCTTCCACTCCCCTCCCCTACCCCTCCCCCCTTCCCTACCCCTCCCCTCCCCTTCCCCTCTCCTCCTCCCCTCCCCTCCCCCTCCCCCTCCGCTCCCCACCCCCTACGCTCTCCTCCCCTCCCCTACCCCTCCCCCTCCCCCTCCGCTCCCCTCCCCCTACGCTCTCCTTCCCTCCCCTACCCCTCCCCTTCGTTAGCCCTCCCCCTCCCCTCTCCTTCTCCGTTCCTCACCTCCCCTCCCCCTCCCCTTCACCCTACCCCTCCCCATCGCTCCCCTCCCCTTCCACTCCGCTCCCCTAAAAAATCTAAACCTAAAACTATAAGTTAAAAGTACCAACAAAGTACATTCACTAATTATTAGGCCATACGAAGTTCGCCAAGACAGCTAGTGTTAAATATTTATTTATTGATGCCAAAAAAGTATAACTTCTCACGCGCGTAGATAAGTACACGTTTCTTTTTTTATTTGTGTAAGCTATAATTACTATAAATTTTCACCCTTTTAACTTCAAAACTGACGAAGTTTCTATACTAACTTGCGCCGCCTTAATTAACCCTTTAGGGGATGATTTTCCAATAAACGTAATACTTCCAAATTTTGTTTCTAATCTGGACCTAATATATAAATGTTCATGTTTTTAACTTTAAAAATGACGAAGATGCGTACGAAGTAAGTAGATTATTGGTGGAATTTCTAGAACATTTTATATTGATCAGAAAATTGGCATACAATCTACAATAGATCATTCAAGAAATTTTTAGATCATTCTAAAATCTTCCAGAATAATTCAAATCATTTTACATCAATGATAATCACACATTTCTAAAAATCACATGTTTGTTAATTCTTTAGAGGAATAACTGGTTGTTGCAGCGAATAATTAAAACGTTTTCGAGAGCACACATTTAATTTTTGTAAGAAATGTACAGAGAGAATGAATGCATTCAAGCGACGGTCGACAGATAACAAAATCATAAATGCATGCCATTTAACCGTAGGCGTTTCAACACGTTTCAACCCCGTATCTTCTACACCCTTATAGGTATCAACTTGCAACCACCCTTATCTGAGATTTGAGCCTCGTACTTATTGCGACATATACACACTATGCGCTTGCGACGTGCAGTATTGGCTGCAAAGTGAAATATAGGGACACACACGTCCTCTTTTATATATATAATAGATAAACAAATCAAGATATTGATGTGTAGATCTGAAGTTTTGACCGATGAATGCATTAATATAAGATTTCAGATCGTGTATATCTGTACCTCTGAGCTTTGTATAACTTGGTATAAAATTAAACCAATTAATGTCTTTATATCACTACAATAATAATACCAAATATGAGAATATTTTTTCATTGTTTTTCAAGATCATGGCCCGCGATCATTGAATGAAAGCCTTATCGTACGAAGTAAGGGCATCTTTTAAGAGTATCGTTATTTCTAGAAATGATAATAGTTTGTGTGATAAGTGGGTGATAATTCGAATCAAGATATTATTTTAAATAAAGAATGTGAAGTGCAGACTTTTAAACCAAAATATAGTTCAAGTAGGTATATATTTTTTTAATGTGCTAGAGTACGATAAGGCTATGCAGAAATAAGTGTAACTGTTATCTTGTAACGGATTTCAATGCAACTTATGCCAATTTGTGTGAAAATCGGTTCTGGAATAATCTTATTAAATTGTAATTGTATAAAATGAAATAGGTTTGTGTATTAATAATAATTAATAGCTATTGTTTATAAAATATTTTTTTATTTTTTTTTATTTTATACTTAATGTCATAGAACAGACATCTCGAACAAAATGTGTGTCCCGCCCGGGAGGTTCCATTTTCAAAATTGAGCCCCCGTTCTCCTTTCAAAATCGAACGATTCCATTGAAGATTGAAGCCACGTGGCGCCAATGCTATGGACATACATGGTGTTCGGGGTGTCGGTTCTATACGCTAATAATAATACTTCAATGATCCAGAAGACTAATTTATATTTGTAAGTATGTACTCGTACCGCTACACGTGTTGTCACGTTCATTTGCCCCTAGAAAAAACGTTCGACAGATAAAACGTGCGACAGTTTTTATACCAAAATGTAATTGTGTAACTTTAATTCGCAGTCATTGAATTGGTATCTGTTGGTAGCAATTAATAGACAATGTAAGCAGCAAAACGTAGATACTTCATTGATAGGTTAATGTTTAATGACTCTTTAGATTTAGAGCTGTCAAACGAGTAATGCCAAACCAGGTTACAAATGTGTCGGTCATGTCTATTTATTAATGGACAGTTTATTGTCAATTTTTTTTGTTGTGGTAATGTGCTAATTATTCTGCTTTGTTCAAATTGATTGAGTTAATATGCTTTATTGTTCAGTCTGGCCTTCGGCCTTCTTCTGTTCGTCTGATATAACTAATTCAGGGGACGCATCGATGGCTCCTTTTGTGTTATTGATATCCATGGGGGACGGTCACCACTTACCGTGACGTCAGATGACTCGTCTGTTAGTTTGTCAAAAAGGTCTTTTCTAAAAGTAGAACGTGTATGGTCTCGTCGTGGTCACGTCTCCACGTGGCTTTATGTCCCTACAATTAATATGGGTTAAGTTCTTCCTGATCACCTACGGATCAGCAAATGCCTCATTCCCGTGTTTCGCGACTTCTATCGCTACAACTATCGCTACATAAACTATATCGACTCGTCTTATTACAATCGGCATTTCAACCATGTCTTCCGCAATGCAAAGTTATCCGGTTTCAATTACGAATTACGTTTTGAGGTTAGGTTAGGTTAGTTCCTCATTTCCATAAGGAACTAAGTATAATGCCCAAAATGTAGGTACATTTTATTTTAATTTAATTGTTAACGTTCAAAATACCCGATTTTTTTATATATAAAACACATTATCTTATTTTTTGCGCACAGATTGAGATAAAACACTAATGTTTATGATTATCAAGCTTACTAAAATACATTACTGAAAACCGCATCCAAATCAGTTAAACCGGTTCTGAGATTAACAGGATCAAACGCATAAAAAGTCCAAGGCTAAAGATGAATAAAATTGTTGTAGGACCTATTGCGTAAATTAATACCCCCCAATATTATTATCTATCTATTCTCGAACATCGTCCACCAGTAATATTGTTTTGTTTTAATTTTACTGTAATGTCCAGATTGTTATCAATGCAATATTAAGTATAATCATCGCGAACTGGTTACCATTTCGCTAGAGGGCAGAGAGCCGTGAAGCGTGCTAATCGTTACATTGATGATTTACACAGAGCACCGGCGATGCTGCTTTCGCGATTGAATATTTTATTCGGTTTATTTAGCATAATAGTGACCGACGATTCAATATAAATTGCAAGAAAAGAAGTACAAATAGTATTGTGGATTGGAATTGTTTACAATGTCTTCCTTCCTGTTTCTAAACAATGCAACTGTTTGGAGTTTAGTTTAGGAAACATTTTAGTCTCTTTGTGCATTCGGTAGTCATATGTTATGTAAGATTGTTATAAAAATTATATACGACAATATTTATTTATTTTTTATCGTCTCATGATGTAGACTCGTGACGTTTTCGTTTGATTCAGGATCGGTCAGAAAAGTGCTAGTTAGGATAGGCCTATGTTTAACAGTTTTCCATTTTATTTCATTACGTTATTTAGTGTTCATGTAATGATCTGAAAACGGTGCCTAATATTATACGTTCGCTTGTTCATGTTAATTTAACCTATATATTTTAATATTCTTATCTATACAAAGAGATTAAATAATACCTTAATATAGTAATAATATATTTATATTCAAGGATGAATGTTCGATAGGCAGCGCTGTAGTGAAATTGCTGGTAACTTTGACATTTTTAAAACTTAAATGAGGTATTTAGGATTCTATTGTAAGTTGCTGTCTCTCAAATTAGCCAGTACATGTTTACATCAACACATTATGTAATTTTATATGTTTACCTTTTGTCGTTATGTAATTTGATACTCTTGATAATTGGCTTAGTTACTCTGCCTCAGCTAAGACTACAAATGAATTCATTCATCTATTTTGAATGTCCGCGAGAATTCCTGGTCGCTGACAAAAGATACGGTTTCACGCCGCTGGCTATAATGAACCCTTTTGTGTCTGTTGACAATTTAAAACTGTTGGCATTTGAGTTTAAGATTTAACAATATAAAGTAGAGTTATCCATTAAAATGGAAATAGGTGACACCGTAATTATATAGTGATACTTTTTGTGTACCAATGCCGTTTTGATAAATGGCGAAGTACGATTCGAACGTTATCGGACAACAACACAGTTTTTTTGCATATCATCTCTTTGTACCAAACTACCAGTATAAAGGGTTCGTGTTTCGCGAAATATCTAATAAGCCGAGCGGTTTTTTGCCGACATAAATTAATAAAACTTGCACATTGCCAATGGCTATTAAAATATAAAAAGGTCCTTAAAGGCAACCGTTACTCTTCTCTATTTGATTGGATTATTGTAACGTTCTTCAATTTAACATCGATTTGTTTGTCAATGACTAGTCAGCGATGACATTTATATTATACTAGCTGTTGCCCGCAGCTTTGCATACGGAAATTATGTTTTCAAACTTTTATCCTGTTTTCCCGGGAAACCTTTTAATTTTCCGGGATGAAAAGTTATCTAAAATATGACCCACGATATCAGTAACAACTTTACCAATTTTCATCGAAATCCATTCAAGGGTTTTTATCTGATGCCCGGACAGACAAACAGACAATTTGAGTTTTATTATAGTATAGATTTTAAAACATTACCAAGGATTTCAACTATACACTCTACACAGTTTTAAATTTATTTACATGAATACGTAAATACCTATTGCTATTGTTATGCATGTTGCGTGCATTGCATCGCATATCTTTTCGACGACATCTTTTCGTATCGTATCTTTTCGACGATAATCTAACGCACAGAAGCAAAGCAAACGTGTTTTAGAGACAAGATGCATTTATATAGGTACTAATACAAATGACAAGGACAACAATACCAGTAAATAGTAGGAATAGGAAGCGAAACTCGTAACTGTTTCATTTATTTTTTATTTTTTTATATCCAAAAGTTGCTTGTAGTTAGTTACACAGTACACTGCTAAGTACTTGCTCTACAAGAAAATGCACCTATTTTACTAGCTCGTAAGCTTATCCAGTTAAAACATGATGTGCATGATACAATTTGATTAGGTGCTATTTTAATTTAAGTTAGATGAGTTCGATTTTATTTTTTTCAGTAATAAATAAAAATAAATGCTAAGGCGATTTTCGAATATAAGCAATTAATTGGTCAGAAAATAGGGAAGTGTTTTTTTTTATCTAATCGTATTACAGTTTTCCCATGTGAATCTATTTGACTGAATGGGAAAAACTTATCTTAGGTAAAAACCAGTTAAGTTGGAGTTCTAATGAAAAATGAAGACCTCGTAATCTATGTAGATGCACCTAATGGGAACTGGATTCTGTGGCATTCCGAAAGTCAATGTTCTAGCCTGATTCTATGCTATTAATAGTTTTTGTATTGCCGTTATATTGCTTTTGTATTGCTGCATTAGTAATAAATATCTTATAAAGCGGATGTATGAGTTCGATATATAACAGAACAACAGATTGCCATATAAAAGATTTGAAGCGTTTCTCTACTGGTAAAACAAATCCGTGACGTCCATTCTATAATTATAACAGAGTAATAATTCCACATTCATTACTTCGTCTAAAGTTATGTTTAATAAATATATCTGGTGTGTTTACAAAGGAGCCAATTCCCAGTAAATGTTAATCTTACTTCGATTTCACTATAAAACATTTTCAGTAATAAATTTAAGTATTAATTAACGCTGGTTACAGTAATTGGTCATTGTATGCAACTAATTAAAATTACAAGTGATTAAATAATGTTATAATGTATTCTTTGAAAATCATCATTAGGTAACCCATCATTGGGTAATTAGTGAATAATATTATAATAGAATTGTTTTGAATCGTAATTTGGCGAAAACCAAATGTTCGGTTACGATCTCATGAACTTTCATGGATAGACTAATTTTCGAAGAACAGACAAAAGTAAAAAATTACTACGAATAATTTTTTTTTAAAAAAAACCTTAACCTTAACTAAGTATAAATTTTTAAATTTAATACATAGCTAACATACCCACCATCGCAATCACGTCAGCTGTCAAACAAAAAAAATCCCATCTAAATCGATTCATTCGTTAAATACTCTATCCCCCATGGTTAAGTAGCTACGATGCCACAGACAGACACACAGAAATACACACATTCACGGCAAACTTATAACACCGCTATTTTTGCATGGGGATTAAAAAGATGCCGGAAAAATTATTTACGATTTATTTAAAGTTGTCTGGCAGTAATTAGAATGTATAGCAGATTATCATCTATAAGGAAAAGCTGAAACGTATTATATTTTTTCGATATATTTTAAACATTAAAGATTTTAAATTTGTAATAATTTTTTTATCAAGATAAAAAGTTAGGATAATTGCAGGTACCTACTTTTAATAATCGAATACCGAAAAGTAACTTATTCCTGACATCTGTAGTAGACCTGGCGCACCCTCACTTTTGGTATGATTTTACAAGTACGTGCCGCGTTCGACGTGTCGGGCCAATTTCAGAAGGGCTGCCACGTCGTGACATACATTCGTAATCTATCACACATGTCATCACAAAAAAAGAAGACAGCCCTGAAGTTGTCAGAGAGGTTATGAGTTATGATTAGAAAAAAGGCACCGTTTAGTTATTAGCGCTATGCGACCTAAATTACACTTTATTGTACTGGAGCAAGAGTCACTATTTATTTAAATGTTTTTGCGGAGTGAGTCTTCTGTACCGATAGGTATTATTAAGTATTCTGTGTCTATAGGTACTAATATGTCGTAAACTGGACAAAATTAAACAGCAAACAACATATTGTACACATTGATTGTTACCTCATTAAAGAGCACTTACTTTAAAAGTCGATACAGAATCTGTATGTTTATTTTTTTATATCACTATTTAGTTATTAAAACCAGTTATGTGCAATTACTTCAATTATTAAGGACCGGTATTTATTTAAAAATATAAGGAAGTGAATGTTTTCTGTGCCGGAAGACATGAGTACTGCCTGGAAACTGACAACTTTTACATGCTGAATTACCTACTAGGTGCTCAAAAAAAGTAAAAACCTTTAAGATGTCAAACTTTTCTTCCATGTCGGTATAGATAATATTAACATTAGTGAAAGCGAAAAAAATTATTTACTTACCGTTCATGTAAACTTTGTTACGATCTAAAGAATTTAACAAAAATATTTTCAGCATTTTAATCAGCAATTTAACAAATATGAGAGAAAAATAAATTAATCTTCTTTCTTCATGACTACTGCTACATATTTACATTGTATATTTTTCTTTCAATGGGTATTGCTTTAGTAGGAATCAACAGGAATGATAAGGTAAGGTTATTATACTGATTTATGATAAGGCGTCAAGATTTCCACCAAATATTGTTTAAAAATTAGGAAATCGAAATAAAGTACTTACTTTGACAAATTATCCGCGTGGGAACCCAACTTGACTGATTGTCGAACTATTAGCACAATAATATTTTCCGATTTAAAGAAGAAGATAAAATTAAAAACGAAGCGTCCGTACACAAATTTCTATTTATCTGCAGCACAACGTTTTCGCGGGAAAACTCCCGGCGCACAAAATCGTGTTTAAATTTGGAACGCGTGCGTTCCTCACTCGAGTTTGTTTTTAAATTAGCACTATGGAACTGTTCTATTTTTTTTTTGTTAGTATTTTTAATCTGTTTTAAATTTTTTATCTGTTGTAAATCGTCTTTTGTGTTTCATTTATTATTTACAATGGTGTCATGTCACATCACAGTTGGAGTTGCTGGTCGACTGTTTTCGAAAGAGCCTGCATGTACTTGACCTTGCGCGGTTCGCGGGCGAACTGGTGTTGGTTTTCGTCGTCGCCGCTAGTTTTATAACGCATTATTGTTGTCATAACTTTTACTGAGCGCACCATTGATAGCGGAGACCGGTGGAACGCGCGCGCTTCGTTCGTTTGCGGTCGCGTGAATCGGAGCACTCTCGTAATGTTACGACTAGGGCTTACTATCCGGATATTCGGATATTCGATTTATCCGGATATTCGCCGAATTTTAAATCCGGATAATGGGCTTGTTACTATCCGGATAATTCGAATAAAATGGATAGTAAATTTATAGTTTTTTTATATGTTTTTTTTATTGAAATATATTTAAAGAACCAAGATGTAATATTTAAACTTTATAATCACAAAAAAGAATAGTCTGTTAGCCTCCAATAATATAAAATACGACCAAATGCCAAAAAACAAATTAGTTAAAAACCCGCATATATATAATTTTTATGAGATAACTTACAAAATACAAATAATGGCAGCTCGATATTTATACAGAATACATGCAAGAAGCGTCCAAACCGTGTTCTAGTAACTTCCGCAATTTCAATAAAATTTTGGTAGGCCCTCAAGAAAAATGGGGAGACATTTGCTATCTTCCTTGATGTCTCGAAGGCCTTCGATAATGTCTGGCACGCTAGCCTTCTAAGCAAGCTTCCAGCTTACGGCATATCTCCTGGCCTTATCCACTGGGTAAAGGACTTCCTGAGCGACCGGGCTTTCCGCGTTGTAATCGATGGTTGTTCATCGAGAACGATGGCTACAAATGCCGGAGTTCCTTAGGGGTCCATTCTCTCCACCACTCTTTTTCTGCTGCATATAAATGACCTGTTTATGCCCGGTATTTATGGGTACGCGGACGATAGCACAGTGGTAAAGAGATACCTACCAAGTTCCAGAGCCATTGGGGACGAAATTCAGTCTGAAAGAGAGGCCATGGTTGCTCGTATGAATCTCTCCCACCACACGAGTGGGGCGAAGATAATCTTGTGAGAGTCAACGCCACTAAAACGCAGACGTATCTATTCACCGCCAAGAGGAGCCCACTTACTTTGGCTCCTACTTTTCCTACCTACTTACCTACAGAAAGGTGACAAATGTCACCTTTCTGCCTTGGACTCGATTGAGAGGCGTGCGAAGAGGCTGACTGGTAACCCAGATTTGGTTGAGACCAATCTGCAAAGCCTCGAGCACAGGCGCAGAGAAGCCAGCCTCTCGGTTTTCTACAGGGGACATTTCGGAGTGTGCACAGGAATTGTTTGATTTAATTCCTCCATCTCCATTTCTCAATTGAACGACGTGACGCACGGCAGCTATCCATCCTTTTGTCGTGAATAAAAGAGTGATTAGGCTTTTACTAAGTTAATGTACTCACCGCCTTGGACCACATCTCTACTTACCATCAGGTGGGATTGTGGTCAAGCATTAACTTATTTGTGTTTAAAAAGTAACATTTCTACGACGGATTTAATAGAAAAAATTTACCAAAAAGACCGACTTCAAAGTAAGTACATCCTTTCCAATAATAATAAAAAAGAATCATCGAAATCGGTTGGCGTGATATTGAGATATTCGACCATTTGATCCCATGAAAAGCACCAGCTTTTGATTAAAAAAAATCATCAAAATCGGTCCACCCAGTCAAAAGCTCCGAGGTAACAAACATAAAAAAATACAGTTGAAGAACCTCCTCCTTTTTTTGAAGTCGGTTAAAAAGGGATCGTTTGGGGCACTCGCTCGCGGTGCTCAGCCTAGCCCCTAAAGGAGAAATGGTTCTGGAGAATCCACATGCCGCTCTACAAGCACACTGTATTTACAGCATAGCTTAAAAATTTAGTTCAGAAATCGAGCAGTTCTATGGCAATCTTCCTTGCGTCGATGTTCACAGTGCTGAGCTTGATGACCTCCTCAACGGATCACTTTGTCCTTCCAGCACTATCTTGCACCAACGGAGCCTATACCCTGCAGCGTGGATGGCCTCGTGCATCCTGCTGTCAAGAGTGGTGTGGATTTGATCCGACTAGCGTATCGGAATTCGGACTGTGACCTGTCCCCTGGACTTTGCTGGTGATGACTAACTTCTCAAGATTCTCACCGTTCTTCCGGGCGATGTGGCCTAAAATACTCCAGTACTCATTGATGGCAGATGGTTGGAAAGCCTCTTGGTCTCCTAGGTTTCCTGCTTTTGGGCTTTTCTATGACAATAGAATACGGAAATTGAACAGCTTTGCAGATAGGGACGCTACCAACTAGGCTACAGTGTCGTCCTTGAGGATTCCTCCTTGAGGGTTCGCCATGATGCTGGTACCCAGGTCGAAAACCTTGAGGTGTGTTAGCTTTCAGGAGAAGACGGTACTAGCTCGATGTGATGTGGTTGAAAAATATACGTGTAGAAATTACCCTAAGAACATTGCTAATTAGTTTATGACTAGATGCGACTCTAGGATGAAGCTTAGCAGCGTGCTGATACATCTCACAAAAAGTATTGGGTTTTGAATTGAATTTTGAACGAGTTTCGTAATAAAAATATTGATTGTATTCATAAATTATTTGTATTTTACCTTTTTATTCGAATTATTCGTATTATCCGAATATATCCGGATAATGATTAGGAACTATTCGAAATATCCGGATAACTAAATTGAGCGGATAATTGCATGCCCTAGTTACGACTTACGAGCGTTAATTGTTATTAGCAAACCGTTTAATCGATAAGCTGAGACGATTTAATTGATTTCATTGAATATTTTTGTTGCTATGATAAGTATTGCTTTTGCTACGTCATGGACAATTAAGTGCAACGTTTAAGGCAATTAAGGCATAATGTAATGAACGGACGAAAGACGGTCTTAAGTCTTAACGCTAGATAGAGACCTCTTCCTAACAAAAATATAAAATTAAATAATGAATTTTGTTTTGGTCGTACACTCTTATTTAATACAGGCAAAGAAAGATATACATGCGGAGAAATAAATTATACGGAATAATATAATACTCACAAAACGAAAAAGATGCCTAAGTTCACTTTTTTGTAGGGTCACATATTTTACTTTCGCACTATGGGGTTGTAAGAACCAAGTTCATTTGTTATTGCTAAGGCAGCCATCGTTAGCGAGATGTATTTTTTATCTTCTCTCTGCCCGTGAACCCGTGGTCTACTATCGATAAAATGAATAGACAAATGATTGCAGGTAATAAGAGAGGAAGTAAACGTATCAGATGCGGAACAGTTGCAGTGTGAACATAGCAACAGTGGCTACCACGCTTGCACTATAATTAGACAAAGTATCCGCACGGCCGTGTAGCCGGACTAGCCGGCCACTGGCTATGACGACACGTGCCATAGACAAACTATTGTTTATAAATAAAGACGCGCCTCTCATGTATTTAGTAAACAAACAAACAATGTGACCTTAGCCGAGAAAGTTCATAAACAAAAGTTATTTTTGTACGCTCTTAGTGTTTTAACATTCTCTATTAGCAAACGAAAGTGTAAGCGACGAAAATATAAGACTTCAGTCTTCATAGAGTTCAGTAGGTAATAGAGATGCTCTGTATAATAATAAGCTGTGCAGAAAATCTTAAGATATAGTAAAAAATACGTTTTATACCTATACGACCCTGAAGTCTTGTTGATACATATATGCATGTACATAATATCGACACCCGCAACGCATAAGGTTGTAACTTAAGTTACAACCTTTTCCGACTATACCACAGGCGTATAGTCCGTGAAAAGAGCTACACGACAGTAGTATCGACATATCTCTAGCATTCGTAGTTTCGAAGATAGCCAGTTGAAGAAGGTAGTAATTGCCATATGAAGAAAAGTTCCAGCAATATTTTAGACGTAAAGCGAATTACGTCTCTTATGTTCGTTGTTGAGCGTAGAAGTAACATCTCTTACAACTTTTTGACGGGCATCACAATACACGTATCGGAACCGTAACTTAAGATACTGCTTTGTCACGGCTTAGCTGTACTGAGGAGCGACCGGCTAATGTTTATACGATTTGTGTGTATTTGTCCTACAAATTTACATCTGAGCTCCGTGTTTTAATTAAAATTTGTGGTTATTAGGGTTTCATAGTCAAAACGGAAGCCTTGTGGTTTCGTCATGTTCGTACGTCCGTCCGTTCGCAGCATAGCGCAGAGACCTATAGTGCTAGAAAGCTGTTATTTACCCGTACCAGCCGTGCCATACCAGCTAAATGATGTTGTTGGATTCACTATCTTCTGTGTACGGTCAGTTTAGCTTGTTTGTTGTTCTTCTCGCAGGGAGCTGGAGCTTGAGAGGAAATACAACCATATGAAGAAAACATGGTGCTGGACTTGGTTTTTAACCTCGTAAGGTGACTTTGCTAAATATACAGATCCCTGGCGAATACTTTGGAGCCCTGGTTTCACTCAATTGTGTTTTTTACAAGATTTGTGTTGTTCTCACAAATCGCATTGCCTGCACTTTGTAATAATAAGACCGAGAGTTTATGTTGACACAATAAGAGATTTACCGCTGGATCTTTCAATAATTCTATCCTACCTCGTGGACGGTGGTTAAAATGCTGGTATTAAACTCATCCACTGGGGTGACAGGTGTTGGGCGAAGCGCAGACTTCATAAGGCGTAACCGTTCCAGCTTCACGACGATATTTAATGTGTCTCTTACAAGACGGTTATGGCTTCTGGTTTTTAAGCTGCCGTTTGTGCGCTAGAATTAAGTCCATCTCACTATTTGTGGAACCATCGGGTCTTATCCATGTCCACTTGCGTTGAGGCTTCTTTCTGAAGAAGGAGTTCATCATAAACAGATCTTTCCTCTCTAAAAAGTTAGCCAACAAGTGTCCTCGACGATTCCGCCATCTAATTCCGAAGGGAAGGGACCCACTTGCTTGCTTTGCCAGTCCCCCATCACAACTGTGAAATAAGCTTTAGAGGATACCTCTGGATCTACTATTGTCCTAACACATAACCTCAGTCTCATCGTCGGGGTGTCGGCGCATATGCCTGTACAACCTTCAACTAATAACTTTGAATATTTTTAGTGTTAGGTACCTGCGATACCCTGGCTGACACGCCTCAACTTGCACAATATTGTTTACTCAACTAATAACTTTGAATATTTTTAGTGTTAGGTACCTGCGATACCCTGGCTGACACGCCTCAACTTGCACAATATTGTTTACGAGGGGCTTGTAGATGAGAAACCCAAGACCACTGTCGGTAATAGAACAAGTTCCCGAACTATTCATTTCTGCTCTTTTATCTTTCCATTGGTCCTGTGTCCTGGAGGTATAATTATGTTGCCAGGTGCCGAAGTCGTCATTGGTAGCATGAGCAATTAAACTTATTTGATCTTGATAATTTATTTTATAATATAAGCTTTATAATTAATATTAAAATTCAAGAATATAACTTACTTCCATTATAAGTAGGCTACCTTTCATCACTAAGACGGTTGTAACTAGCTAGATACAATCTTATCGCTGCTGAAGTTATCCAAACCCTTGGGTTGTAACTAATGCTATCTCAGCTTCTAACAGTATTTTTTGTGATATATACGTATCAAACTATAGTATTTACCCCTATAGAATTGATGCACATATTAATTTTTCAGCAAACCCAATACTTTTTTCGTAAAAAGCATTCAAATACCTAACTTTTACTTTTTTGCTTATTCTGAAAAAGACGGATTTCAAGTTACAACCTTATGCGTTGCGGGTGTCGATATATAAACAATGACAAAAAATATTATATAATAAAATATTATTTTTATTACCGACATGAAAATAGCCACTACACGGTTATCTATTAAAGTATCAAATGCTGCGATAATCTTAATAACAATGTAAAACACCATAACAATCTCTCTGGTATAATACAATAGAATACTTAAGATAATCTTTATATCCACGCTAAGTCGCTAACTGGAATAATAGATAAAACGTAACACGTGGTGACACATAACATACATTAAATGCGATTCATAAATCAGCACACAAATGAACTGTTGTGGTTACAAATGTCATAGTGAATAGAATTCTTCCAAACATATTCATTTTAACTTAAGATCAAGTTAATCCTAGGGTTAACAACTTAACCTAGGGTTAACTTTACTGAAGTGAACTGAATGGTTACTAGTTATTACCTCATATGCATATAACAGACTATAAAAGTCAATTGAAAGTCTTGAATGAAAGTAGATCCTCAAAACACTATCTTGAAAGGTGGTGATATTATGTTCGAAGTCGACTATCGATCTTAAGATCTCTGCGATCTGAAGATTCGATTTGAGATGCTAAAATATGTCAAATCATAATGTAAAAGTGAGAATAATATGTATGGGTAATCCGAGATCGCGTTCTTAAGCCGAGATTAGTTTATATGATGAGAGACTTGCATATAACATATTATGGAAAGATTAAAATTAAACCAATCATCTGTTCAACGAAAAATCAAGAATATGATTAAGATATATTTGATGCTGCCTAAAGAGAAAGCAGGCGACATAGATTATAATGAATGCAAAAAACCTATCATTCCATTGATAACAATGTAATCGGTCTATCGAGGGTATGATGATAAAAACAATTGATTGATTATATTTGCTAACAATGCAGTCTTCTCTGCGATGGTTACCGTTATTAACATACATATACATAACACATAATACGAGTATAACACATTATACGGAGAATTAATAATCGGTTGGGTCGACATGGTCTATCCTGCGCTAAGAGTGCTGGCCGATTGTATCGCCATGGCACAATTAATGACTTGATCCGTAGGGCTCTTGTCACGGTGTCTGTACCTGCCACGCTAGAACCATGTGGTATGTGCAGAGACGATGGTAAGAGACCCGACGGTGCAACTCTTGTGCCATGGAGATTAGGTCGCACCTTAGTGTGGGATGTAACATGTGTTGACACTTTGGCCCCATCTTATGTGCATGACACTTGCAATAAAGCTGGGGCCGCAGCCGATCGCGCTCAGTTTCTAAAGCGTCGCAAATACTCTTCTGTTACAGAAGACTATAAGTTTGTGGCGCTTGCAATGGAAACTTTGGGTACGTGGTCGGCAGACATGAAGTGTTTCATGAAAGACATGTCGAAACGACTAGTCCGCACTTCTGGAGACCTGAAGGCTGGCAGCTACTTTGCCCAAAGAATTAGTTTGGCAATACAGCGGGGCAATGCTGCCAGCGTTCTGGGTACAGTGCCTAATTTGGGAATTTTGGGTGACATTTATTTCTTGTAAATATACTTTTTTAATATAATACTAATTTAGTTATAAGATCTACATGTAAGTTTATTTAGATTTATATTAATTTGTTCTCTTTATGTATTAATAAATCATTAATGTAAATCCACTAACTAAACAGATTTTCATAAATTATTCCGACCACGGAATACACAAGAGTGTATAATAACTAAGACAACTCTTGTGTATTCCGTGATTCCGACGAAGACTTGATTCAGACTCCTGCACGCACTTTTGATTCATCAGTTTCATTAAATTAAATCTAACTTCATTAAACCGTTATAAACATAATAACAGTATACATATTATGTAGATTCATTATTTTTTTGGGACATAGTGTTTAATCAGCTTTTGCGCCATAAGAGTATACGATGACTTAAAGTATTGCACCTCTTTAAAGCATTTTAGATTGAAAAAAACATAAACTTGTACTTATGTACGCGCGTGAGAAGGTAAAGGCCAGTAGGGCCAACAGCAACTAATCATTCGAAAACAAAAAAAATATACTTCTTTAGCATGAAAAAAAATTCAGTGCGTTGTTCAGTATAGTGTTACAACTTACAAGTGAGTTGATTCTAGTTCTAATTTGAATATACCTAAGTGTGAAAATTATTATTGGTTATTCTATGACACGTTAATTTTATGTTCTTTTGAGAAGCAGACATTTTCCTTAACCTTCACTAGAGTCGGGATGGAGTTCTTTAAGACGAAGTTATATAATAACGGTCGATTAAAAAACATACAGAAAACATTAATAACTATGTATTTTGTAAAATAAAAAGTGTTCAGACAAATCTTACATATATAATCAGAGTTAATAAATAAATGTAGAGTTCTTTTATACCATATCAAAATCTGTCCATTTGGTTAATTTATGAGCTACAATGTCACGGACAGACATGCTGACACACACAGTCAAGTCGACTTAAAATACTTCTCATTTATTTAATAAAATGGTATGATATTGAATGCGTTTTACTTTAATATATAATGTCTCTAATTAGTTTTAAGAAGTAAGTGTACTCGTGTGTTGTCGGGAGGCGGTGAGTGATAATAAATGAGGTTAATTGTCCGGTTTTTATAACTAATTCGCACTGTCGGTTTATTAAATAATGTATACGAGTATAAGTATATCCTTCGTTTATTAATGAAACAGATGTCATTGTCTTTTTTCTAATTGATAATTAAAATGTAAGTATAATACTCGTATAATTCTAATGATCTTCTAGCTGTCATTTTGTTAATTTTACTCACAAGAAAAGTCATATCATAATTACCTAATTACATACTGTTTATGAATTAGTAAAACTTTATACATTAGATAGTTTAATGTTATTTTGGATCAGAGTGCGATCATTAATATCCGTTGTCCATTAATTAATATATTTGGTTTTTAGTACCCAATTTAACCGTGGAATTAATTAAAACAATTAAGATAGGTGCACAATTAAGAGCTTTATCTATTTTTATACATTGTTGTAATTACTGGTTTTTTTTCAAATTATCACATTATTTAAAATAACACGTCAATTACATAATTACAGTATGTATTGTGGAGTGAAGAATTATATATTCCTAGGAAATATAAACCTATTGTTTAAAATCATTTAATAATCAGTGAAGACTAATTTTATAATAATTAATGTTTTTAATTTATTTTTATTTGTTAAGATGACGGCTGATAAGGAAGTGTGGAACAGGAAAACATATTGCGCCGACCACAAATAAAATTGGGAAATGGGCAGGATGATGATGATGATGATGTAGCTGTTTCACAGAAGATATAATAGTACATAATTGTAGCTGTTTTCGCGTGGCTATTGAAATACATCGTCGGTCGATAAAATTAAATGTATTCCTTAAGTCTCCGTTAATGTTCCAAGAACAAAATAATCATCTAAACATGTAACAGATATGTCCTGTACAAACACACGGTCCAGTTCGGACTTGACTGTTTCTAGTATAATCAGAGCCGACCTTAGGGAAGGAGGCAAGATTGAGCGACGGCCTAGGGCGCTAAATTTGTAGGAGCGCCACATTTGGGGTGAGGAGCAGAAATAAACCGCTGGTTCAGCAAAAAATTTTTCGAGCCAAAAAAAAGCTCAATTTTGATTTTGAAATGAAATGAAATAATCTTTATTCATGTAGGTATCACTGATACACACGTAATTTTTTTTAATCTACCATTTTTTTTTTCTTATATGGGCGCCACAATATTCATGCCTGGGGCGTCAGTGGCTCTAACGCCGGCACTGAGTATAATTACCAGTTGATAGCACGGATGGTCACGGAGGCTTACTTGCGGTTTGATTAATGACACCGTCTATTATACTGCAATAAGCAATAAGTAAGTAACACTTTACTGGCATTTTGTGATTTTCCTCGGCATGTACTTAAAGCGAATTATGTAACTGATTTAATAGTTTATCGGGTTTTGAATATGTTTTGTATTAGGAGCTGGACAATGACGAAAGCAAGTGAAAAACTCCTTTTTCCTCCAATGATTGGCCTTTGGATGAAAGTATTTAACATTATAGCATTTTTTCATGTACTTAATTGTTGCTCATTACGAACGTTACAAGACGCTTGTTTATGTAGATATGTTTTTAACATACATCAGCCCTTGAAGGTCCACTGCTGGACATAGGCCTCCCCTAACTTGCACCACTATGACCGATCCTGAGTATTCTGAATCCAGCGGATGTCCGCTGTCTTCTTCAGGTCGTCAGTCCACCTGGTTGGGGGGCGTCCTATACTCTTTCTTCCCAACGGTTATCGGTCCTTCGCACTATGTGGCCAGCCCATTGCCACTTCAGCCGGTAAATTTTTTGAGCTATGTCGGTTAAGGGTTTAATCCAGACTAAATAGGCTCTCATAAGATTAGTGCGATCTACCAGGACTGCATAGCTTACGATATACGAGTAGATTATCAAGCGTGAACTTATCTAGGTGTATAAAAGGAGTAAACATAGACGAAGACTTATCTATCCTTGTTCATATCTAGTTCGATAATTGCGGTCACACGGATAATGGCTCCCCGCCCTGTAGGTACACGAGGCTTCGACCTCGTCCATGTTAACCATATGTGGTAGTTGTGGTACTCGCCACCAGAGATTCCCAGAAAGTGTTCACAATCTCACGACACTGTGTTTACTTACCGAGTTTGCGGCGTTTGCGCTAACAACTGTATTTACATTCGTTTATGTATGCTAATCTATACTATCTATACTAATATTATAAAGAGGAAAGATTTGATTGTTTGTTTGCATTGAATAGGCTCCGAAACTACCGAACCGATTTGAAAAATAATTTCAATGTTAAAAAGCTACACTATCCCCGGGTGACATAGGCTATATTATATTTTTATTTTACTGTTTTTCACGAAGCGAAGCGACGGCGATTTCCTAGTTGTAAATAAATGTAACTTATTAATACAAGAAACAGAAGACATTGTGTTGTTGATTATGAATAAGGATGGCCAGGAAATCCGGGATTGTCCGGGAATTGTACGCCTTGTCTCGTGTCCGGGAATAGGGCTCCTATGTCCCGAGTACCGCCGACAGAAGGGGTCAAGGGGCGACTGGCGAGCTTTTCTTAGAGAGATGCCACGTTGAAATTTAATGAATTGCGTCCAACCTAGATCCGCCAATGCATCCGCGCATCGATCGTCTTCTAGTAAAATTGTCCCGGTAATGATAAGCCAGTATCTCGTATTATAGCAACCCTAGTTAAGAGTTAAGACTGCCTGTGGCGATGATCACTAACCATCGAATGACGCTCATTCACCATCCTAACATTGTTTAAACGTGTGTCGGTAAACTCGCTAACACACTCGGTTCACAGCACGCGGAAATCGGAAGTAGCGATCATAACACCCTCATAATAACACGTCCTAGTGTTTATAATCACACGCGTACGTTATTATCATTGAAACCCGACAGAATGATTGGCGTTTAATTTGTATCGGTAATATTTCTAAGTATTTATCAAGGTCGTCTCTAGATGAGGAAGAAAATCCCTTTTTATTAATCTGTAAGTCTAAATTACAATAAATAATAATATTTTTTTCTTATTCACTCTTAATAATTAGGGACATCACAACGATCGTCATGGAAATCTCGATACTAAGCATCCATGTGAAAGTTGTGAACATGTTTGGATGTTTGTTCCTCAATCACGCCACAACTACTTAAACGATTTGGCTGTTTGAAATGAAGATACCGTATACCTACTCTAGATTAGCACATAGGTTACTTTTTATCCCGGAAAAGTTCAGGGTTCCCGCGGGATTTGTAAAAAACTACCGCGGGCGAAGCCGCGGGCAAAAGCTAGTATAATATACTCGTATTTTAAAAATGTTAGACTAAACCCTGAAGTGTAAAAATATTAATCTAAATGCTCAAGTACCTATATTAATTAATTGCTAGAGACAAGATAACGAGAGATTATAACCTCCTTATTATTTTATTTATATCGGAGCATCCGTTAACGAATATTGACTTGTTATTATAATCAGTTATCTATCTAGAATAATAATTATTAAGTGGCGATTACTAGACCAGCTAGTTTGTAAATAATTTATCGTTTTGCCACCTGGTGATGACTTCTGGTATTCAACTGGCCACACAAATCGCACTTTTTTAAGACTACCTAAAATGGTGTCCTTGTCACCCGCAACAGGGGAATGCTTGTGAGGGGATTATGTGTGTGCGTTAATGTAATAGGGTTCCGTACGAAAAAACGGAAAACGGAACCCTTATACGATCACTCGTGCGTCTGCGCGACCACCGTTCACAGCCACAGCAAAAAACGGCGAAAGAAATTAAAATAGAGAAATAAAGGTAAATACATAATCAACGTACGGAACCCTCTCCAAGCGAGTTTAACTCGTATTTGTCAAGTTTATTTATTTACACGTAAGTTCGACTTGGCCCCGCCAGAATCGCTACACAAAATGCAACGTGTGACATTTTCGTACAATTCGGTTATTAATGCGGTTTGACCTGTGAGGCTGTGATTAAGCATGTCACACGAACCATAATGCACCATGTTTCGCACAAGTATTGCGAGTGAGTAATTCTCGTTTCATTGAAATGCTAGCTGCACTCTGTGCATCGTAATACAGTGGTAAAAATTTACCATAGAGCTACGAAAGTTTTAAGTGGTCATGACCAAAACTTTGACATGATTGCACACGAAATTGAAGTTGGCGAATCAGATTCTTTCGATTTCAGTTGTTTTTTCATGGCGAGGTGCTTCGCCTTAAGTAGAGGTTATTAGCATATTATGTAAAAAAGTAAACCTGTATCATAGGTACCTAAATAGATTTAAAGTAAAAATACTGTTAGGTAGGTAATCGAAACTGATAGATTTAGTTTATAGTTTGGCAAGTCTGATTGTACCTAAGTCTATGGACACAAGCATTGCCACTGTCAACATCGACCAATCAGAGTGCAGTGTGTTATTTTCCGTATTTTAAAGAAGCGTAAAATTAAAAGCTCTTCTGTGATTGGTCGAGCCGTTTAGAATTTTACGGATGGGCAATCCGTTAGTTTATAAATTTCCCACGAGACGTCGCAGATTGATAAATTTCCGAAAATGTGGCCGTAAAATAATACAATTTATGTCTCGTTTAGAATCCTACGAAAGTTACTACTTACTACTTACTCCTTAAGTTTACGGTTCTTATTATATTCCGGTGACATATACACAGAATCCTCTTTACCCACTGTCTGCTGTAAAACCCTAATTTAAATCACGCGAAACTGCATCGAGTAATTTGCTTGGCTTCAACCCATTAACGCCCATTACTGAACACGGGCCTCTCCTCTTGGTGATGCCCAAAACATGCTCCACCATGCTGTTCCAATATGGATTGCTTAAGAGGTTAGTGGCCAACCCAGGCGTCGAAAGGTTTCATGCCGCCCGAAGGACTCTGACATGGCTTAACGACAATTATCGTACCATAACAACCGCTTGTAGTTAGTTGTACCTTGTGAGTAGCTTGTTTTCAAAGTAAACATATGAGTAAACCTTGCGTATTGCACATAGTAAAAGTCGGAAGTGTAGGAGAGGCGACCTCGCTCCGCTGATCCGCTCGACCGCCGCTTGACCGGCGATCTCGGCCGGTTCACGGAGTTAAAACAATGATGTAACACTTAGTATTTTACAGTTACTAAGATTTTATCTGTATATATAAAAGGCAAAAGTGATTGACTGATGTATCTGCGTATATTAGGGCGACTGATGTATATTAGGGCTACTTAAAATTTCGCACACGTATTCCTCTTATGATGTAGGCATGTAGGAAGGAATTGTCAAAATTCAATTCCCAAGGGGGTGAAATAGGGGATAAAAGTTTATATGAAACTTTTTATTTCTTGGACATATTTGCATGAAATTTCGTATGAATTGAGGACGAGAAAAATAATGAGTTACGTATATCAACGTTTTCTAAAATTCAATCCCTTACAGGGTAAAATAAATTACACCGCCGGGTCAGGTAACTCAGGTAGTCTTGATATAAATATTGAAAAATATTATGAAGGAATTGTATGTATCTAAGGCAACTAAGGTAGGCCTTAATAAGATTATTCTACAACTGTTATTATATTTTGTCTGACCATAATCTTGAGGTTAAGTTAATAAAAAAAAAAAAAGAAAATTTAAGCGAACGCGTGGTTTTGATTGCTGCAACCATCAAAACTCTACGCCAACTTTTCCAGAGATTATAGACAATATAATTTTTGACGAATTAATGGTGACCTAATTTACTTAAGTACTTTAATTTACTTGCTTCTATTTTTTGCAGTCCCATGCTATGATTTATAGCAATAATTGATTTTATTACTATCAGTCAAAAACTCAATGCTAATTGATAATAATCTCAGTTCAAGCTCAACAATCCCTGCTTGTGAAATCTGACAATCTCTATTAAGTTAAGCCTTTGATTCGTGGCGATGTAGTTATGGGGTAAACGTTATTTTTTTAAAAGCCTTTCCACTTGCTGTTTGTTTCAAAAACATTTTTTTATTAATTGAATACTTCCTAACTACTACCACAGACAATATTTATTAATTGAGTATTTCCTATTAATTTCTGACAATAATTGTCGATAATTGTGTATAAATGTCATGTTTTGTCGCGATCTTAATTTAATAATATTTAATGAGTGTATCTCGTGGTTAATTGCACATATCAGGAACATCCGGTATAAATATAATTATAATCCGGTATAATTATAATAAGATTTTTGTAATAATATTTGACTCGGAGAAAGACAGCTAGTCTTGAAGTCTAGCTAGTCTAGAATTGAAGTCGGCTTTTTTACCCATTTGCTTGTCTTGGTTGACTAAGAAAGAGTTATGAGGGTATGGGATGGATTGCGAATGCTAACGAAATTCGTTTTATTGATTCTAATTAAATCACTATTTTATATTTTTTATAGATACTTGATGATCCCCAATGCAAAGCAAAGCAAAGCAACAACCCATAATTGTCCCACTGCTGGGCTCGGGGTCTCCTCTCACAATGTGAGGGGTACAGGCCATAGTCTACCACGCTGGCCAAGTGCGGATTGGTAGACTTCACACACCTTTGAGAACTTTATGGAAAACTCTCAAGGGAAAACCTGCACGTTTCCTCACGATGTTTTCCTTCTCCGAAGCAAGTGATAATTAACTTTTAATACGCACATAATATTTGAAAATTAGAGGTGCGTGCCAGGATTTGAACCCGGGCCCCCGCGTTCGGGAGACCAACGTTCTAACCACTAGGCTATCACTGCTATCCCCAAAGATTACCTAAGAAATAAGAACAGAATGATCGATGTTGGTAATCTTGCAATCATCGCCTAACAGCAAATTTATCGATGATATTTAGTGACTTTAATAGTTCCATTCCATGTCTATAAAAACACAATCGTTACAAATACTTGCGCTAAATGTTACTAGTATTACACGTTTTTTTTTGTTAAATGTTATAGTTAGGTTTTCAGTACGACTTATTCACGTTTGACTAGTATTATAATAGTTATTGATAAGTTTTTTCTACTTTATAATTAAATTTTCAATATGGTGTTTGTACCAATAATGGACACTTTAAATCATGCCTCACAATCTGTATTTTTACTAGAGGTACTAAGTAATTAAAGTAATAAATTGTATTCCAAAATTATAATAGATTTTTGGTAATTGTATTAGTGACTGTCTACACCGCGACATACTGGCCTGAATTTTGTATTTGTGCATAAAGTGTAAATTACTTGTCAGTGAAAAATATCTATACGTCTACGACCTACGCGCACACAAATTATAGTCGTTGCAACTAATTTACTTTTTTTAATGCGTAACCAATACGAAACAGTGACAAGTTATGAATCAATCAAACAGACTTAAGTAGAGTGCCTATACTGATCCAGTGATGATCAGTTGTGAATATGTTTGGATGTATTTAGGTGTAGTTAGGCATTAGATGTAGTTACAAAAATGGTAACAAATCAACAAAACATATTATATGTTTATATTATAATGGATTGCTGACAACGATAGGTACTATAAATTTAAATGACGTGCATATAAGTGTATCACTGATACCTATATGAATAAAATATTTTGACTTTTTTTTTAAATCAATGCACCAGTTGCCCGTCACTTGTGTAATTACCCTATGTAGTTATAATTCGAGAACAGGAAATGATGTATATCATCTGTCTAGGATCATGTGATGTCTATTGTTGTATCGGCGGTGAACGAAAACACCAATGTAATTTAGATATCTACAGATGATATTAAATAATAATTTTGTGTAATGTATCCAGTCAGGAGAGATCCATTGCTATTTTTGTAGCTCGCTTTTGATGATTGATAATGAAGTACTTATGAGGTTGTTTTTATATTATTATTCTTGATTACAATGCGCCCAACTGCTTGACACTGTACATCAACCGATTCGGTGTACACAGATTCGGACGGAAATGCTGAAGCAGGTTTTCATCTTTCATTCATTCGTGGAACCTATAATGAATGATGAAGCAAAGTCGTGTCGGCGTCGAAATGCCACGTCGTACAGCGCACTGCATAGATCGCTAACCTGATAGTAGAATCGTGTCAATTAGAGCCACGATCGAGACAGATATGAAGATGGCAAGGCGCACTTTGATAATTGATTAAATTGTTCCCCTTTTAAATCTAAAGCATCTGTATGCAAAATCCATTGAAATTGATTTTTTTATTAAGCCATCGGGCGACATATTTACTAGATAAACCGAAGACGTAACGAAACATTAAAAGTCATTGCTTGATGCTTCTCCATCACATGGTATAGGACCGTAACGGGCCAGCTGATCACAAAATTACCAAACCCATTACACTTCGATACAGATCCCAAATAACCCGAAATATGTGCAGAGAAACAGACACAAAAGTTTTTGTTTTATACTATTGATATTGCAATTTGCATGAAGTCATCAAAGTCCAAACCAAATGCAAACGCAGCTGCGCAGGCGCAATAGCAGTTCCTCGATCATTTAGCGATGTTAACATTCCGTGTGGTGCCATCGAGGGCATCGAGTATCGTCTTCCGGCAGCCAAGTATCGGACACATGAGTCTATCCTTCAGAGTTGTTAGTTTTAAAGTTTATAAAATTAGCCTATTTTTGTACACTTCCTCTACATATGTAGGTACAATGAACACTGTACAGTCATCTTAATTGATTTGTTTGTACTAAGTTAGAAAAATAAAATATGTTTTTGCTTAAATCTGGTGCTCACAATTTTTGTATTTTAAGACCTGTTTGCAATAAATTATTTATTTATTTAACTGAGTCGCAGTGCATAGATATATAATAGTGTAGATCATGTAAGTAGAAAACTTGTGTATGAAAATATGGATAGGTATAATTATTTAGGGTAACTCTAATGTACCTAAGCAAAGTTCTTGCACTTTTGAATAAAGTGATATTGTTAAAGAAAAAATACTTTTTATGATAAACTTCCTATTCAATGATAAAAATGATCACATTGAAATTTTTTTGTAGTACCAAAGTGTAAATGAAATGTTCCAAAAGTAGAAGTCGTCAAACTAGAGTATTACGTCCAGTTCATTACATATACCTGGCATTGTATAATGGATCACTACAAGTGTCTTAACACGTGGATTTTTTTCTGAACGTAAATAGTCCAACAGATAAATACAATATTTACAATTATATTATCAGAAGTCGCGCCTTCATTTTCGAAGTTATTTACAAATTTAAAATTAATTTCAAATTGGTTCTATAAAAAATCTTATTGAGGAAATTATCATGCCTCTATAATATAATAAATAAATATTGCATAATTCCTTCGTTTGTTCTCACGAAGAAAAAGCTCAGAACGCTTATTAGGAGAATAGTCAAGGAGGTATTAGTGGGTAGTATGCTAAACAACCTAGTGTTTTTCAAATTAAACAAATATTTTAATTTAAATCTTGCTATTTAACGCATTATGTACATGTAAATCATATTTTTTCTTATGACAGCTGCTGATAATTGAAAAAAACAGGCCACCTTTTTTATATGGTTGAAAGTCTGATGAATTAGACAGACCGGTCTTGATAATAAGAGCGATGATTCTTCTATACTTTGTATGCGAGCTATTGCAAATAACAGGTAAATTACCATTGTATGTAAAATAGGCTTTGAGGCAACAGTGACGTTTATAAATCTTCGGTGCGTTGACATTTTGCAAGAAATAAAACACACGGCAAAAAATTGATAAGAATCGTCTCAAGGAAAAACAAACGTCAATCGAATTGACGCATTCCAGACGATACGAGCATTTTGGAGCTTTTGTTTTTGTTAACATATCAGCAATAATCATACATTGGAATTCACATGGAATAGTATGTTATGCTCCTTCTGAATGCTCTCGTCTTCAGGGGTCCTGGTTCAAAGACATCCTACGCTCCTTTACCCAAAATGTGTTCGCAAGAAGGACTTTTCCCAACGGATTTTGGTCCTTCGAGCGCATTATGTGGTCTGACTATTGTCACTTTAGACGCTTAAGCTCGGCGTCGACTCCTTATCCTTGATCATCCTTGTTTGTTTACACTTTACACAATTTATCGTGTCGGATTCGATCACGGATAATAATACTGAGTACATCTGTCTTCTTTATCTGTCTATCTATATTATAAAACACAAAAAATGTTAGTGGCAATGTACGTAGTAATAGACTTTGAAACCATCCAACCAAAGTGCCCAAAACTGGTTTCATTTGAATAGCAATAATGCGAAGATGGTTTGAGACCACTAAAATAATACCTACATTAGTTAGACACATTCGGTCTATTCATGAAGTCGATTTTCGACTTTTTCCATACAAAAATTTTCCCTAAATAAATAGGTATATTTCTTTTTTTTTGCATAGAACACGCCGGGTATCCACCGGTACATAATAAGCATGCTTCACTTTGAACTAGAATATGAGGATTTTTTGATTCAGTGAATTTAATGATATCGTTTTCCCCAAATCTACTGAATGGAAATTGAATTAAGTCGAATTTTATATATTATCTACAAATAAACTCCGGTGAACCAATGATGATTCCAATGAGATCCACGAATTAAATCCACCCAGGGACCTCTTGATTGGCAGGTTAGTTCACTGTAACATAGTATCGTCTAAAAACCCCAATATAATAAATGGATTGTCCCAGGAAAACTCTTTCTGTCTATAAAATTTTAAAACCTGGTTCTTACTTATTTGAAATCTACTAAATAAGCGCATTCAAAGTAGTTCATTTTATAATGACTACTATAAAAAACCTGGTTCAAATTTATCTGAAATCTACTAAATAAGCGCATTCATAGTTCAATAAAGACTATTAAGGATAAAACAAGTATGTCTACATACGAGTAATTGTCTGTGCGCGTGTATGCATTATTCTTTCCTTTATAATGACAGTAGTATTGCGAGTAGGTACTATTATTACCTCAATGTCAATGTTTACCGGACACATGGTGGCAACGGGCACATGAGATATTTTGTCGTGCTAATGTATAACGATATCTAGACAATCGCATCAGGAAAGAACTTCCGCAAATTGTACGATATTAACTTATTTCTTAGAATTAGAAGATATTTATCTTAACTAGAGCGCTTATCTTATAGTCTCGGTAATGTGTTCTGTGTGGTGACTGCTGCTTTTAATTTTGTAATAAACTGTTCCATGCTTCATTGGACATTACAACCTTGATTATATACTTTATAAAGACATATCTAGAAACAAGTTTTTTCTCAAATTTTATGTATTTACGTAAAGTTTGATAATTTCCATGGAGTGTGTATTTCAAGATGAAGTACTCCAATGTTTTTAATGCACGATAATAAATGCAAAGTATCAATTATAACACTAATTAATTACGTATTATTATAATTGCAGAGAGGTTAATTTTGAAAATCCATGTTTATTAAGTAGCATTAAATGAAAGAGCTGAAAATTGGATAGATTAAATGTTAATGATATCCCATCTACTAATTTTAGGTTACTGTTTCGTTCCAAATTATATTTATTTATTTATTTATAAGCTTTATTGTAAAACCTACAAGCTAGGCTTACAAAGGGCGGACTTAATGCCATGGGGCATTCTCTCCCAGTCAACCCATGGTGTAGGTGAGAAGGTGTGGTAGGCGGTAACAATAATTATTGGACGGGATAATGTGCTGTAATAAGACATAATAATAATGATAAAATGTATACATAATTATAAATTAATTAAATTAATTTCTTCAATACTTATACTATAACTTTATTTTAATATAATATAATAATAATAACATCTAAATAAATATACTAATACATATATAATAATAATAATATAATACTATAGTAATAAATATATACAAATAAATATAAATATAATCTCGTTTTATACGAATTTATAATTGTATACTACACTGAAGCTTCGCAGCGGATTATTATTTATTTATTATATTTATTTAAAACTTTATGCCCCATACATAAATATACGACAAAGGAAGCTGTCTCAGTCAACCTTCGGGCATTTCATGTTTATAGCAAAGCCAACATCAACTTGATCTTACAATACATGTACCATGAGATAACTATATCATGATTCGTTTTGATTTAAACCCCCGCCTCAGCATCGGACCTTAGTCGGTACTTCCGAGAAATAAATAACAATTTTCGATAGGAAGTGCGCACACTTCCTCGTGCCCATATAACACTCTAATATGGAAATATTAAATTGCGCACTCTTAAGTCTTGTTTATAAATAGATATCCATTAGTGTGGTTCACGCCGCGTCCTTACTGAGACGATGAACTTTCACTTCTTCGTTGGAGATTGAAAATTGAACCAATCAGTGCGTTTTGATAAGAACAAAATTGTAATTTATCGGCACGACTATATTTATTTCGCAAAGCATACTAGCTTTGTTTGAAGATATGAATATATTTATAAAATGAATCGAACGATGGTATGTGAAACGTGTTAGTTTTTATAAAACGTCTACCAATAGAATTTATAATTTTACAGCTCGTAAATTGTATTTTAGATAATAATATTTTTCTATGTGATAATGGCTTGCTGAAATTTAACTAAATAAATTTAAATTTCTATACTGAACGTATTTTTAAATATCGCACCTTCAGTGGAAAAAGGCATAAGTTGAAAGTGCAATTTTACAGGAAAGCAATAAAACTGTTAAAATATCAGTAAGTATTCAAAGAAATGTACATTACGATTTCTTGCACAAAACCATCAAGATTAATGATAAAAATTTGAAAAAAATTGAGCATATGCAGCTTTTGTCCCTCTTTCCAATCATATTATATAAATGTCAATAGGCATTAAGTCCGCCCTTTGTCAAACCTAGTCTAAAGTTCATACAATAAAGAATAAATAAATATTAATAACTAAAATTCAACGTAAGACGACTTATGCTTTTATTCCACTGAGGGTCCGTATGAAGTCGGACATACACATTAATTAAATAATAGCAAATCCAACTTATTTACCGAGCACAATGAATTGCGCAATATTTCAAGATGTCAAGATATCTGTGAGTTTGCTATTAGTAGCTAGGTATACTGTGCAGTTCTATAAAAAACAACAATATTTTGTTAAAATTAAAACAAATATTCTATCATTACAAACTCATATAGTACCAAAAGAAATAGACTTACTTACGATAATGTTTGTCATGCTAAATAAAAAATAATGGAGACATGTCATTTTGGCTAAGATTATCGCATTTTGTTTAATATTGTTGCTAGTCAGTAGACAGTAGGTACAAAACAAACAAATATAATGGTTTGTTTGTTATGTTTTTTGTGTTAGTTGGTGCTGGTTTTCTAAAATATTTATAGATATTAAACAAATCTATAGATAAAAGTGTATTCACCTCACCATGACTACAACCTTGCACATACCTAACTTTTTATTTCATCTTTTTGAATCTCTGAAACCTAAACTTGTAAGTTGGTTAATAAATTAGTATCTACACATACACAGAATACTCCATTCCATACGTATAATATTTACCCACAAATAATAGGAGTGTTAAGGACATGGCTTAATGATAACAACTGAGACAGGCATGGCTTGTCTTCCGAAGCAGGGCTGCGTAGCACTAAAGAAATTTTTGCCAACAGCGACCGACCGAGCCCGTTGTTGCTTATTTTTTTAATTTAGGTTCGTTAATTTAATCGTAAGGAGTTCTTAACCAATTAACATTAAATATGTTAAGTATCGGTTCATCTCCAGGGTCCTAATGTCAACTTTGACCCTAGTTCGGACCAACGTCAAATAACCTTATCGATTATCATTACTGTAAATTACACGTGGCACGTAAAGTACGTTGATAGTTAATAAAAGAAAATATTTATTTTAATGCTTTTTAACTATGATTTATACAAATATAATTGAAAACGAATTTTTTGTTTCTTAAAAATATTGCAAATTATATCTTCTTTAAAATAAAAATATCCGTATGACCAAGCTTAGCTCGGTTTAGTATTGCTTAACAACGCTATCTGCTTTAGCTTTAGTGTAGCTACTCGCCAATAGATGTCAGGAAGAGTCTATTGTAGCCGTTTTTCATTACCTGAAAACACGGATAAAATGACATTTTTTTAAATGAATCCTAGCTAGATCGATTTATTGCCCCCGAAACCCCCTGCATACTAAATTTCATGAAAATCGTTCGAGCCGTTTCTGAGATTCAGAATATATATATAATTATATACAAGAATTGCTCATTTAAAGGTAAAGATAAAGAGGGTACGCCATTTTATTTATTATAGTACTGCTGTCAGTGTTGACTTGACATTCAAAAACTTAAATTTTAATCAATAATTAAATATTATAGTAAAGTTAAGGCATTTGTATACTTAACTTTAATGAACCCATAACTGACTCGTGGATTGAATTTTTGTGATTATGTACTAAGGAGCAATTTAAGTAAAAGTTAAGTGACTCTGAGTGCGGCAGTTGTCTCATAAATTTTATTAAGGCTAATAATTTATAATAGGTACTATGTACTACGTTGTAATTGGACAGATTGTTGTTGACGGAAAAATAAGAAACTTCGTCAAAAAACAGTAAATACGACTCATTTATGGTACTCTGAAATTTTTCCGTTACAAAAACCGAGACATTAGTTATTGCACGTAATGTTCTTACAGACCACTAAGTTCTTACGCAATATTTATTATTATTGTTAAAAGAATTGACTTTTTTATACAGTAACCACTAGAGTAGCCTCTGACCATATTAACTTATTATACCTAATATGCTTGTACTTCAGAATTTGGTCCAAAAAAGAAAAGTGTGTTTAATTTAAAAACAGTCAAAAGATTTATCTTATTCCGCTTGAACACCTCCATTTCCCGAGATTAAAGTAACCTGTTAATTTAAACCATAAAATATCAATATGGTGAATAATTCACAAATTTTTAAATATATTATACTAGGAAATCACCCTCGCGTCGCTTCGAGAAAAATAGTAAAAAAAAAATATATAATATAGCCTATGTCACCCGGGGATAGTGTAACCTTCCCAACAGTGAAAGAATTTTTCAAATCAGTTCGGTAGTTTCGGAGCCTATTCAGTACAAACAAACAATCAAATCTTTCCTCTTTATTATATTAGTATAGATTATTAGATGAATAGATTTGTTTTATTATGCCTTAAACCCTAGAAGACACTCGTATCTAAGCTACCCTATCGTGTATTACCTGATACATTTATTATTTTAAATGGCTCAAATTTTGTTTACTGGACAATAATTTTATAAAATTCAATACAAAAAACATACGTTACATTATCTAATTTAATCTCCGCTAATTTTATATCCTAAAATAAATTATCTTATTACCTGGTTGACATCTAAAACCTTTTAGATTTTATGCGTTTTTATAACAGCGTAGGCTTTCAAGGAGCAATAGAATAGACTTCGCCTTGGTCACCTTATGGACTGGCCTAATGGAAATCAACAATGGATTAAAGTAATAACTAACGTATAATCCTCTATCTGATGTCTTGAATAATTCATTTAAGGCAAAAAATTGGATTTTACGGCTAGTTCCTAGTTAAATAATTGTTGTTTAAATACATCTCATGGTCTTGTCCGCGCGGATAACTTCCGGCTTTGCGTTGCGTATTGTCACTAGCGCCTACTATACATATATTTCATTTAATGAAATCTACTCGAAAAAAACGATTAAAATAAAGTTAAGTTAAATAATTTTTTTTAGTTATTAATATGATTGGAAAGAGGGACAAAAGCTGCATATGCTCAATTTTTTTCAAATTTTTTTATTAATCTTGACGGTTTTTTGCAAAAAATTGTAAATAAATTCCTTTGACTACTTACTGATATTTTAACAGTTTTTTTGCTCTCCTGTAAAATTGCAATTTTCATCTTATGCCTTTTTTCCTCTGAGCGTGCGATATATTACCAGCACTGTAAAGCACAGTAAATTTACATTTACTGTAAAGGTCAATTCCTTGAGATCGAAGAAAGGGTTAACAAATCATACGCAATGTTCCGCATGTGATAATCAACTTTAACAGTTAAACGTATCACGATTGAAGTTATTGATCATCAATGTAATTTTATTACTAAGTACGTATGATCAGCATTGTGTAGATTCACAGATTGAATAAAAAAATATACATATATTGGTAAAGATGGCAACAGCGCAAAATGGCATTTTTTTCAGTGACTTGACATTACATCGAATAATCGATATCGAAATTTGTTATTATGAAAATTCTATTAATTAATAATATAAAATTTTTACTTATCTCGTAGTTAAAATTCAAATATCTGAAATTTTGTTTAAAATAAACATATTTTTAAAATAAACAGCTTTAAATTTTATTCGTTTTGTTTATGATTCTATGCAATGTACATATTTTCCGGATAATGTTTAAAGTTACTTTAATTACCATAAAAAATATATGACAGTGCCGTACTCCCTGGATATCTAATCAATAATCATGATTTAATCAATCAATCAATTAATCAATTCTTTATTGGCAGGATAAGGAATACCTAAATAGTTTTTACATAGTTGTTATGAGGTAGTTATTAAAGATATCCTATCCTCGCATATTAGGCGTGCAATGTCAAATTAGCAAAACATGCGTTATGTAATACCAAAAAAAATCTATGTAATCATCAGTAAACATTACTTACAAAACATTATGCAACGATAAATAATAATAAATAAGATTATCTGAGAATTTTCCAAATAACAATGCAAGAAAGAAACTGTAATACTCTTAATTATTTAACAAATTTAATTATTATTTCAATAACAGGAACGTCCCATCTCAGAGTCACTAACGGTTACTTAAATTGCTCCTTAGTACGGAATTTGTTTGGTGATTCTTTACTAAGGAGCGATTAAAGTAATTGTTAGTGGCTCTGAGTTGGGGCGTTAAATTTTTTACTTTACGTCATACCTTAATGTATACGTAATTATAATTACCATTAACGTCTCGGATGATCCCGGCTAATCTTTCATTTCCTAACATTAGTACAACAACGACACTCACTTGTTGTTGTCGTTACGTAACAAAAGTACGTAATTCACGTAATTATGATTTGCTACTTGACATCACTAGTGATGTGTCTACGGAACGTGTCCGTATCTGCGGCATGTGTAAAGTCGCTAAGCTTTTCTCCCCTATTATTACTTGATGTAATCGTAATTATTATCATAATCTTAGATATCTGTTGCAACGACAAAAGCAATTTTAATATTTATCAAAATACATAATATAATTATGTGTAGAGTTATTCGACTCCTTATAATTTCTACTTATTGTTTGGGAATATAAAAAAAATTATAATTTTATGAATCCATTTTTATTAACATGCACAGTATTATAATCTAGTGAATGCCCTCGCTTTGGTTCGGTAAACCAACAAACGCACAGAAAAACATACGAAAATTCTAAAATTAATTTTTGTAGGACCTATTGCGTCAATAAATACCCCTAGTAAAATATTTTATCAAACAACTTCTATGTACAGATATCGATCAGTTACAGTTTTATTATATATTATGTATTGATTATCACTGCATCCTACGGTATACGACCCATCCGAATGTTTAGTAATTAGTTATACAATTAAAATATCCGATCAACCACCTCTCTAGTCAACAGCGGAGATGATTGGAAAATGAACGCGAAAATTATCGTAATTGCAAATACGTATTAGTGTTGACTGGTTTTTTAACGACATGATTGATACTAAGGTGCATGTCTGGTCGGCGGAATTAACGACTGGGCTGTGGACACGAGTCACGTTGACGACTCAATGGTCTGGACTCCGGTTGGTAACCTGGCTACGAGACGGTGGACCCCGGGCAGACCTTTATTTATTTATTTACATGTTTATGTCACCTCTTAAAAAGAAGAAACAAAAGGCAAACTGAATGCCTAATGGCATTGTCCACCAGTCAACCCTGGGTGGATGTGGAAATAGCTGATGGCAGGCGTTAACATGAGATATAGATATATGATTAATACAATCTGCAGACTAAGTAATTACATAACAAGAATACATACAAATACACAGACATACATAAATACCTATAATAACATAAATATATAATAAATAATATATAAATATATAGGGAATGTGACAAATGTGTTGATTTAAATGGACTCACTGAAAATCAGCGCCGTAGCTGCCACTACGGCATTATGCTGAGTGAGCTCCATTTTTTGGGCTACTGGACACATGCGAGCGTTACAGGCCAATGTTGTCCTAAATATTAATTTTTGTTTTTTCTATTTTTTGTTTGTTTCAAAATTGTTTTTTTTTTATGTTCGTGTGTGTACCTAAAATAAAAGTTTCTTTCATACTTTCTTTCTTTCTTGATTTGTTCTTGCGTCGTGGCTGTTAGTGATGTCTTATTATGTCTTGTGTGGTCTATGCTATCTCTATGCTAACCGCGAAATTCCTAGCGTGAAGGCATGAGTGACTTAAGTGTTTAATAGGTTAGTTAGTCGCTGTGCTCCAGTACAAGTCATTGTTCTCCCAGGGGCCGAAATTATAAGTTGTTAAGAGTTTTAGATTAAACTTATTTTTGGGGGTTTCTTAGTCAGTTTTGACTATTGAACCATTATATGAACCATTATAGTTTCGTCATGTCCGTCCACAGCATAGTACACAGACCCTTCGTGCTAGAAAGCTGTAATTTAGCAAGGATATAGGTACCTACATATTTACTGTTTTAACGTTTTTATGTCTAAAGTTTTTTCTACACTTGTATATTTGTTAATTATACATTTGGTACTTCTCTTTTATGTACACAGTTGTAACTACTATACACAGTTGTAACCTTTCTAATAAAATATTAATATATACCTATATTTCTTCATTATTTACTATCCAATTCGCCACTTACCTTCAGATTGAATAGTAGTCTAGGACTTATAACAAAAAAATACGCGGAAACCAATTAGAATCGAATGTCACTTGGCATATTTCATATTAAATATATTACATACACAACACATAGGAATATCCTGCAAAATGTGGTGTGTGAAATGCAATTATAAAAAAAAATTTAATATTAACTTGGTACTCTTAAGTTTAAATGAATGATACTTTTTACTATAAATTATTCATTAATGCTTGAGTCCAACTTGAAAATACCTAGTTTAATCAGCAATGAAGATATGGATGGCAAACAGCACCAACTTAGTAAAAGTATGATCACTTAACTTAAAGTCACAAATCAAATCTACAAAGCTACAAAGAAGCATCAAAGAAGTTAATATTTTTACATAACTGGTCCATATCTACACGTACTCTACGACTGCATCGACTCTTCAGGTTTTCATCGCCCTTTCTCTTCAATATCTCTAAGTACTGTCAGTATAGGAAAGCTCTATCCATCTCTACTCTGTACCGGTAGGAAAGCTCTATCCATCTCTACTCTGTAGCGCGGATCGCCGAGCGAGGCCCCGCCCACCGCGCGGTCGTCGCCCCGCCGGCCCTGACCCATTCGCGACCACTAAACCACTCGACCGCACTTGACTCACGCGCTAAACACTGCACTTGTTACCGACTAAATTGTAGTTTTACTAGCGCTCTGCCTTTGCCCGCGTTTTCGGGGATAACCCTATGTCTTATTCCAGATCAAGGTCTATCTATGTCCTAAATTTCATGAAAATCAGTTGCGTAGTTTTGGCGTGAATGAGTGAAACGTTCATATAAAGTTTTACATTTTTTTAATGTTAGTAGAATTCGTTTTCGGACTTCTTGCCCGTGAATGAATTTAAAATGTTACAGGTTGTTTTAATTTTATTTATACATGTCGAAGCAACATATTGCACGATTTATGCCTTCATTCCCCTTACCACCTTAGGGCTTTTGATATTTGCGCTGAGCTATGCCCTGCGGCCGCAATGGACCCTTTATTGTTTAAAAGGCAATTAATCAAGCAATATGCAAACGTAAATCTTAAAAAATAGAAAAGAGCTCGCTGGTGGCACTCGTTGATATTAATTAAATATACCTAATTACTTGTTGGCCATTAACCTTTCCACTAATCCGCACTGGAGCAGCGTGGTGGAGTATGCTCTAGGCCTCCTCAAGAGGAGAGACCCGTGCCCAGTAGTGGGCCATTAATGGGTTGAAGCCATACCTAATTACTAATCAATAAGCTGTACCTACAGCTTATTGACATTGTATTGTTTCGTTTCCTCTTTACAACTCTTTCTACTAACAAAGATAAGAGAGTTACGGTAATATCTGAAACAATAATATTAATAAAATATGCACTGTCTGAAATATATGTAACTTTTGCTGTTTACAAAATATAATAAAGTAATTTAAGCCTGTTTGCCCTTCAACCTGATCAGCATTTAACGATTGCACATTGGTGTGGGCTTTGAGGTGCACAAGACATTTCAGGCGGCGAGGTCAGTACTGGGTCAAGTGCGATCGCTCGTGTAACTGTCAAGGGCAACTTATAGTGCATGTGTTTGGATACGTAGTTACGTACTCATCAAATATAAAAGGTAATTTGTTAAGTACTAGGAAATCGCCCTCGCTTCGCTTCGGGAAAAATAAAAAAATATATAATATAGCCTATGTCACCCGGGAATAGTGTAGCTTCCCAACAGTGAAAGAATTTTTGAAATCGGTTCGGTAGTTTCGGAGCCTATTCAATGCAAACAAACAAATCTTTTCTCTGTATATTTTTTATTTTCTATTTTAAAGTGGTAAAGTGTTGTTTGTTTCGAACTTTCTAAGCAATGCAAGAATAACAATACCTACTGATGATATTATACCAACCTATACTTACTTGCTATTATAATATTCATAAAAAAAATCGGGTATCCTTTTGTGGTATACAAATAATTTGGACAAATATTTAATCTATATTTTAAAAAGTTATTGAACACCGCATCTGGTTCATCGCAAGTTACTCGTACAACAGTACTGGGTCAAGTACACGCGGCTAATAAAGGAGGTGTCAAGGTCGCTGCGATATCGCGATAGCGTACAATGATCGCTTTACCTTTGTGGTTTATCTTACAACTATATTGTCCCTTATCGTGATAGCTATTAGCTATAAGTCGATGTAATTACATATTAGTCTTTTGATGTGTCAATATTATTGCTTGATTGATATAACTTTTTATCGTGAGTAAACTTTTTGTCCTCGTAATGTAATGTAAATCATCAATTCATTTATACAGGGTGAATTTTCCAAGTGTGCGTGGATGGCCAAATCCGAAACAACGAGGAATAGCGAAAAATGCTCAAAGAAGTCTCGGGGCCGATTTTGATGAAAACTAAAACTGCATCATTACATTTTTGAAAAATCAATATTTCTATTCGTTGAATTTGAAAAAAAACACATCCTGTATTATTACACCATACCACTGTATCCCCCCCTTCCCCCCCCCCCCCGTCCTTATTCCCCAGTCCTACTCCCATGTAAGGGTAATAAGATTTCTCGGACCCCTCTCCCCCTTCGTACGTAAGATTTTATCTAGTTTTATAATGGAAAATTTACTGCATTAAATTTCACAATTTGACGAAAAAAGATTGTCTAATGTTTAAAAGTCTCAGGAAACACGTGTTTAAGTGTTTAAAAAAAGTAAATAGGTAATTAAAGACTGAAAACGTGTTAAGATAAAGATAATACCCCTCCCCCTGAAGTAAGGACATTTAGAGATTTTGAGAACCCCCACTCCCCCGAGACCCTTACGTAATGACCCCTAAGGCAACATTGTTGCAAATAAATACCAACATAATAGTTTTAAAATAAAATGGAATTCAATGTTCTTGCCGATGTGGATGTCTCCTACCTCAGATCTCTCTGCAGCTCTGTTATGATCGTTATGTTATGACTTCATAATTAACTTGATATATTTTCTTGATTTATTAGAATTAACCTTACATTCATTAATCACAACAATAAATTAATCTAGTGAAGAAACTATCATGTCTAAAAGTTCATTAACAATGACAAAGCCGAATCAATTTTCACAATTAATTTTATAGTATCTTGATATTTATTTTTTTCAGTTTCGATTAAAAACATCTGATATTAGTGTATCAGTAAATCAGTATGTTGTGTAGGAATCTAATATTTGTAATTTTCATGTTTTATATTAATTTAATGGTACATTTTGTATGCAACGTGGACTTAATACGGAAAATAAATAAATTTAGATCTTGATATAATGTTTTATAATACCTAGAATGGAACTGATCTCGCCGTAATACCTTTATGCAACCATATAACCGTATTTGTAATAAGATATGTTTCCAGATGATTTGTTATTAGCAAGTAGATCGTGATTATAACTGAGGTTTTACCTTTCCTGTACTTAAGAACCTACCACTGAAATCTTATTGATAACGTACATAAATGAATTCAAAAGTAGGATGTTTTATTACGGATATTTTATTCTTGTTGAACGTTGGACCAATACCACAGTAGTTGCTTTATTTCTTAAGTGGTATTGAGGAGCACTAAAAATGGATTTAAAACATATTTCTCTAACGGGGCAAAATGGGGTAAAAGTTTGAATGAGTACAAAAACAATATTTTCGCGAACAAAGTCGCGGGTACCAGCTTGGTGGACAAACGACTGGAAACTAGATGGAAAGTGGTCAACGCTGGTCAAAATTATTTCTTGATATTCCACCACACTGTGCACAGATCCTCTGTACAAAGTTACTTATAGGTCCAATGGTTTATTCTGTAAGTTGTCTTTTAAGCAGTAACTGTTTACGTTTATTTTAATGGTACCTACTGTTATATTAATTTATAGCTAAAAACTAAGTTATATCTAATAATGTATCCTTATTCCTTTAGAATATTTTTTATTCGAATTCTGTTATTATTTATGTCCACGCGGCTGGTTCCACAACAATTGATTAACTCGCTGGTCAGCTAACCGACGTTTACGGCGACAAATGAAACATTACCAACGTTTTGTTGCAGACGTGCTTCAATGATGTCACCGCGGCAACTCATGCGCAACTCGAACATGACGCAGAAGTGGCAGCGTCGAGAGATATCCAATTTCGAGTATCTCATGTTCCTTAACACTATTGCCGGTAAGTTTTCCTTGTTTATAAGTTGTTATCAATTTTGTTATATAGTACTTGTTGATAGGTTCACCTAGGTGTACTAAGGTGGACCACCGGCAAGAAAAAGTGCCCAGGTGAACTAAACAGGTGGACCACGACCGTGTCGCCTGAAAAAATAGACAAACTCGTGGAAATAAATGACACTGAATATAGAACCCAAGTGGTTTAATGCAGGTCGTGTATATTTTTATGTAAATAGAAACGATAAATCAAACCGGCAAATAATGTTAATTGGTTAACGTTATACATGGACATCAGTTATCAGTAAAAATATCATTGATGTGGTGAAAAAAGTAAAAACCCTACCACAATGCATAAATAGTTGAGTTTAAACAAGGTGGTGCCGTACAGTCTCGCCATTCATTTAGCAGAGTTGTATTGTGTGCATAAGTAGGAGATTGGCTTGGACTCAGAATGTATGGAAAAATATTATGGATGGATAAATAGTCTTAGGAGTCTCCCTTCAATTCATGTTTCACAAAAATGTTATTGGAGTTCAACGGTTAATCAACAATCAACTTAACATGCTGTTTTAACCAATCGCGTTGGAACTGAACTGATAATGTTTTTCCTTTAAAGGAAAACGATTCACTTTGAGTGGAACGTATAGAATGACTTCGTTTATTGTGTCGCCGTATTGGTGTGTGATATAGACGTACGAATATTTTATTAATGTCCTCTCCTCGACCTTCGATACCCTGTTCGGTGTGCAGGTTGACTGGCTGCTATCTCAGCAGCGTAACGGTTCAAGTTATCTATGAGACATTATCTTGTTTCATAGCGTGAAGGATCGCTTACATTTATTACGATTGTAACACACTAATGCGATTAGTCTTATTTAATCTACGATTATTATTTTTGGTAAATAATACTAGATAAAATATTGTTTATATTATAATATCATATAAGTAGGAAGGAAAAAACAACGGTTTATTTCCTACTTTGTTCTATGTGCAACGTTTCGCAAACGTTATCCATTTTATAAATAGACTCGAACTGCCAATTAAAGTGACACATTTTTTAACCGAAAGAAACAAGAATCTTAAATTAATAACCAGCTAATTGATCTGATGTTAAGTCCATACAAAAAACGACAGGAAGGTGTAGAGATGACGTTAGGAGGAAACTTTGTGACAGTTGTAATGTCACTATTAGTTTCTCGGAAGTATTCTACGTTAAGTTTCAAGGTTTACAAATAAGTTGACCTCTACCTTTGGCTACCAGGGGCACCAGGATTAAAAATTTTCTATTTCATCCTGAAATAATAAATAAATAAATTCTATGTCGTGTAATGATAATAAATAACCTCCTATATGGGAAATTTTAACGGTTGGTACTCACTACCCACTGGCATAATAATTCAACAGAAATCCGTATCACACTTCTGTCATAAGTAATAACATTGTAATCAACAACAGTAAATTTTGTTAGTCACATAAAAAGTTAAAATTCATTGTACAATATGACACACCTAAATTATACTCGTAGTGTAATATGTACTTCACATTTTGTTATAAATGTAATGTTAAAATTATTGGAAATTCTTTTATTTTTAATCTTCAGACGACATTTAAAAAAAATTCTAATTGATTGCGGGGAGTCATCGTTGTTTACTCAAAATCAAGGTTTGTCTTGCGTCTGTTTAGTGGTTAACGTAACCTATTTACTATACTATACCAATGAAATACTGCCCGGAAATACATAAAAGGCAAAAGTGATTGACTGATGTATCAACGAACAGGCCTTGGGACTAGAAACTTAAAATTTCGCACATATATTCCTCTTGTGACGTAGGCATCCACTAAGGAAGGATTTTTCAAAATTCAACCCCCAAGGGGTGAAACAGGGGATAAATATGATAAGCATAATTTCCGCGTGCGAAGCTGCGGGCATCAGCTAGTCGTTTATAACAATCAACATAGTGAGCATAGCTAACACTTTACAATTTCATTAGGTATTACTTTTTACAATGAAAATTATTAAAAATGTTCATAATTCCAATAAGATATATACCAATAATACCCATTCCAATAAAATATAATATATATTCGTAGGTATATATTATACTAAACAAGGAAATATGGTAAAATTGTATCAAGTTGGTAATTGACGGCCATCAATTTGCATCACTTGTCATCTTTAATTCCTATAATTAGCCCAAGGAAATTATTGTTATTAGTTTTTGTTTGTAGTACGATAATTGCGTATAATGACTGTCTAGTATTTTTTGTTGTTTACAAATCTGTCCTGTCTTTTTCATATCCCAATATTGCAACCTTTTACTTCTAAACCTTAGGAATCTTACTGATTCGTCCATAAAACTTATGTCCTAAGACGTGACAATTTTTTTTTTTCTACGTTGATCTATTTGCGAACACAACGTTTAGCAAAGATCCTTCAATTATAACTTTTTTTATTTGCGTTCCAAAAATTAAAATGCTCTTCAGAACCTCATAGGAAAGATGTCACCTGAAAATTTTAAGTCTAAATTGTTTTCAATAATACTTAGAATAGAATAGAATAGAATAGAATAGAATAGAATAGAATAGAATAGAATACTCTTTATTGTACACACCAAATAGTAGTAATCTACATTAGAACATAATATAAATAGCATGTAGTACAAAAGGCGGTCTTATCGCTATAGAGCGATCTCTTCCAGACAACCTTTGGGCAGAGGACAAAGACATAAGTGTGAAAAGGGTAGGGTGCACATACAATATTATAAATAAGATAAACTACTTAAATAAGAATTACATAATACTTACACATACTCTATTCGGCAAACATTACTAAACACTGTTGTTTAATTATATCCCAATCAGTGCATGATTTTTATTTTTTATGAGTGTAGGCCAATTTATTTCCGCCGCCCCATGTACCTTTCTCAAATAATAATTTTCCATTCATAGTAAGGAAGGAACTGAATTAGTCACTAAGAAAGTGCGTAAACAAACAAGAATTACAATTTTTGCAACACTTTTTGATAGCAAAATCATCTATAATAATATATCATCTTCTGAAATCTGCCGCCCCTAAGACGCTGCCGCCCCTAAACCGCGGCCTATACGGCCTATTGACAAATCCAGGACTGATCCCAATAGGACCATGTGTTATCATTTGTGAAATCATCTCTTATGAACTTTATTAGTTAATTTCACCGTCCCAGTATTCTCAGACCCTTCTATCGCGTGCTGATAGCCTGGTATCGAGGCCAGAGACAGGAAGAATAATCAGTGCATGCATGTGATTAGTTAATCGCATGATGTGGTCTGAATGGGCCTATTCTCCCCGGTAATGATGAGCACGCCCATTTTCTAATAAACCGGTGTATTGACAATTGAGTTGAGACTATTGTTACTCATATTATTTGGGACGTTGGGCTTGGGCTGTCTATCCCAAGGGCTACTGCGATCAGGTTAGATCTGTTGTAGCCGGAGTTGACACTATGATGTTGAGTTGTTTTGTTTTGTTGAGGTTGTAAATTGTGTTAGTCTTTTTACGTTATTTGTTTATCCATTAAAAACGGCTTTCCAATTACACAAATCAATGTAATTACAAAAAAATAATATCTAAAAGTAATACATACATTTAATTCACGTAAAACACTACCAACAGTATTATACTCGTGAAATGTTTTATAGATATTGAAAAATAACATTTTGCTACTTGTTAAGTTGTTAAATTATTCATAGTTAATAACATGATAACTGAATCCAATCAAATTAACTTTTTTATGTTAAGAACAATATTAAAAGGAAAATGGGAAATTATATATCCACGAGCATTTGCATACAATCGTCGCGTAGCTACTGCATCGGTCATTAAACATTAATTTCGTAAACTATACATTGTTGATTAAATGTCAGGACAGCTCTGAGGAGTAGCCAGACATTAGCGATGGAAATTATCGCTACTTTTATTTCGCGATCGCGTCGCAAAATTATTATTTTTTGTCACTGTTATATCACATGTGATAAATTGCGCAACCGCTACATTTATTAGCGGCAGTTACATGTCGCAGTGATAGTGACTTTACACTTGATTCACTTATGGTGACGGCGAAAAAAAAACGTCGTCAGACGCTCTACAACTATTCTTTCCATATAAAAAATGACCATTACCATACTTGCAGAGCATCCGACGACCTTTTTTTTCGCCGTCACTTCTTGCTGCGACATGTAACGGTTCTGTGATTTATCACGCGTCATGTAACATTAACATGTAACAGTGATATGGAGACGTGACATATAGCAGGTGTGACACGCTCGCGATATGTAGCAGGGCGTTCCGTTCCATGACACGAGCGATATAACCAGTGATGCGCGAAATGTGCCATGCCTACCAGACATGCCGATTTTCACGGGACGACCCGATTTTATTAGCCCTAAATAACTCATACTCACTGTACTCATAACTCATTAATTATGGTGTTTCTTCTGATATTTCTGATTACAGCGGCGAAAGTATATGAACGAAGTTTTTTTTCATTTATCTCGGTACTTATTCGACCACGTGGCAAGTACAAAACAATAATTATACCTGTATTAATGCCAATCAAAGCTGGTTATAGGCAATTATATGCTCGTTACGGACGTAATTTGTTTTGGAGAAAAAGGCATTGTATCCTACTTTGTCTAACATAAATTGTTTTACATTGTAATGCTAGAGTTGCGATGCGATAGAAGGGACACTTTGCTTAGAGAAGATTGTAATTAGAGTCTGTATTTTGAAAACAATATTAATATTAACACCATTGAAGTATAATGTCATAGAACAGACATCTCGAAAAAATATGTGTCCCGCCCGGGAGGTTCGAATTTCAATATTAAGCCCCGGTTCTCCTTTCAAAATCGAACGAATCCATTGAAGATTGAAGCCACGTGGTGCCAATGCGTTGGGACATACATGGTTTTCGGGGTGTCTGTTCTATACGCTAGTAATAGTACTTCAATGATTAACACCTATATATTATTCTAGAACTCAGTTTAGGAACCGATCAATACTCGCACTGAAAAAGGCGGATAATATAAAGTTTACGTAACGAGGTGAATTTTATTGCTGTAACAGTTTTAACAGACTAGTTTCGTAACCAAGCGACGCCCGCGCTGTGCGGCTGGCGGGCTCGCGTTTCATTGCAACACTGGTAGTCCGCGTTTGCGGTTAATTTGAAATAATGTTGATAGTTCGTATATTGCTATTGGATGAAGTGATAAATTAATAAATTAAATAATTTATTTATTTATTAAATATCGTATTAATATACTCGGGTGATATAATACTAAAATGTAACGTGATGACGCATTTGGTCATCTTCTAAGATATTATATTTTACTTAAACATCATTGGTCATCTTCAATATTATTCGCAATGTCGAAAAACAATAGGTACCTACTTAGAAAGGACAACACCACTAAAATAATAATAAATAAATAAATAACGCTTCACACTCATAGCCCCACACTAGGATTCCCTGTGTCGTGGGTGCCATGGACAACACACAAGACAAGGACACTCACACCCAGACCGAGAACAGAAATTCAAACTCATCATTCAAATTTCCGCCTCGCTGGGAATCGAACCCAGGACCCTTGGCGCGGCGATCCGGCATGGTAACCATTGCGCCACACGGGTCGTCAAATACTTTTTTATAGTACCTAAATGTTCATATTTATAAAACAACATTACAAAAATACCATTACAATGGCCACTGTTGCTAGAGATAACATCCTAAATAAAAAAATCCTTCGTGTTATTGATTGATTTGACATAATTTGCATTTTGCAGCCCATCCAAAAATTGTACCACGGCATGATGCACATAACTTTTTTTTGTGATCTTGTAAGGCATTGCTAAGTGATATAGATTATATTATGCTGATTATGTTAAAGTAAAACTGTCCGAATTTATGTGACTAAAAGGTAACCAGTACATAATTAACAACACGCGCTCCCCAGTTTAATGGTAATAATGAACACAATATCATAGCTAGTAAAGAAAAAGAGATATTTATATATGGCTTCCTACCTTTTTATCATTTCCACGATCCTTGATCTTCGCATGCCCGTGTAAAAAAAATACGACACAGACAAACAATAATTACTTTCGCGCCAATTTAGATAGAAACGTCATTCTATTCGAGCGCGGACAACGAACTTTACCCGGGCCGTTACCGTATCTAGCAGCCTTGCGGACGTCACTACGAAGTACAATTTCACTGTTCACTTTCATTGGTTTTCGCGCGCTATTATTTTTTTTTTTTTTTATTATTATGATACTGTGATTGTGCACGTTGAGATGCAATACGACCGCGAAAGTTGGCATTCGTTTGACGAATGGCCCGTCAGTACGTCAGCAGGGAAAAGTATAGGCAGTCACGTGAAATCAACAATACGAGTAGAATGCCTGTGGACAACGGGTAGTGGGTTTCTGATAAAGTGACCTCTTACACGTTTACTCTAACTCTGGTGTGTGCTATCTATAGGATAGGTTAAAGAGCACCCGGCAGTAGTAAATAATGATATTTGCTATCTTACAGTAGATACAAGCGGAAATGCATAGCAATTAGAAATAGATTATTTTCTACATCATCTAAAGGAAAATGCGTTTTTGTACTCTGCTCTTCGGCATCTCGGAGATTTTGAAGTTGATTTGCTTGACTTTTGTTTGAAGTGTAGTAGTAACCTATAACTGGTAATAACCTCGTCCCGTATAACTAAGTAAATATTTGATGAGATAAGAACGTAAACAATGCAACTAATTACATTCATGTGATGGAGCTCCGTAACTGATGGCAATAAATCAAATGTGATTTAAGAAATTTGCATCCTCTGTACTTAGTTGTCTCGTTACAAAACATTGATATTATCTATTGGCGCAGTGGTGCACTGCGGAGATAAATTAGTGTATGCTCGCAACTGAGGAAGCTAAAAGCTTATTTCATCCATCACATAATAAATAACGCTACACATTCACAGTCCCACACTAGGATGCCCTGTGTCGTGGGTGCCATGGCCATCCCATAAAGACGAGGAGCACACACCCAGAACAGATTCAAACTCATAATCCAAATTTCCGCCTCGCTGGGAATCGAACCCACGATCCGGTAGAAGAATTTGGGGAAGTTGTTAGAGGTCAACCAGTCTAGTTTAGACTAGTTAAATCAACAATCGAACGATTTTACATCCCCACAAGCATGATCATTATACCAGGAACAGAAATCTCCGAGGCACGAAGCACTTGAAATTTTTTGCTAGTTTTTTTGATCCGCTCAGCGAACTTCGAATTCTTCGATGCATGCCCGCATCATTGGTCAATTACTTACTTGCGTACGAGTTTTGTGAAACCGGAGAAATGTTAGCATAGGATCTATTAGTCCTTTGAAGCCCACTGCTGGATATAGGCCTTATTGGCGCCATACCGATCGCTTTTGGGCCCTTTAAATAATACGACTATAAATATTGTGGTTAATCAATTGATAAATCGACATGCAATGATATACCACATTACACTGTTTATGACATATTCATAATTATATTTCCAAGGTCTCTCATAACCCTCGCGATAAGAAGTGTAAACACAAAGCAAGATCTCACATGTTGCTATCAATGTTTTGCTCAGTATATTGTTCGTAGTAGTGTGCAATCTTGAACTATCGAGATGTATTATATCAAATGGTTTAATAATCGGTGTGATGTTAAACAATCTCCCAGTTCGGCTAAGGGTTCGGCGCAGTGCCGGATTTATATTTTTTATGAGTGTAGGCCAATTAATTTTCGCCGCCCCATGTACCTTTCTAAAATAATAATTTTCCGTTCATAGTAAGGAAGGCACCTAATTAGTCACTAAGAAAGTGCGTAAAAAAACAAGAATTACCTACAATTGTTTGCGACACTTTTTAATAACAAAATCATCTATAATATAAATCATCTGAAATCTGCCGCCCCTAGGACGCTGCCGCCCCTAGGTCTGTTGCCAAATCCAGGACTGGGTTCGGGTTAAATTATAAAACAATAATAATTCATACGTTAACGTGCACGAGTTGACTCGAGTTGACTCGAGCTGCCGTTCGTGCCGAGTTGCCACTGTTGCCAGTGACGTGCGTCTCGCTTGACACTTGACAGACAGTGTCACCGAGAAACGTCACTGTCAATACGTCACAATTGGCATTCCTACGGACATCTCCCAATTCTATCCAATCCAATATTTGTAAGAACATTTTTAAAAATTGTTATTGTTCTTTAGAGTCAATAAAATTAATCTTTGACTTTACCTCCAAGATATGGAAATCTTGGTGGTAGAAATTAATTAAATTATTGCGGCTTTGCTATTGGACTTGGAGAAACACTGGCACAAACTTGGAGAAACAATGGGTCCCGGTGAACAGAACCAATAATCAATCGTGTCCCAAAAAAATCACGGGTCCGAACCGGAACGTTCAACAGACTCACAAACGACACCAGTGTTACAATCATATCCGGAGTGTTGCCAATTCAGTGGACATTTTACAATGAGCCTGCCGAGTTTCCCTCTATTGTCAGCTAGCAAACCATGGCGCTCCACTGACCTTAATGGCACGCTGCTTTATGAAACAGTTGGCCAATACATCCTTGGTCCGACGTTTCTATCAGTCGCTGTTTAAACTCTTGGTGCCGTTTGAGATTTGGACTGACTGATTTATATTGAATTCATTGCGCCCTAAGTTCATAATCGCAAGTAATAAAATAAGTAAGAACACTAGCAATATTCCTAAAAAAAGAATTACTTGCGATATAGCCAACAACACTTGTCTTGACATATCTACTTGCAACTTTTAACTATAGGTATATGTTTTTTAATTTAATTTAACCTATTATTCAACTTAAGTAAACACACTTAATTTTTCTTGAGGCCAAACCCCCGCCAAATATACACGACGTATAATTATCATGTTGAAAGTAAAACTCAAAGTAATATGTATAATGTAAGTAATTAAAGTAAATTTACATTAACAAACGAACAGAAATAGCGATAATGTTTTATTCTATTTCCCGGACATCCGTATGTGTAACATTCAAAAACAAAAATATTTGTTACATGTGTTGCAAATTGCTTCCACTTCTAACTAGTACAGCAGATTATTTTTAATCTCGTAATTAGCAAAGCAAAAGAAAAAAAAATATGTTGAGCTAAAGGCTCATTAGAATAACACTTCTCTTAAATATGAAACCTATTTTGACAACTACGAGAGTATTTTCAGGCAAGGTACTTCCCAGTAAATCTTTTGAAGTTAGCCGTAAAATAAAATGCTCTCAGTAATAGACCAGCGTTGACTGTGATTATCATTTTTGAGGTTATTCCTGAATCATTTTTGAAAATGATGATTATGGTGATGTGTTTCTGTGTATTTTATTTTGTAGGGACTAGACACTAGATAGATACTCTAGGGATCCTCAGAATTATTCTTTTACAAATTACACATTTTTACCAGACTTATTGGCGAGAGTTAATAAACATTATCAAAAATGCCTTGTATGTATATATGTTGTATGTATAGGGTGGCACAAGTCTTCACCCTATCGGAAGATCCTATATTTTTTACAAATGGCGGTAAATGTTTGTTCTGCTGTGAGATTTGTGAAGTAAACAGATACAAAACTCACTCACATTGCTATACTCACATGAATTGCTATACTCCACAAGAACGCGGAATAATCATAATAATCTCTCGTTTTGGTAATTTCCACTAGGCGGCAAGATCGCCTGATTTGCCTAACCGTTCTGGACTTCTTTTGGGTTCTTAGTAGGGTTTCTGAAGTCACGAGTCTATGTCAACAAGCCTCTGACTCTTGAAGCCCTCAAAGAGAATATCCGTCATAAATGCGGTAATCTATCGCCAGAAGTTCTGCCAAGAGTGATGGAAAATGCCATAAATCGGGCCCTTATGGTCATCAATTCTGGCGGCGCGGCGACCACTAGGCTGATATCATTTTTCTCCTTGATGAAAATAAAAATTTAGACATCACATAATCACAATTCAATAGCAAAACTAAAGTTTTTCATTTATTAAAAAAAAATACAGTCAAAGAACATCGGGTAACAACATTTGCGCCACCCTATATTATTGTATGAACGGCGCGTTGAATGTCGCACGACTCGCACGTAGAGATTTGCGTGCGACCCGCGCACACAAACCATCGCCACATTATCGGTATAATAAAAATGATTAGCGGGTAAATTAGCGGAATCTGCAAATTAAAAATAAATTACCGGACCGCGATTTGTAATGACGATTGAGTTTAGAATTCCTGCTTTCATTTTTCCTATTATTATCACCGGGACTCACAAACTAGCTGTATTCAGTCTTTATCTATTTAAAAAAATGCATAAAGGTAATATTATAAAGGTATAAATGCATAAAATGTAAAAAGAATTCTCCTTCAGGGCCGGCGTTGCATGGGCGATTCCTCTGGTACTGCTCATGTCCATAGGCGACGGTAACCACTTACCATCAGTTGGCCCGTATGCTTTTTCGTCTGCCCTTCAGGCTATAAAAAAAACGTCCGTAGTGGAAGTTAGTCAAGAGTTACGGGATTACTTGGAAACATTTTTGTGACATGCGTTAATATTATCATACTATAATGGCATTATTCAATAATATTGTGGGAATCATAACTCGATAATTATAAGGACTGACGTGCCCTTCTCGTGATAGCGATAGCGAGCTGCAAATAACGCACGCTCATCTGGTAGGGTTGACACATGAAAATTTTGTTAATATAAGAAATAATATTACAATTTATGGAATGTTTAGAAGAATTTAAATTTAAATTATTGCTATGTATTTTTATCAATAGGTGGCGAATGGCCGTCTATTGGATGCCCGCACCCTAAGGCTGCTTTTCCACCAGAGATGTGCTATGTTACACTGCTATGGATGCGTTTGATATCCACCAATCATATTCATTGGTGCACATAGCTTAGCACTGGTGGAAACGGATTCAACTAAGATATGTTTTTTATATGGAAGGATGCGTTCTATGGATGTGTGCTATGGATGCCTGCTATGAGCCGTCGCGAGTGGATCTCCCCTCACCGCGCCGTCCTCGCCGCTTACTACTCTCTACTGTCGATGCTCGAGCTATGCATATAGCACATCGCATCTTTCCTCGCACAGCTACATAGCCTAGTATTGGTGGAAACGGTCACAATATATTTTCGTAGCGTAGATTTCACATCATCGCAGCACAGCTGCATAGCACATCTCTGGTGGAAAAGCACCCTAACTTCAAATAACGATGTTCATTTATGTGCACGTCGATGGCAATACTTTCTGCGGGAGTTTGAGCGTGTGAAAGAGTGAGTTTGAGTCTTAAATTAAAGCAACTATTATCTTATAACATCTAAAAATACAAAAAAAAACAAAGTTAATTCATGCTGCAAATAACAAACTTATCTCAGTCCTATTTCAGTGCAAAGTAGACTAATAATAACTAAATTTCATACTTTTTAAAATTTGATACCATTTCAAAATAATACCGTGCCAACCCTATCAGTGGTGTCAATGACAGACTGAGGTGTTATAGGGATGCCGCGCTGCACTATCAGCAGCTCTTGCGTCACGTGACCAATGATTACGTACATACCTGACGTGAGTCTCAGTCTCCGAGCCTCGCGATAAACGCCGTGGAAAATTACTTGTACTGTCAACAAAGCAATTTGACTGCAGCCAGGTTCACCCTGGGTGTAAAGAACCACGGAATTTTTCGATAATGTGTGTGTCTTCAAGTTGAGAGTGAATAGGCTTTTACTAAGTTTGTTTGCTTCACCATCCATGACTTCATTTCCGCTTACTATCAGGTGGTTTTGTAGTAAAGCATTAGCTTATGTAATAATGTAATCTTGCTCAAAGGACCAGTGCGAATTTTCTGAAGTGTTTTTAATGTATAGCAACGCGATAAAGATGTAATAAAGTCGCTTAAATTTGTCACAACACAATTGTATTGTCATCCGCAGTCGGTATTAGTAATCTATGCAGGTTACGTCATTCAAGAGCACATTGTTTGTCCACAGGACGCACCTACAACGACCTGAATCAGTACCCGGTGTTCCCCTGGGTGCTGACCAACTACGAGAGCGAGGAGTTAGATCTCAGCTTACCCACTAACTACAGGGACCTCTCTAAGGTACTGCTTTGATCGGCATAGGATTGATTATGTTTGGCGAGGGTCCCCCGACCATCTGGGGGACGTCTGACTGCGACCACAGCATGCTTTTCTCGGCAAATGATAGGATCCCCCCCTAAACAGTAGGGACCGCCCCTCCACCAGGTGACCCTTGATCTCCTGAGTTCAAGCCAGGGTGAAAAGGTGACTCTTGAGACCCGCACATCCCTCGCCTTAGTCCCTGCAGCGAGCGCGGAGGCGATAGGAATATCCCATTATAGTTGTTGGCGAGGGTTGGAGAGGAGAGTTGTAGAGGGAGCTCTTAGGAAAGCCCTTTGGGGGGCGAATAAATGCGACATCAGGACCACGAAAGAATTCCCCGCTCAATAGCGGGGTCCACCGTAAGGGATTGAGAGATGGTAGTTGTCCTGAATTTCAAATGCTTATTGTTACTTATGCACTATGCACCCCTTCCCTTTTCCCTCATTTCCAAATATTTCAATTTATGAAGGTTATCTGGTATCTATTAAATAGTATTCCACCAATACAATAATTGGTGGACTAACGATCTGAAGAAGATAGCTGGTATCCGTTGGATTCAAAAGGCTCAGGATCGATCTAGATCGGTGAATGTTAGGGGAGGTCTATGTCCAACAGGCCTTTGAAAGCTGACGGATGGATTATATTGTATGTAGATTAATATAATGTCTACGTCATGTTCCGCCAGCCGATCGGGGCGCTGAACCCGAGCCGGCGCGCGTACTTCGAGGAGCGCTACAACACCTGGGAGCACGAGTCCACGCCGCCCTTCCACTACGGCACGCACTACTCCACCGCCGCCTTCGTGCTCAACTGGATGGTCCGCATTGTGAGTACAGACCTAATGACATTGGATATGGTTTTTTTATGTAAAAGACGGGCAAACAAGCATACGGCCTTGAAGCATCTGATGGTAAGTGGTCACCATCGCCTATCAAGCATCAAAGGAGCTGCAAGCGTTGCTGGCCTTGAAGGATACGATAGACGCTCTGCTGGCTGGCTGGATTGACTGGGTTCAACCAATTAATGGCCTACTAGTGAGCACGTGTCTCTCCTCTTGAGGAGACCTAGAGCATACTCCACTACGGTGCTCCAGTGCTGATTGGTGGAAGGGTTAGTGGCCAACCCAAGTGTCGGAAGTTTTCATGCTGTCCGAGGGCCTCCGACATGAACATTGGACCTAGTACCTACAGTATAATTTAATGGTCACGGTAACTTGACATCAGCAGCACCCTACATAAAGAATAGAGAAAAATAAAAGTATTGTCTCTCAAGCCGGAAAGAATCTTGACGCTAGATTGTTATAACTATTTTCGGCTGTAAGTTTTCCTTACATTCAAATAAAAGGGGAGAAAAAAAAATCATTGTCCACTGCAGTTTTAGTAATATGAATGGTAACTCTCAACTTTATGTATAAAGCAACTATATTCATTGATAATTAATTTTTCATCTCTTAATTAAAATGTAGGCAAAAATTATATCATAATTTCCTTGGTTACGATGTGTATTGCAAATTAAAAATGTGTGTTGCAATCAAATTAGTTTTCAGCTTTTTGTAAAGTTATAAAGGAATTCGGGGTTCCTGCTATATTTAGTGTCAGTAATTATCCCTATAAAGAACTCCCGTGCGCCATTAGCAGGACTTTTAAGGGTACGTTCGTAGTTCTAACGGGCGTGATACTACTTACTTTAGTTGACGCAAAACAATAAAATTAATAATAGGTAGAAATAGTTGCTCTAGATCATAGATCATAGCATAAAAACTTAACTTATCATCATGGTAAAAGGTAAGTTTCAACTTCCTACTCACAAAACTCAAAACTGAATGTTTGTGCGGATTGTTGTTGAAAGATTGAAAGGTTGTTGCACACTCTTTCATGCAAAACTACTGAACGGATTTCCCTGAAATTTAACACTTGTGTATTACACTACATTCTGAAATAGGTTTTAGTCTGGTATAGGAGAAATAATTATTGTATTTATATCGCACTCTCAGTGGAAAAAAAGCATAAGTCGTCTTAGTTGAATTTTAGTTATTAATATGATTGGAAAGAGGGACAAACGCTGCATATGCTAAATTTTTTTCACATTTTTATCATTAATCTTGACGGTTTTGTGCAAGAAATCGTAATGTAAATTCCTTTGACTACTTTAACAGTTTTTTACAGTTTACCTACCTATTTTAACAGTTTTTTTGCTCTCCTGTAAAATTGCAATTTTGATCGTATGCATTTTTTCCACTGAGGGTGCGATATATTCTTGTACTTTATGTAGAGATCGAATACAAACATTATCCAGTAACTGCAGTGGTAAAAAACCGCTACCACAACTCAACGTGTAATGACATTAACGCGGCCACTCCTCTTCTCTCTCTAGTGCACGCCTGCATGATCCATATTTAACGTGTTAACTAACGCGTTGGAGCGCAAGTATGGCAGGGACACTAGATAAATTAACACGGTGTTTTCCCGTCAACAGTGGCACCGTAACCCAAGAACGCGTGCGCCTCGTAAAATTAAAAGCGTAATGAAGTACGCCGCCATGATGTATGGCGCTGAAACGCAACATTCGTTTCAATTGACACCGACTCACGCGTGCAGTTAAATACGATTTAATTTAATACAGTTCTCTTTTACACTTCCATTAATATTATTATTGTCTTTCCCAGAGGAGATCTTGATACCAGTATTGTGTATTGTCCTCCATCTTCCTTCATACATTTTTTATTGAAAAGATAAACGGTGAAAAATGTAATGCATATCTGGCTTCATAGATTTATTTATTTATTTATTTATACTTTATTGACCACAATATAAAATTACGGTACAAATGGCGAGCTTAATGCTTAATGCATTCTCTACCAGCTAACCAAAACCAGGCCAAACAGAGACACACGAAGGGCGGTATAAAAACGTAATTATATAAACGCGACATAACTAGATAGATTCAATGAAACGAAGATAATTTGCATGCTCGTATCGTGTAGATCTGTTTCAACATGAATTAATTAGGTAGGTATGTATTCCGTCGACATCAATTCGGCTGCATCAGTGTATGGATATCTTTATATTGCAAATAATCGTATTACATTAAATTTAAACTCATTTACATTACACAACTGATGTACCTACAAATAAATCTATTATCGTGCTGTCAATAATTTACAATTTTATTGGTGAAGAAGACTGGTGAGAAGGTGTTAATATTATCAAATATTTCGTAGTCCACGCTAAAATACTGGGCCTAACCCATGTTTAGTGTCCCCAGTAATATAAGTTTAAAATCAATGCTAAAAATTTTCCGTGTCCTAACAAAATTCTTAAAAGCACTTAAAATCTCCTGTTTTAGGTAATCATGAATAAGACGTTAAACTAAGGAAACATAATGAGCTAATTCTCGATTGAGGATACAAGTTGCTATAATCAGTGAATACGAAATTTCACAGACGGTGCCATATTCGATGTTCATTAAAAGCAACAATCATCAAAATAAGAGCCATACGAAATATTGAGTTTATAGCCAAATAACTGAGAACATTCTTGAAGTCGATTAAAACAATTTTATTCTTCTTTTTGATAAGAAAGGATTATAATTTCCGCATTTATAAAACATTCCCCACTCTTGATTTATTTAACTGTTTGTCGATGGTCGTCTGAAACAGATCTCTGTTTTAGCGATGGTCTTTGTTGTTGAATACAGTTTTTTGACAACTGAATTATAGTCCCAAATGTCTCAATGCTTTTAAAGCGATTGAAGCTTTTGGAGATACTTTTCTACTAGCAAAGATCACATAACTATACTTCAAGAGTTTTTCAAAGCATACTCAATCTGATACCCCAACAAATGACGGATTTCTCGTCACATCATCAAACAGTTCCATTAAGAAGCGTATATTTAAGAGCACCCGACCGGCATCCAATATTTTAAGGAGCCCAACCATAACTCGCTTAGCGGAACAATGCTAATGTTAGTATAAAGGGGCATCATCAAAGCGCGTGTCTCCGGACGGTGAGCGACCATCATACTAAATTACAAGCGGGTGAATTACATGTTACATTAACTCGACTCGACTCGTGGTAGGACGTCAAAACAATTGTCGTGCGGCGTCGGGATGCGCCGGCGCAGATGTGCGTGCGTTTAAACAATTCGATGTGACAACTGCAGGGTTGCTACTCTGTCGATAGTACGTTCATGAAATATCTATCTTACTAATATAATAAATGTGAAAGTTAGTTAAGTTTGGATGTTTGTTAATCTTTCACGCAAAAATTTGTGAACCGATTTTCATGAAATGTAACACAGAGACAGATAAAAGGAGCTTACTCTGCCAATGCTTACTTGAACGCCATTGCTTGGTATTATGCCCTCAGAGCACCGTAATAGTATACAAAATGCTTACATACACACCCTTACGATGTTAAGGGAAAGCTGAATTTTTAAGCAAGTAGTGACAAGCAAGTAAGGACTTATTAGTCCTGCTTACTCACTCGAAACAGTTTGGATAAGGTTCGTTGCATTCATAGAAAAACAAAACATTAAGCTGGCTAGTTATCACGCTTTATAAAATATAAAATTTGTGACAACCCTAGAGATAACAAACTTAAAAGGAAAAAAATTAAAGCTAAAACGGTAGAAAGCTTATTTGAACTTGATAAAAATAGTAGCAGTGTCACCGTTGCGATTTGTTTTCCTTATTTCCATGACATTTACGTGAATGTTAATTTCGCGAAGACATTTTTTTATTGCGTTGTTACCTACTTGAAGGTATGTAGTATCTCAACTATAAATAGGCAAGTAATTAAGTGACTATCGAATATATTAATTGGTTTATTACAGTTTATTTTTAACATGCACAGATGTATTTTGTGGATGCTTTCAAGGTCGATCTTCAGGAAACCAGACACATGATAAACCTTAATTATATGTACATACGGTATATACCGAATTACCGATTGAGGAATTTTAAACCGTACTCTACCGCACTGTTTATCGAATAACGTATCCACTAAAATGGGTAGGACAAACGAAATGTCGGAAGATCTCTTGTTGCTCAAAGTCCTCAGACTTACATACTTTCTACGTATTCTATATAACGGTAATGTCCAAGGATTTGATACACTATCAAGAACCAAAAAAATAAATACCCTCGGAGCACTCCAGAAAGTTTATTAAGAATACTTAATTAAAAAATACTTATACAAATACTAACACCAAAGCTGCTTCGACGTACAATTACCAAGAAATCTAATTGTCACAACCTAGTTATTTTTATATTAACGCAACCGTTAAAAGAGAAAGATCAGTGTATTTTAAAAATTTCAAAATTAAAAATATTTACTTATTTCTCATATTTTAAAGAGAGATAGAAGAAGTACGAGCCCATTTAAATAACTTTATGTTGTATGTTATTACCAGGAGCCCATGACTACGATGTTCTTGGCGCTGCACGGCGGCAAGTTCGACCACCCCAACCGGCTGTTCTCGTCCATCGCGCTCGCCTGGAAGAACTGCCAGAGAGACACCTCCGATGTCAAGGTAAATGCTTCACACAATCCTTTTATATTCCATGCCTTCTTAGGTTTGCTGATCGCCTGGTACTCGACGAAAAAGTCTTAAGTACATATTATGTGAAAGTTAACCTAATGTAGGATCTTATAAAATACAAATATCATTAAGCCCCCAACTCAGAGTCACTAATGGTTACTTAAATCGCTCCTTAGTACAGAATTTGTATGGTGATTCTTTACTAAGGAGTAATTAAAGTAACCATTAGTGACTCTGAGTTGGGAAGTAAGTATTATTTAAAATTTCTAACCAAAACAGGCACGTGATTTAATAATAAATTATTCTTTTACCTTGGTTAATTGTGATGTGAAGTAACATCCTCAAGACTTAAAATAGCTTCTCACAATCAATACTTAGTATGTAATTATACCGCTAATACAAAAAGTAAATAATTATAAGGATAAGCAAGCATTGGTAAAAAGATTTAAAAGCAAACGTGACAGGACCTCAACTGTTAACCCGAGAGGTCGATAAAAAAGTGACACTACAGGAAATATCGATAAATATAGATTTACTTTAATTAGGTTGCAAAAACCTAGAGGTTGTAAACACAAAAACGAAGAGGTTGCAAGGTAGATTTGCAATGTCCCTGCTGTTGAAACCTCAGCTATTCTATTACCTGCCTACAATGTAATGCGAGCCATAGTTATTACTAAAGACAGATACTTATCTATTCTGATGGTTTTCTTTTACAAATTCTATTAAATAAATAAGACAGTTAGTAATTTTATTCAATCATATAAATAGCGTATAACTAATCTTATCAAATTAGCATAAAAAGCTTCACCAAAATCTCTCAAAAATCGCTCTTTACTCGTAACAATCAGCATTATTTAATTCTCCATAGTTAAATATAATAATTTTTCGTGTTTAAAAATAACTTTATGTATAGGTATTGTTGTCACATTGAAAATTTGACAATAAAATATTCCCTTGACTCGTGCGCGCCGGGGTACTTCATCGTTTTTGTTACATCCATTGCAAAATTTGACATTGACTTGCTATTTTAGAAATTAATCCGACATAATTAACGCGCTAAAAAAATGTTTTGCAATAGCAAAATTGCTCGCATCGGGGTCGATTCGCTTGAATAAGGAGGCGTCTTGGTATAATGTTCACTTAGTAACTATGTTTCGACTCTGAGCCGGGGTAGTGACCCTGCCTGAGGTGACCCGGGTTCAATTCCTGACTGGGGTATAGTTTGTCGTATAAATGTGAAGACATGTCTAATTTTAAATACACTATTAAAAATCTGATAGGGCAACTCTTGTAATACTATTATAGAGTTCTTAGAGAGTGGGGCACAATACAATATAATGTTACTTAGGTAGTATGTAATTTGTTGCCCTATCAGATTTTTAATGTTTATTAAAATTTTACATGTATTCACATTTATCCGACGCAGTATAAACTATAAGTTCTGTGCATTGAAATATAATGTTATAGAACAGACATCTTTAACAAAATGTGTGTCCCGCCCGGGAGGTTCCATTTTCAAAATTGAGCCCCCGTTCTCCTTTCAAAATGGAACGAATCCATTGAAGATTGAAGCCACGTGGCGCCAATACATTGGGACATACATTGTGGTCGCGGTGTCTGTTGTATACGCTAGTACGAGTAATAATACTTCAATGGTTCTGTGACAGTTTCTTTTGAGTAGACAAAAAAAGTTTGTTCTGGTTTTGGGGTGCTTGTGATGTCTCATTTTGTGTGTGTTTATGCCGCGTCACAGTAGTATAGGGCTGTGTGTGACATTTTTTTTAATTATGTTTGCTTATGAGGAAAAGAGAAAAGGTCACAAGTACCATCAACTACGAGTAAATGCTACACGCAAATATTGCAAAGGATTCTTGGTATTGCGTGATCTGATGAGGTGACGCAAGAACGGGCGATTGTTACTTTCTTAGAGTACGGTTTTTCCGAGTTTTGGGACAAGTGGATGACATTTGTTGACAAAACATATTTACGCTACGGTTAGATGATGGTTAACGCACCACAGTGTTACGTGTTTATGTAATTACCATATCCCGCGCAAAACCCAGGGTTCGTTAATACACTAAGTGGGTTTAAATGATAGAAAACCAGCTCGTAAAGGCTAGGCTTCGCTCTGATCATAGGAAATAGGTCTGAAATAGAAGATAACTCTGTCGAAAAAGTTAATTTATTTTTTATTCATTCGTTGTAAGCTTATAAGTGATGGTTGTAAGTAAATAAATTACCTCTGCTTGGATACCCATTCGTCTTAAGATTGAAAAATTTGATTGATTGATTGAAGATTATTCATTTAAATTTATTTTACTTGTATTTTTTTATGTCAAAGGATAACTAAAAGATATTTAAATTATATTAAATTATTATTAGTATATTATAATGGTATGGAATAGTACCGTTATGATTGACATCCCTGCTTACTACTGCCGGTAAATAATCCCGGTAATACCAACTAGCTAATAACAACTAATAAACTAATCTCCAGGAACTAATCCCGGAGCTGTTCTTCCTGCCGGAGATGCTGCTAAACAGCTCGGGCTACAAGCTGGGCATCCCGGACTCGCCGTCCGGTGACGTCATCCTGCCGCCCTGGGCCTCCTCCGCGGAGGAGTTCGTGCGCATCAACCGCATGGCGCTTGAGTCAGAGTTCGTCAGCTGCCAGCTGCACCAGTGGATTGACCTCATCTTTGGTTACAAGCAACGGGGTGAGTGGGCTCATATTAAGATGGATGCGTAAGAGTTCAGCTAAGGAAGATCTAGCATTAGGCCAGGTGATCATGTATTGTCTGTATGCCCGCCGTGCTCCGATTGTACGTACTTCAGCAACGTCAAATTCAGGGTTTGACATTTTTGACATAGCGTCTATATTTTACGTAGGTATTAATTGCAATGTCAAGTTGTCAAATTTTTTGGCATGATAGCTACAAGATTAAATAAATAACAACTATAATGACACATACGGGTATATAACATTAAAATTGTTCCAAACAACGAGTTTTTTTCCCTTTCACCCTCAGGCCCCGAAGCCGTCCGCGCTACGAACGTGTTCTACTATCTGACGTACGAGGGCGGAGTCCGGTTGGACCAGATCACGGACCCCGTCACCAAGACGGCCATCGAGGACCAGATCAGGAGCTTCGGTCAGACACCAGCTCAGCTGCTGAGCGAGCCGCATCCCCCACGGGCCTCCACTATGCACCTAGCGCCGCTGATGTTCGCGGCGGCGCCCGATGACGTGTGTCTTCGGCTGAAGCTACCCTCGAATGCCGCTGTGGTTCACGTGTCGGCCAATACGTATCCGCAGTTAGCTATGCCCGCTGCCGTTACGGTGAGTTCTGTTTTCTAGGTCTACCCTCTTATTCATACATAAAAGGCTTATAATGTGTTATTTCTTTCACACTTATGAAAAACGATAAAGATATTATAAAACATATTTTTTATAGTTTATTAGGTACAACAGTTAATACAATATTAAGCTATACATACTATAGCCAAAAATGGTTTACACAGTTAATAACTTAGATATTAAAGGCTTGTTTTCACATACCAATAAAATAGCCGTATTGGGGCGACTTAGAATACTAACCCCAATCCCACGCCGGATGGGTGTCGTAAGAGGCGACTAAATCCGGCCCACTGGTGGTAGGGCCCCTCGAGGGATTATATTGGTAATATTGATTTTAATTGTTAATTAATGCCATTATTACTATTATTATTTCTCCATAGGGTTCACCTGGATAGCTACCACCCTCGAGCATGAGTCAGCCGCCAAACGACTCGTCGTGTTCCGGCTGGGGGCTTGAGAGCCAGTTCTTTCTTTCTTTTTCTTCTGTCTTTCTTGGCTGGCAACGCATCGGTGATGCCTTTGGCGTTACTGATGTCCATAGGTGACGATGGCCACTTACCATCATGTGGATCGTCAGCTCGTTTTCCAGCTATTTCTATAAAAAAATAAAAAAAATAACTTTATTTATCCTAAGAACGAATGTTTTCATTATAACATTGCAATTGCTAAATTAGTTTTACTATGCATTTATGAATACGGTCGTATCTTCCCATCAATCCATCCATCCATCCACCAGCCCTTGGAGATCCCTGGACATAGGCATCCCCTATAGGCCTCCCGTGGTCGTATCTATACTATGTATTATTACTGTCGTGTTGTGTCGCAGGTGTCTGCGGCGCGCGCGTTCGCGGCGCACCGCTGGGTGGGCGGTGGCTGCGCACACGCGGCCGCGCGTCACGCCGACCACTCGCCGCCGCCGCACCCCATCGTCATGGACCCCGTATGGGGTGAGTGCCCGCGACTTCCGATCTAATAAATACCCTTTATGTTATCCCAGATCATGGTCTACCTGTGTGCTAAATTTCGTGAAAATCCGTTCTGTAGTTTTTGTGTGAACGAGTAGCAAACGTTACAAACTTTCACCTTCGTAATGTTGGTAGGAGTAGGTAAGTTTTATCTTTACAAAACATCAGAAACGCGTGTGTTTTTAATCTCATGTCTTGTTAACGTTGTATCGATAGTTTAAGTAGATTTGTTTTCAATATTATATTTAAAAAGTTTGTTAACACCTAGTTTTTCTGCGCCAATTACTATTATGCTGAGTATAAACCCTTTTCTTGTTATCTTGTAGACTGTAGTTCAAATGACATTATTATAGCAACAAATTATCTAATACACGCAATTAACATTTGCAACTTTCCTTTCTTTGTAGCCACCAGTTACATTTAGATGGCAGCGGTGGGATTCAATTCTTTATCCCATCGCTGCCACCATTATTGTGAGTAATAACATGGTGTTTAATCTGTAGCGGCAGGGGGATCGCAGGCGCTGGCCCGCCGGCAGCTGGGCGATAACTTCTCGCAGCGGGTGCGTGCGCGGGCCAACTGCTTCGTCACCACCGTGGACAGCCGCTTCCTCATTGCTGCCGGCTTCTGGGACAACTCGTTCCGCGTCTTCTCCACCGAGACTGGTGAGACTTGAGTTACACTTGACATCTTCTTGTAGGTTTTTTTTAAACAAGCCAACATACAACTTTTTTTACAGAAATAGCCGCCAAACGAGCTGACGATCCACCTGATGGTAAGTGGCTATCGCCGCACATGAACATCAGTAATACCAAAGGCATCACTGATGCGTTGCCAGCCAAGAAATAAGAAAAAGGAAGAAGGAAGATAGAAGGCACTGGTTCTCAAGGCCTCAGCTGGAACATGACCAGTCGTTTGGCGGCTGACTCATGTTTAAGGGTGGTAGCTATCCAGGCGAAGCTGATGATCCAACTGATGGTAACTCTCGTTGTCCATGGGCATCAGCGACACCAAAGGCATGAACACCAAAAAGATTTCAACAAGCACACACTAGTGCCGATCTAACAATTTGGTATTTGAGATTTTGATATGCATCTTTAACTTTTCGCGTACAAGTCGTAATTTATTCTATTCTTTATGTTATTTCTTACATTACCCTTCCTTCTCTTCCAGCCAAGATAGTTCAGATAATCTTCGGCCACTACGGCGTGGTGACGTGCGTGTCGCGCTCCGAGTGCAACATCACGTCCGACTGCTACGTGGCGTCCGGCTCCGAGGACTGCACCGTGCTGCTGTGGCACTGGTACTGCCATCACCACCTACCGCCATCACCACCTACCGCCATCTAGCGCCATCTACCATTACTAACATAACCTAACACGACCTAATTTACCCCACTACAACCTACCACCACTTACCCAAGAGCGGATCCAGCTTTGGCACCAGGGGAGGGGGGGGGTCAAATAGGTCAAATACACAATAAGTTATAATTTAATTTTAATAATAATGGATACAAGTAAAAATAGGTATTTTATTAATAAAATGTAAGTACTGTACTTAAAAAATCTACCTATATTTAAATAACAAAAATAAATTTTTCTTTCACGTCTTCTTCCGAATTAGTGGTCCAACTAGGTGTTGAAGCCAGCCCAGGGGGAGGTCATGACCCCCATGACCCCTCCGTGGATCCGCCCTTGCACCTACCATCACCTACCAACTACCACTATTCTACTACTATGAGTAATTTGAGACTAGCACTCTGCCCGTGACTTTGCCCGCGTTGCGTGAAAGAGCAACAAATATCCTTAAAAACTTTCACATTCATAATATTAGGATATTAGGGAACATACCAAAACCACGTGCCTCGTTTAGGGGGGGGGAGGGGGGTCTTCAAAACACCACGATTGGTCACAGAGGGGAGGGGGGGTTTAGGTTTTTGTCACGTAGTCAATATTTTAGCAACCATTGCGCCACAAAGTCGTCAAATAAAAGCAAAACTATTATTTTTTAACTCTGTTTTTGCAAAAAAGTATTGAAAACCGTATTTATCAATTACCACGTGAAAACTAGGGGGGAGGGGGGGGTCTTCTCATATACTACGGATGGTCACGAAGGGGAGGGGGAGGGGGGTAAAAAGTTGGAAAAAATGGGTTACGTGGTTTTGGTATGTTCCCTTATCCTAATTTTCAATTTCAAACTTCTTACCAACTTATCTGATACAATAGTTCATATATGTTTTGGTCCTTCGAGCTCAAATTAACAAGCATCCAATAAACTTTAAACAGTCGAGAAGACTTGAATCTTGTATTTTTTTTATAAGCTTGACTATAATCCCCCTGATGAGTCGATGTGTCCCCCAGGTCGGCCCGCCACGGCGGTATCGTGGGGGAGGGCGAGACCCCCGCGCCGCGCGCCACGCTCACGGGACACGACGCCGCCATCAATGGGGTCCTCGTGTCCGCTGAACTGGGGCTCGTTATATCGTCATCAGTCAGTGAGTATGGTTTGTAATGGGTGTTATGGGATGAGGAGTTTATGAGAAATCAACTCAATTGTAGTCGTAGCGTCGGGAGTGCTTATTTATGTCGTGTTTTAAAGTTTGCGTTTTGTACATGTGAGCTAAGAATGTGAGTAGCATTTTTTATCGGGAACAAACTTGAGTCACCTCATAAATGGTACCGTCTGAAGATTTCAGAGTACCATCAGTAATATAGGCATTTTTTTTATTGTAACAAACTTTAAAAAGAAGTAGGTTCTCAAATTGGCTGTATTTAGCTACTATTTTTTATCAAAATTCAATTTTAATCATGGCATCAATAAGAATTTGAGAGAACTCAATGTTCAGTGATTAGTTTAGTGGTTTCTTTCCAAAGACAGAATTAATAATTTTTTTGTAGTTTTTTTTTATTATTACTCTTACATTTTTTGATTATTTTTCTTACATACCTACCTATCCATACAATGTATCAAACAATGTAATTTCGTCCTAATCGCAAACTTAAATAAATATATAAAATAAAATAAAAAAATATGAGGGGCCCCCTTTCGCGCGGGACCCCTAGCAATTGCTACTCTTGCTACGTGGTTAATCCGGCATTGGGTAACATCGCTAACGTGGTAACATTCGTCCGCAGACGGTCCGGTGTTGATCCACACGACGTTCGGTGAGCTACTGCGCGCGATCCGCGGCGGACCGCAGCTGACCTCCCCGCGGCAGCTGGCGCTGGCCAGGGAGGGCGTGCTCGTCGTGGCGTACGCGAAGGGACATCTGGCCGCGTATACACTGAATGGGAGGAGACTGCGCCATGAGACGCATAATGATAACTTCCAGGTGAGAAGCGGTTTGGTCAATGATATTAAACTTTTTATACTCTTACTTATCTTTATTACTCTTTTTATACATATCATTAATATCATTGGGTTTGGTTAGATTGGCCTCGATAGCTACCAACATCTAGCATGAGTCAGACGTCAAAGGACATCGTGTTCCAGCTGGGGGCCTGAGAGCGAGTTCCTTCTTTCTTTCTTTTTTCTTTTTTTCTTAGCCTATCAGCTATATGTCTATCAACGACGATAGCCACTTACCATTAGATGGATTGTCAGCTCGTTTATCAGCTATTTCCATAAATAAATAAATAGATAAAAATATTATACTAACTAAGAAACAATTATATAAATATACTTACTAATGAAGTAATAAATAAATTGAAATAACAACAAAACACATCTTCCTAATCACTATGGCATGACCCATAACAAACATCAAACTGCATTACCAACATTGTAAGCACACAGTACACAGTGCTAACGTTATTGTAGAACACAATATTTTACATCTACCCTAACTTGATATTAATACTACGTTATCGTGGCTTAGTTTACTTAATCAATTTTTTTGTTAAAATCAATGATATTATCTATAAGATATGCCAAGATGGCGTTGAAATTATGTCAGTGGAATTTAGACAAGTGTAGCGATTTTAATTCAGACAGTTGATAGCTGCCTCTGAGTGAGGCCGTCTAGCTGTCTTTTTCACTATTATGGTTTTAATAGTGCCATCCCTTTTACATAATAAAATTTACCAATGTAATAGTGATTGATGTAGTGAAACAAAAGATAAACGTGTGTGTGTGTTGTAGCTCGGTCGGAACCGATTTTTTGGTTGATTTGTAAGGGCATAACGTATCTATAGTTTAATATCATTGGTTAAAATCTTATGAGAAATAAATTTCTTTAACCGTAAAATCATCTCGCATCTGTTACGTATCGCAGTGCCTGGTGCTGTCCCGGTGCGGGGAGTACCTGGTGTGCGGCGGCGACGCGGGCGTGGTGGAGGTGTGGCGCGCGTTCACCCTGGCGCCGCTGTACGCCTTCCCGCCCGCCGGCGCGCCCGTCACCAGCCTCGCGCTCAGCCACGACCAGAGGTACGTTGCGGGGTTTGGATTAGTGGTGGGCGATTATGAGATATACTAATGGAAACATTCGATTATGAAGATGTCTCGAGATATCTCGATTATAACCGTTAGTAATTACTAATCTGTATGTATCTCTACTAATTCGCTGTCCTCTTTGGCGGATTTCTAATATCTAACTAATTTGTATATCTAAGATTAGTAATACAAATTAGTAACGTTATTCGATTAAGATAATAAAATTAGTTACTAATCAACAATCGATTATCAGTATCAGTAATTAGTAAATGTTTCGATTATGTAAATCATTCATGATCGCCCACCACTAGTTTGGATATGAGATGGCGGTAGTAGTAGGTTGTCACAGTGTAGTGCAGCCTGTGCAGCCTCGCGCTCAGCCATGACCAGAGATACGTTGGCGGTTGGAGAGGTTGATAACAGATGGCGGTAGTAGTAGGTTGTCGCAGTGTGCTCGGCCACGATTAGATGTAATGATTGAAGGGTTTGATAAGAGATGGCGCTGGTAGATTTTGTTACATCGCATGTGTGACATTATATTAATTTTTATTAACAATGATCCTTCATTACTTTATGATTTGGATAATTTACATATTTATATCGCATATTACCGATAAAATAACTTCATTTGATCATAAAAAAACTGTCTTTTGTAGTGAAAAACCAGTGAAATATAAAAACACGGTTTTACATGATTATTTTCCTTTAATATAAAGTTTAGGAAAGAGTTTTGGGCTGACTTTGAATTTGGCTTATTTGGCAAAGTATCAAGTAACATATCCATTTGTGGTCCCCAGATTCCTGTTGGCGGGGCTGGAGAACGGGTCGCTGGTGGTGTTCCATATCGACTTCAACCGCTGGCACCACGAGTACCAGCAGCGGTACTGAGACTGCCGCTTTCTTAGTTTTTACTAAGAAATAAATCGTTGAACTGTTACTAACGACGCGATGAACGGAAGTGTGAAGTTCGCGCGCTCGATGAACTAAGTGGCATATTTCTATCCCTCTCCCGCGTACAGGGATGTAGTGTCGTCTCTCTCGTCGAGTTTGATTTCAACTAGAATCCATAATTAGACGAACTTGGCTGATGTGGTTGTATATTATGCAAACGGTGTTTATGCATTGCTGTTTTATTGATATTTCAAAAAGTTGCACTTGTATTGTATGACTTTTAAATCAACGCAAGTGTAAATTTACAGACGATATTGAAATATCGATATATCCATCACTGTTAAATTGTGTCAGTGCATCGCAACAGTTCTCAAAAGTAGATTAATTATGGATTCAGTTATTATAGTAATTTTATGAAAATACGAGTTGAGACGCTCGCGGTCGCTTTTGAAGCTATAGTGAAGTAAAATATAGACTGGTCGCACTGTTCTTTGCTGTTTTATAAGCTTTGTAACTTTAAATATTAAGAGGTTCGTAAATTATTTATTATAAATGTATATTTCAGTATTTATCTTACCTATTTACTTTAAAATTTTCGATGAATAATAATATGTGTTGTGTAATATACGTTGTTATATGTATTAGACATTCCCTGTAGGTATAAATAAATTGTTAAAGCATTTTATTGAAATACGTTTAACTTAATGATTATTTTGTAACAGTAAAGGCAGTGTACGAGTCGAATAATACTAGGTAAATTAACGGAATATGAGATGCTAACATAACTACGTATTATATTGCAATGAAGATTTAGATTTAAGTGTACATTTTAAATTTTGACATTCCATTTTATTTACTTTTAATTTGTTTTGTTGTAGCAATTTCATGTTTATGTTGATTATTATTAGTGCCATAGGAAACATTGACTGGAAATAATTTACGATGTATTAAAATTCTATATGTTATGTCCTTATCGGATCTTGCAGCTGACGTCCATTTTTTGTATTAATATGAATTTATATTATGTACTTAATATATTTAAATTTACAATAATTAATTATTAATATGTGCAATAATTTATTATTTATTAATTTTACAATATTTTCCAATTATTTTATTTTGTGCTCTTTTATTTTTTTTAATCATTTATGATTTATAAAATCAAAGACATGTATTAAAATATTATTTGAATTATGCACATTTTTATGTTGTATAAGTTTTCGTGTTTTTATTAGTTTGACATAAATATTTAAAATTATAGCTATGATAAATTGTGAATACTGCCACATAGTACATAATATGATATGTGTGGCAAAGTGTATTATAGCATTCATTCTAATCTTCTGAAATTCCAAATTAAATTCTTACCATTTAAATCTCATCATGGCGATTATTTCTTTTTTTTCATTTGGTGGCGGGAAGTACTTAAGCTGTATTATTAGTTGTTATATCTATTCTTTTGGTTTTTATTAAATGTTCATTTTGACTTTATTTTGAATTTTATTTATTATCCTTATTTCTCCTTATTTTTATTTTATGAGCTTTAGCAATAATGTCTAGTGGTAATATATTAATAGAATGAATAGTAAAAATAGATCATAAGAATATAGATCAATTGCTGTAAAAATGAAATATGAAGAATGTTGAATCTTATGACTGAATCGCTCACTCATTCAAATGCACTTTTATGGTGAACGAACATTATGTCCGCACCGTACGCACAGAACGGACCGTATATGTCATCCGCATCGGACTCTCATATGATTTTATACAAATGCGGCGCGTACGGTGCGGACATATCTGCGTTCAGCATTAAGTCGGACGACTCCAATAATTTTGGTCTGTGGTCAGCTTTGAGATGGATAACAGGAGCCGCAGCAAATCTCCTGTTAGTTACATTTAAGAACGCTAGATGGCAGTCATTTATTACGATTTGTCTAGCTCACTCATTCGGCTTATAAATTACAATTTAAGTATACTATTTCTAATGGAAGAATTACTTATAAATACATATATGTAAAAATGCGAAAGTGCCAATGTAGCCATTTTCGCCGTTAACGATGTCAATAATAATATAATATGCGTAGTCGTCTAGGATATAAATGTATTTGTAACAACTACGCTTAGGTCGTGTCACTCCAGCGGCGTACTAAACAAATATTCGCTTGCTCCAATGGGGAAACCGGCGCTAAGCTAAATAGATGGCGCTACTAGTATGTGTGACAACTCGTTTTAGTATGCATTACATATTATGTTTTGAAATCTTTAGGTTTATAAAAGGTTTATAACCGTCTAAAATTATAAGTTTATAAACCTATAATTTAAAAAAATCTAAAATTATTCCATTTAGTCTTACATCTAAATAGATTGTTTGAAAAACGAATAAAAGAATTTACACACATTATGAAAATTAATGCTATGTCACACGCCACAATGTGACACAATCTAGTAGCGCCATCTCGTAGCAAAGTTTAGCAGTCGCCTTTCGCATTGTAATTCTCAATATAATACAGTCCAAGCAATCTGCGATAAGCTTAAGCCATTATAACGTTGGAGGTGCCGCACAGATGTTATCGAATGACGCCTACATAGTACCTACATAGTGGTAGCGCTATCGTTGTATGTATTGTAAAATCGATGGAATATTATATATTTTTGCATCACGACACCCGCACGCTCCCCCCGTTCTGTGATTTAGGCTTTAATGTGCAACTCTAGTCGTAAAACATTTCGTCTTTCCTACTCTCTGTGCCAAAATTGTAAAATACCGAATGACGAGAGAAAACAGTTATTGTGAACATAATCGATTCTACTTATATCGCTTGTAGTATTCCTATTACCATAGCATCTCTCGCTTAGTCTAGAATAACGTTGGATCCTTTAGATACTTCTAGAAACTCGTAGTCTTTCCTTCTAGCGTCTTCTAGAAATTTGTACAAATAACTCTTGGAACCCTTATGTCTCACGTCCCTCTGTAGTTTCTATTCTAAGAAGCCCCATGTGTGCTTAACTCTAATCATAATTCCTAGTGTATCCCTAGACTATTCTTCTTTTAGGTACTTTGATTTGCGTAATCTATCTAGTTCTAATCTATCTTCTATTCCCTCCTGCTTCGACGAAATAGTTACATATTTCTCCTCATGGTACAATAACTGTTTTTTTAATATCTGCTCGAGAGGCTTTCGTAGCCGTATTTACAGACAATGTTACCAATTCAATTCTAAAGTTTCGAAATCATTTTGCTTCTGATTCACTGCACTTAACCTGTTCTAGATCGGATAACCACCGCAGCACGCTGAATTAAAAATACACACGCTACACGCAATTCTGTCCATTAAATGTAAGTTAATTATAGGTCGCGTTAGAACTATACTAATTAGTGATAACTACTTAAATTAGCTATAAATAAGATCCACTTGTATATTAATATAGGCACTCTTTGTCCACCTAAATTGTAAGCACTTTTCAGTTGTAATTATGTATTACAAAGCCAAAGGAGCAAGTAACCGATTCAATATTGTTTTCTGCATCTCATATAGTCACAGCCTGTCAGTTAGGTAATGTTGCTTTCTACGCATTTGCTTCATAGTATAAAAAGTTTTAGTGTTTAGTCAAATCCACTCGAACAAATTATAGTAAACTGCCTACGCCGCGTAACAGATGGATGTGTAGACTAGATTATACTTAATCAATATTAATGAAATGTTGTTGAGCGTACGATTATACTTAGTTATAAAATATAGACTATTTAGTGAATTGTAGTAACGTAGCTGCCGTAGTCACATGATAAGTTCCCGCTATTGATGGTAATTTTTTGACCGTGGCAACCCTAAATAGATGTGCATACTATAATTTAGTCATATTAGATCTATCCCATTTTCCTCATTACAGAAATTTTTTCGTATAGCAACAATTTACAAATACTTGATAACGTTATAAATCAATTGAAATTGATTGTGTTTAAATTATTTATGTAGTGTCGAGCCTTTGTTGTTAAGTTTGAAATGTTTAGTCTGTAAAAAGACATAGTTTTAGAGTACCTAGGTACCCACCAACTTATGATTTCCTGGTGCGGCATCTGATTCACATTAGACGTACTTATTAGGTGCAATTAGTTATTTTGAATATTGTTAACAGTTTAGTAAATTTTTCACATTTTTTCAATTTATATAATTCCTCATGCACAAGCTTTTTTATGAACATGCACGTATAGGATTTTATAAATGTGTGTATTTTTTACCTATTTGTCTAAACTTTCTTGTTGTTTTGTAATGGTTACTTTATATTTACAGTGAGATGAAATTTGATGTTATAATAAAAGGATAATATTTAAATTTCCTATTGCTGAGTATTTAATTCGACAGTATTTACAAGAACATAACAATTAATCAGATCATCAGATCATCTAAATAAAGTAACTATTACAATAGACGAAAATCATTCATTTCTATCACATTTAAATTCTTAATGATTTTCACTTACCTATGGACAACTGATGTCGACAATTATTGTTAACGCTAAGTATATGGTGCGTTTGTTTGTAATGAAGAATCTTAAATAATAAATAAATTGCATTTAATAAATATTGAGTGTATTATTTCAAATTAACACCTAACAAAATTTTTTGCTATAAGAATATGCTATGGCGCTAGGTTTCTCCTAATTTTTCCTGTTTCTGATCGCTGAGCAGTGTTTACCAGAGAAATTAGAAAATCAGATAAAACCACTCCAGAAATAATTTTAGTTGGCACTATATTGGTAATGCCAACCTTGCTGATTTACTCCAACCTCGACTGTTTATTTGTGTGCAAAATTAAAAAAAAAAAATGAAATAAAATTATATAGATTTGATGCGGTGCGTAGTAAATAGAACAATCTTAAATTAAATTTTAAAAAAACCCCGATATTTTTATTTACACTTAACACTCTTGATTAAGTCAACTTTCAAACAAAAAACTAGATCAAAATCGGTTCATCCGTTTGGAAGCTACGATGCCACAGACATACAGATATACACAGCAAACTTATAACACCCCTCTTTTTCGTTGGGGGTTAAAATTGAAGATAATCTGAGAAATATATTAAAATCTTCGATGCGGCAGTGCTGTGCAGTCCTCTTGTCTCTGTGTTCCGTGTGTGCAGTGCTGCCGGCCGCAGCACTTAGTTAAGTCCGAAGTTCGAGACTGTTATCATACAATCAGTGAACGAATTTAGTTTAATAGTTCATTGCATTCAATGACTTATAGATTATTCTACTCCCAGTGGTGTACTGCTACACATGACACTACTTTTAAAAGAGCGTTAATACAATGTTAGAAAAAACCGGTATTATGATATATTTGTAAATCGCGTTTGACAAATCTGTATTAATTACCTAAAAGAGTAGAATCCAAGGCAAGGAAACATATTGACTTGACAAATGTCTTTGTTTGACATTTAGTTTGGCATTGACGTTTCTGAAACAGTTTCCGGCCTTTCAAGTTTCTCGCCTCTCTTTGCAATCATGGCGGTGAACAACATTTCCAAAAAGCGAAAAGTATGCTATATTTTGTGTTCAAATTAATGAAATACACTCTTTATATAGCTGTAATGTTCTCTCCTAAAATGTTTAAATGGCGAAATATTTTATATCAAATGTGTAAATGGTGATGATAGTGGATTTATTCGCGAGTGCTGTTTTATGAAATTTAGTTTATCTTCGGTTTTACGTAAAATATATATTTCTGTGGAACCCTCGCATTCTTTAACACGCTGTATTTTACTCCGAGAGATTGAAAATTACAATTATAGTGTAAACGTCATGATCAAAACATAACCTATACGTATATTTGCAGTTCGTCGGAGACGGAGTGTTCAAAGCTGAACTCAATGAGTTTCTCACGAGAGAACTGGCCGAAGATGGGTACTCCGGTGTGGAAGTACGCGTGACCCCGACGAAGTCAGAAATTATCATTATGGCTACCAGAACCCAAAGTGTACTTGGTGAAAAGGGACGCAGGATCAGAGAGTTGACGTCAGTGGTACAGAAGCGATTCAATATCCCTGAGCAGTCAGTGGAGCTGTACGCTGAGAAGGTGGCCACTAGAGGTTTATGCGCCATCGCTCAGGCTGAATCTTTGAGATACAAACTCATTGGAGGTTAGTCTCGTTTGTGTAATACTAATAATCTAGCGGCTCAAATGTAAGCCTTCATGATTGTGTATAATCACTAGGACACAAGGACTACCGAAATATCGGTTTTAAAAGCTTGTTTTTAAATTCGCACTTTAGTTGCAGTTTTCCATGTGTAAAGTAGCCCTTTTTTGTGCCTTGTCTATGGCAAATGTATGCACTGTATCATAGGCTTTTATTAAGTTAGTGCGCTCACCATCCTGGACCATATCTTCACTTACCATCAGGTGGGATTATGGTCAAGCATTAACTTATTTTATGTAAAAAAAAGAACGAAGCAACCTTCAATCAAGTAACAGCACATAGTTGCTTGTTATTAGCATCATTTAAGGATCTCAGAACTTGACAGTTTAATTAGGATTGCAATAAGAGAAACATGTACTACAAATGTTTGTTAAATGTAATTTCAGGCCTGGCTGTCCGTCGGGCTTGCTATGGTGTGCTCCGATTCATCATGGAGTCCGGTGCGCGTGGCTGCGAGGTGGTTGTCTCTGGCAAGCTCCGTGGTCAACGTGCCAAGTCCATGAAGTTTGTTGACGGACTCATGATCCACTCCGGTGACCCTTGCAATGACTATGTTAACACCGCCACACGACATGTACTGCTAAGACAAGGAGTGCTTGGTATCAAAGTAAGGATGACATGTTTTCAGCTAATATTATCTATTTTTTTTTTTGCCATTATTCAGACATTTTGTGCACTTCTACATTAGTCACCCTTAGGGGCAACATTTCCATAAAGGCTATCCTAGAACAGAGTTGTCTAATCACCTCTATGGGAATTAACAGTTATAATAATTATAAGATATGATACCATTTTCCAAAATTTAATAATCATGTGAGATATGAATCATTAACTTCATGTGAGATGTGAATCATTAACTTATCATAAGTAAAAAAATCTGATTGTAAATTACTCATTTATGTTTTTGTGTATTCAGAAGCCTCACATTTTATTTCATTTTGACTATAGATCCACAGAATCAGGGATTGTATGCTTTTCAATAGCTTATGATCTAATTTCTAGTGGAAGAGTAATAAACTTGTTTATTGGAGGGTTCACTACATGTGAGCTCTTGTACGGTGCAAGTTTTACATTTATACTTCAATGTTATTATTAGATGATAGAACAATAGCCAAGTTTCAATATTGATTTCAGTTTAGAAGGCCTGGGTTCAAATCTTGCTTTTTGGTTTTTTGAGCAATATGACTTTATATGGTGGATGAAACTAAAGCCAAGTTTTGATTGTGTTGTTTGCACCCTAAGCATATTTATTTGTTAAGTTTTAGGGTGCTTTTCCACCAGAGATGTGCTATGTTACATTGCTATGGATGCGTTTGATATCCACTAATCATATTCATTGGTGGAAATCAATCAATTTATTGAACCAATCATATTTATTGGATTTCACATCTTCGCAGCATAGCTGCATAGCACATCTCTGGTGGAAAAGCACCCTTATGTGGTAAATGTACAAGGCCGCAACTACATAACCCATTAGCCATTAGAACAATAGCCATCAAATTGGCTCCAACAACATAATATAGCATGAACCATCCTACCTACAAGTGGAAGTTTCACAAAATTATACTGTGGTAATGCGCTCAAAATGAAATTCATTGCCATTTAAACAATAGGTAGGATTGTTCGGAAGCATCAACTTTTTTATGTAAAAAAACACTTCCAACTGCCCATTAACTGTAATAAGAAGTATCTAATACAGAATTGGTTTGTCCATCAGGTAAAGATCATGTTACCGTGGGACCAGCAAGGCAAGAATGGTCCGAAGAAGCCTCAGCCCGACCACATCCTGGTGACGGAGCCCAAGGACGAGCCGGTGCCCAGCGAGCCCACCAGCGACGTGCGCTCGCTGCAGCCCGCGCCGCTCCCGCAGCCCGTCGCCGCGATAGCATAGGCTTAATAATAATAAACCTTTGACAACAATAGCAGGTTTTATTGTGCCATCAGCTGCTACCCTATCGACACGCTATAAGAACAGTCGAATCTGCGAAGTTGCTACTTAAAAACGATTTTGGTGTATCATCACAAATCACAACATACAGTGTTGACTGAAAATTTGAAAATTGGAGTCCGACCGAAACTGATTTTTCAGCCAAAACCGAACTTTCGGCCTTAATTCGTTTTGGCCGAAACCGAAAATTAGGGTAAACCAAACTAGGCTATTTTTTGAGCCGCTCATTTGTGGACTCAACAGGAAAAAGGGTAAAGAGAAGCCAAATTTTTGAAATTAATCTCGGAAAGTCAACCCTCAAGCTATTTGTACCCTAACGTTGATCCACTACTTACGGGACACCTGTATAGATTTTTTTACGGAAATAGCCAGCAAACGATGGTAAGTGGCTATTGTCGCCCATGGACATCAGCAACACCAAAGGCATCACTGATCCGTTGCCGGTCAAAAGAAAAAACTGGCTCTCAAGCCCCCAGTCGGAACACGACGTCGTATGGCGGCCGACTCATGCTCAAGGGTGGTAGCTATCCAGACGAACCCCATGGAGAAAATATAATATATTAATGGTATTAATTAGAGATGCGCCGAATATTCGCTTGATATTCGGCGTATTCGGCATCTTTTTCACTATTTGTATTCGGCCGAATTATTCGGTTTTGGTGCCGAATATATTCGGTTCGAGTATTTCTATTTTCTTGACTACACTACACGGTATAGAACTAAAAGACAAAACCTCTTATGTAAGATCTATGTTATATTATAAGTGAAAGAAATCCTATGAGGAATAATTTGTTGAATAAAGCTAACAAAATAAAGCAATTAAACTTCATATCACATTTAAGTATTTTGAAACCTCAAGTCAACATATTTATTTCTTAACCTATAGTTACTTAGTATAGTCAACATTTATTTCAAACCTTAAATGAGCATTTATTTTTAAACCTCAAAATAATATTTTTGGTAAATGGTAATGGTAAATGGTAAACCGAATAATTCGGCCGAATATCCGGTTCGGTAAAGGTTAAACCGAATAGTATTCGGTATTCGGCTATTCGGTGAAACCACTATTCGGCGCATCTCTAGTATTAATTAACAATTAAAATCAGTATTCCCAATATAATCCCTCGAGGGGCCCTACCACCAGTGGGCCGGATTTAGTCGCCTCTTACGACACCCAACCAGCGTGGGATTGGGGTTAGTAGTCTAATGGCCACCACAATACGGCTAAAATACTGATAAAATTTAGCGTTTTTTTACACATTTGTATATCTACTATAATGAATTTGTACTAGGCGTACCAGGACTTCATGTGTGACGAGGAGGTTCACACATGAAGTCCTGGAGAGCTGAACGTATTCACTGAACAGTCGCATTTTTTGTATAAGCCGCGCCATTAAAGAAACGAATTTAAAATGGCGGAAATTATCATTCCCCTCACTCGCACGCTAAAGACAGAAATAACGTGCGAGTGATGGGGAATGATAATATCCGCCATTTTAGATTCGTTTCTTTAATGGCGCGGCTTATAATTATAAAGGCAAAGCGTCACTGACGTATACGCACGCACCCACTGCCCATAGAGTAACTGTGCACTGCCGAATGAGGCGGGGAAATACCGCATCGTATTTTAAGGCTCTCTCTTCGACACTGCGACTGAAAAACATATCAGTCGATTTAAGGAGAATGGTAACTAAGCCAGGTAGGAGAAATACCCGACCACCACGTCATAACCAAGTAGATACTTGGATTAAACTAGACCCAGCGACCTCTAATAGGACCTCTTCATAACTCCATCATTTGTTCAGCTGGGTGTATCGAAAGAGGAAGATGGCTTGGACTCGAGATGGATGGAGCTCTAACACCAGTATGCGGATATTTTTAACTTTAACTACTTGCAGTAATCAATATACCTTTGTTCTACATCAAATGCCACCACATACCGTCTAAAAGAGTTGTAACTTGTAGCGTGATCAACGGGGATGGGGAACTTGAAGAAAAATAAACAAAGGGCTCTTATAATTTATTAAAAAATCTTGACTACATACATTCAATTCATCCCAAACCAAGTGCAATATTATGACTAAATACAAAAAGTTGTTAACTGCAATTATTTATTCGTATAAAAGTATATAATGTTTTACAAATTCACAAGATGTTTTTTACAATTCATCCAGAATATTTTTATACAAATGGAATGACATTTAAAACTCGGCAGTATTTCAGCTTACAACAAAACTTATACTTTTTAATATTATGTTATTCATGTTATTATTATTTTTGTAAATGTAAAACCGATCGGAGTTAAGTTTAGCGCTATAAAATTAATCAACATTAATCCCTCGAATTAACTTCTTACCATTTAACCTACGTTTCCCTAATCACTAACATATATTGGACCAAAAATTGTTCGTACATCCTTAAATAAAACGTAAATTAAAATAATACCATACTTAATTATCCCGTCATACAATACTATAACAACATTATCGTTAAAACAAGACGAGAGTTAGAAAATAGAAATGCAGGATCGGCAGACGATTAGAAATACTTGTCATGTCATGAAATGGTTTCACCATAGGGGACTTAAATGGGTAGTTACAGAGATGGTTTAATATTACATATTGTTTACGTTATTATATTATGTTAAATCATACCTTACATATACGGGTATCATTTAACATTGATAATAACATAAACAATCTGTAATATCAATAATTACAGAAGGTTTTACAATCATGGCCTACATACTTACTTCTTTTGCTGACTGTACATGTAACTATTTTAACTACATATTATTATATGTTACGCTGTTCTCATAGATTCTTACATTAGTTTTAAATAAATATTGAGCTAGACAGCCAACCAGCACCTGAAAGATGCCCATGGTCTTCTATCTTCATTGCACTCAAATAACTTTATTGCACCATAAACGTAATTAAAGAATCGGGACAAGTCCAGCGTAGCAATTGATATGTGGCGGAAGTGGGACGTAAGAAGTATCGTTTATTATAATTATTATCATGTGTGGTTGGTGGGGGCAGTTCCACTTCCGGTTCAGAATTAAAGTAGCAGTTAAGTTGCGAATGGACGTAGTAATTTTCTTTCTTTTCTTCTTTTTAATGTAGTTCATGTTTCCTCGCCAGTGTCTCCACACCAGCTCTTCTTGATTTACCTGGAATTATTAATGTTGAAAGACGTAAATATGAGAGAAGTGATGGCAAAAAAATTATTTAACTAATTATGGACTCAATGAAATGAAATGAAATGAAATGAAATAATCTTTATTCATGTAGGTATCACTGATACTCTTATGCACGTCATTTTTTTAATCTACCAGCTTTTCGGAAAGGTGCTTTGTCATGGAGGAGAAGAAAAGCCGTAAAGAAACTAAGTAAATAAGGTTCATTTCCGTAGCTGGTTTAACTCAAAAACAAATTGTGAATCTGTACGCACGTGATTTATTTTCTGTCTTTAGCGTGCGAGTGAGGGGAATGATAATTTCCGCCATTTTAGATTCGTTTCTTTAATGGCGCGGCTTATACAAACATTTTTTGTATTTTAAATAATAATAATAATCCTTTATTTCAGACTGATCCATAGGTATTTTGTTAGTAGGTATATCTTACAAACTAGTGTTAGTAGACACAAAATCAGTGCAATATTTAATAATCAAAATAATCAAATTTATATTTAATTTATATTTATATACCTATTTATTTATTTAAAATGTATGTCACCTTATAAAAAAGGATGAACAGAGGGCAAACTGAATGCCTAATGGCATTGTCCACCAGTCAACCCTGGGTGGATGTGGAAAGAACTGATGGCAGGTGTTAAAACTACCTATATAGAAGAGTAGAATAATGTATGAGGTGACTCACTGCTGCACCTCCATGGGCGGCGCCATGCGGCACACGAGCGCCACCGCGGCCAGTATTGCGCTGCGCACGAAGGCCGGCGTGCGCGGCTGATGCGCCGTGCGCTCGGCCAGCACGCGCAGCTCGCGGCACGTGTTGCGCGTGTAGGGGTTGCGGCGCGACGCGTACCGCCACGTTATGAAGTAGTAATACACGAACGGGGTGAGAAGGCCGCAGTAGCCGCTGCAATCGAATGGTTCTCATTATACTAAACGCAAAGACTCGTGGCAGGCGGAGTAATAAAACGGGAAAAAGAGACGGCGCACATCATTTTCTCTCTCGCACTTGCACTGTTAATATAACGTCATAATAATAATATAACGTCCCCCACCCCCCGATCATTTAAACAAAACTACATATTTAAGCGACCTCTACTTTAATGCAGCAGCTCTTAGCACCCCACCTCTCCAAGCGGGGTCACATCCGACGAAGGCTTGGAGGTCGTAAGACCAAAGCCACTTCAGGCTGTGTTTAGTGGGTGCAAGTCCCACATAACCAGCACAGACGGCTGTGCTGGTATGTATAATGCATTCACAGCCTCCCTCCCGTGAAGGGAAAAACAACAATAGAGTATTAAGGGGCCGTTCAAGTATTACGTAAGCACTATGGGGGGGGGTCTTTGTTTTGCTTATTTTGGATGACATGGGGGTAGGAGAGTCTAGATGATGATTACGTCATCGGTAGTTATTTACTTTTTTACACTTTTTTGAAAAATGTTTACGTAAGCATGGGGGGAGGGGGTAAGAGCTTTGCTTACTTTTGCTGACAAGGGGGATGGGGGGGTAAATAATTGTAATAAATCTGCTTACGTAATATTTGAACGGCCCCTAACAGCCAATAAAAACAGTGGCGAGTGACTCACACGAGCGCCATGACAGCGACGAGCGGGAACAGTGCGATCTCGGCCAGCGCGGCGACGCGCAGGATGTTCCTCGACTGGAACTCCACCAGCGAGATCAGCAGCCGCGCCACCCACATCGAGTTCTGGCCCAGCGTCTGGAATCACGTGTTAAAACTGCGTAATCTATGTGCATTGTACCGGCTCGAAGGACCGAACAACTCGAACTCGTCAAACAACTCGAAGGACCATCATAGAATTTACTTAAACTAACAATTTCATATTTAAAATTAAAGATACTAGTTTTTATGTCACATCGCATATACATTGAAATCCTGCTCGAAGGACCATAACAGTATTTAATGAAACGGTTCAAAAGACCGTCACAATATTTAATATAAGTCGTTAAGTATGTCTATTTTATTGTAACAATAATTACTGGGGGAAATGAATGAGAAGTTTTTATATCAAACAGCTCGAAGGACCATTAAACTAAATTGAATCTTGAAATTAACTAGCTATGTTTACAACTATTTATTTATTCTTTATTGTAACATTTTTAAGTTAGGTTTTACAATGTAGTTTAAACCAGTCAACTTGTTTGCATCACCCTTAGATGATGGTGATAATATGTGTAAGGTATAAATGACTAATTTAAATACATATATGGAAAGGTTTTCAAAGGCTTAAAAGGCTTATTATTTCAAAATACTTACGTCAAGAATGGTGAGTGAGTAGGACGCGGCGTGCAGCAGAGCGAATAGGAAAATCGGCGTTAAAATTACTGCGCTAGAGTCAAGGATTCATTGAACAGGTAACATTCTTTGCATAAGAGCTAGGCGTAACAGATTTTATAGCACTTTCTACACGAGATCTAAAATTTACAAGCTTATCATAAAATCGCTGAACATTATTCATTATTTAATCAAATTCTATTTTCTTAAGTAATAGGTACTAATACTAATTTGGCCGCGTAAACGAAAAAGATAAATAAGAGAATCTGTATGTGGTATCTACCGTTTATGTTTTTGTGACCCTTCATGACTCTTCAACCCTTGTGATTTTCTATATAGCTTTATCAATTTTCAACGTACAAATCCAGAAATTGCAATTTACAATCATTCATTTCATAAGTCGCTTCATTGCCGACATAAGATATAATAAAAATAGACTACAAAAGGAATATAAAAACACAATAAAGTGAATAATTAACGTGGCAGTGTAATTATTGCCGCAATGAGGAATTTACTAACAGTTAGCCTTAATAGATTATAACTTAATAGAATATAACTTGATATCTTTGTATAAAAAAATATTTAATTATAAGCCTGCTGTTAACCAGATGACAGATAGAGGCCAGATGATCATCTATTCTGTGGCTGTACATAAAAAATTGAATGAGAAACAGAAAAAGGTTGACCTGTTAAAAATGTGGATTTTAATCGTTCATTTAGAAAGCATACAGTTTCAACACTCGGCCATATCTAAAAGAAAAAAATGAGTACTTTTTCACACTCGTATCGTAATTTATCTACTTTCCCATTCCCACAACCAAAACCTTGGCGAATAAAGTAGGTCAATGCAATTTCTTTTAATTTTGTCTTTTATGAATACAACTTAAGACCGATGAGATTCCTTATTAAAAGTTTAAATAAGATAACAGCCCCGAAACTAAACCTTATTGTAGACCGATAAAGTGGTTTTTAAGTGTAACCTTTACATAATTGTGTGTAGTTAACTTAACTATAATCACAGAATAATAATAACACACATTTATATGCTTTAAACGAGTTCACCTTGACACCTACGTAAAGGCATCGTCGTCGGTAAAATAATAAGTTACTGCACCTATTCTTACCAAAATTTTACGTGAACTTGATATCGCAAGTTCTTATATAAAAAACAATAAAAGTAACATACATATATCACAATATTGATAAACTGCTAAGTACTGACAGAACGTAGATCTTCTTTGCTATCGCTGTAGAGGTCGAATGATTGTTTCTTTAGGATTCCGAAGTAAAATCAGAACCCTTATAGTTTCGTCATGTTCGTCCGTTCGTCTGCCCGTATGTCTGTCCGAAGCATGGACACCAGCAACACGAAAATCATCACCGATGCGTTGCCGACTAAGAAAGAGAGAGAAAGAAAGATTCGCGTTCAAGTGGAGTTGCTACTGAAGTAGCATCTATTGTCGCTATTAATAAAAACTAACGTCAATGTTTGTAAGAGATAATATTTTTTGTGACAGCCTTAAATAGTGAATAATAAACAGTGGGCGACATCTTAATCGTCTTAAATGGATGCATCGATTTGGCCGAATGGACGTAATCGATAGGAAGCCTCGCAAAGGGCAGCTTAAGGGCCTAGTCTCGTAGTTCACAAAATAAGAATCGCGTGCGGCTAGTCCAAACGTCAAGCGTCTGCACGTAGGCTCCCCGCAGTCCCCGCATTCATCCTACATAGCGTAATTATTTGACTCGTTCGGAAAGTTGCTCTACTAAATATTTTTTTTTTCTATAAAAGAGTTGTCTGTGTTTTTGTGTTCTATAGTATCCCCAATAAAGAAAATCTACAGGCTGCAGTCTTGCAAAATTCACTCGCGACGAATTATTTGCACAACTTTGTATTTTTTTTCATACAAAGTCAATAAAAAAAATAAAAACCATAAAATAAATAAATATATTAATAAATATCGTAAAATAAATATCATAAAATATTATTATTACACAAAAATAACCATAATATATGTAATAGCTGGTTATTTTTTTTAAGTTCATCTACGTTGATTTTGTTAGGTAAATCAATCGTTAAATACAGCTCTTTCGCGCCCAACGTAATTTAGAGTTAGGTATGTTTGTGCGCTTACTTTATGGCAACAAAGAATTAATTTACAAATCTGTTCTGCTCATAATTAATTAGAATAGTTTTTTTCATTTTCTTAATTCAGAAGTCACAATACCATCAAAATTCTCTGTTTTTATCTCCTATCAAATGGTTTGTTTCATAATAACTATGCATCGCATGTATGTAAAAAATTGATTATTTTAATGCCATGAGTTCAATAAAGCAAACACAAAAAATGCATCTAAATCACCTTACTCTAACAATAATAATAATCTCAAAAAACCAATAAACTCTATCCATAAATGTATATTTCGTTAACCTACTGGCATATACACAAACGTATATGAGGCACAAAAAGCGAAAAGAAAAGTTTACAAAAACATTTCGAAAAAAATCCGTAAAAATATGAATGATCCAGATTATGAACAGAAAGCTCAAAGACCAGATATGGCCAATGAAGATTTTCAGATGACAAGAAATGAATATCTTAAACAAATGGAATTTTATGACCAACAAAGAGACGAACTACAGAAACAGACGATAGACCAAAGTTCCGCTCAAGAATGGTTAGAAAACAAAAAAACTAGATTAACCGCGTGTATGTTTAGAAAAAGTTTATATATATATATAAGTAAAAATATATAAGAGTATAAAATATGGAGACTGAAGTGTAAGTGTGAAGCGTTATTTTCAAGGTTAAAAAAATACGTCATATTTTTATGTAAAGCAAGTTTATCGTATTTTTTATGACGTAGTTACAAAATTACTTTTCTTCGACGACAGCGTCTGTGGCAGAAGACGTGGACGCGTTTTTTTTTTTTTTTACTTTTTTCTCAATAGCTTCCATGATATATGGCGGGTCTTTTATTGGCATCGAGCGTTCAAGGCGAGAATCAATTAGCTCAGGAAGAAGACAATGCAAATAAAATTTTGATAGTGGTCCTACCATTTTGTCGTGCCAGAACGTAGGGTCTCTTTTTATATATTCAATTTTCAAAGAGTACTCTTTTCCAGTCCATACGGCAAATAAGCACGTATCCATCTCCGTAATGTTTAATTGGCCCTGAATTTGGAAATAATAATCGTGGTTTTTGTCAATCACAAAAGTATTTTTCCTTGTGTTGTATTTCCAAAATTTTATTTTTTTTGCTTTTATAGCTTCTTCAGCTTGCATATTTTTTGCAGAAAATGGGCATTTTACTTCTACCAGTATCGTTCTTCCATCTTTGTCTTTATAAATACCATCGGGACTGGCTCCTAAATATTGGAGTGTTTTATGTATATAAAGACCGCAGCGGGCAATTGTGATGTTTTCCTGCAGAGATAACTGGGCCAATGCTGTTTTTTCATTATCTCTACCATATGTGATCGTTGGGATATTGGACAAATTTTGCGGTTTCACAATAGTTTTCACTAAAGGAGCGCAGCTAATGTTCTCTTTACGTTTACATATTTTTCCAAATATAGACGCGGTTAATCTATTTTTTCTGTTTTCTAACCATTCTTGACTCGAACTTTGGTCTATCGTCTGTTTCTGTAGTTCGTCTCTTTGTTGGTCAGAAAGTTCCATTTGTTTAAGATATTCATTTTTTGTCATCTGAAAATCTTCATCGGCCATATCTGGTCTTTGAGCTTTCTGTCCATAATCTGGATCATTCATATTTTTACGGATTTTTTTTCGAAATGATCTTTTGTAAACTTTTCTTTCCGCTTTTTGTGCCTCATATGCGTTTGTGTATATACCAGTAGGTTTACAAAATATGCATTTATGGATAGCGTTTATTGGTCGTTTGGTATTAAATGAAATAACTGAAGCAGAACACCTTTCCTGATATGAATTTTTGAGAGTGTAATTAATTCGTTTCCCCCCTACATATTTGGCAATCACTGAATTGAATGTCTCAGCAGGATTGCTGTCAACGTCAAAAATGAGACTTTTAGCGTTGGCAGCTAAAAACAAGACGATTTGATTAATTTTCCTCCACAGAACTGTGTTAATTAAATCAGTTGCCGTATTTCGGTCAGTTTTGTCTGTTGCAGGGCATATAGCGTCATCACAATCAGAGTGACTACCAAAAGAATGGTATAATGCATTCAAAATATCTGCACGAAGTTTAACCATTTTTTGACTGTCAGCAATGTCTTCGTGTTTCCTTAACTTTATAGCCCGCACTGTGTATCTGCGTAACTTCATGATTTTGACGTCAGTTAAAAGTTTCCTTAATTGAATAGGAATATGAGTATCTTTAGTAAGTGCTCTCAGTTTGTTACAAAGGTTTCTTAGCAGATGGTTTCTGCACTCGATCTTCTGAACTTTGCAGCTTTTATATGGATTGCTTTCTAATATTTTTTTATGAGTACTTGAATCACCATCTGATATCAATCTAGCATATATTAAACCATGTGTTTCAAGAGATTTACCAAATCCTTCAACAAGTGACGTTGACTCCATACTGGACGAGCTACCAGAATAGTTCTTATAGCATATGTGATTTGCTGGTTCCATTTTTTTGTTTTCAGCTTTTGCACATACTATGCAATATTTATTTTTTACACCAAGATATAAAATTTTACCAGTGTATGCCCCGATTATTGCTGCTGCACCTGATGATGCTGAATAGTTATTACGAAAGGATCTTTTGGACCAACACCCGTCAGCTATTACATCAATCATTGGTGTACCTTCAGAGTCAACACTGCCAATTTCTTTTGCATGTTCTGCTTCTTCGATGCCTGCCTTGGCCATTTCTTCTACTGCCGTCTTATGGAACCATTCATAAACTTTTTTGCTTGTTTGAGCGTATAAGTTTTTTGACATACCAGGCATATCAGTATTACCGGCTAATTCATTTAAATTTCCCAACCCACAGCCAATACTAATAATACCTGCAACTATACCATGATTTACATCATAAGTGTTAGAGGGATCTTCAGTGTTTATGTCAAATTCGGAATTACAGAGTTCACACTTGAAAAGCAGTTTTGATATAAAACCTTTACGTCGCTCACCAATACATTTTAGATTTCTATACCTACATCCAAAAGATTTTTCGTTATGATCAGCAATCTTCCCCAAGATTTCTAAAAAATATCTGATCGATATGATTCTGCGTCCTTCTAGGGAAAACAGTTTGTCATCCTTGGTAATTTCTGTTTCATATTCAATTTGTAGCTGTTGGTCGTTGCACTCATCACTAATAATTATAGGTTGTTGACGTTTCCTTACGAAAACTCGGCGAAAAGGGAACCCCTCCTCAAATTTTCGTTTCCGGCTCTTTTTCTTACTTGAGTTTGTTACGTTTTCAGTTTCTTCAGTATTTTCAATAATCATTGGTACTACCGTAGTAGAAGAGGTAGGGTTAATATTTTGGACTTCTGGCAGGTTGCTAACATTTGACAGTGGTTGACGAGAGCCAGCAGCGGACCTGTGAAAATACATGTCATATTTTGAACACTTTTAATTAATATTAGCAAAAATTAATCTATTATGTGGCAGCACTCAGGTTTTGGGCTACCTTCATACACAGTTTTATCTGTATTTATTCAGCCGTAACAGAGTTGAGAGGAAAAAACATATACAGACGCCATCGCATTAGTAGAATATAAATGTAACTAAACAATATTAGACCTATACATACAAAAGTACCCAACATACACACACACACACCTCCGCACACTCTAACACCTATGACAGCATGCATGAACACACCAGTGAGTACATTAGTATTAATGCTATCGATACTATAGACCAAGAGCACAGGGCCGCCAGACCTCACGTATTTTCTGACGGACGAAATGTGGATGATTGAGTAGTGTTAGTATGTACTATGATCGTATGCTTACTTACTAGCTTGGAAAAATGGCCAATTTCCAGGTATCAGGTGATCAAGGTACAAAAAATTATTACTAAATTCACGTATTTTCTCATGGCTGATTTTCACGTATGTTCTAGATAATATAGTTAGAAATATGTCGTCAATACTTCCAGACACATTCCGTGGGCCATTTTGCTTAACAGACGCCTTGAAGCTCCCAAAATAATGAGTTAAGTTCACGTAAATTCTGACACTCCATTTTTATATAATAATATGTTCTCCAGACAACTATTTTAAAACCTTTGACAAGAAGACAGACCGATCCAAAGGGCCAATCATCCCCTAAATTGATTTTAATATATCTGTGGGTGGGAGCGCGAGAGCATTATCTACGCGCATGAGACTGAGTGAGACCGACTGCGCTGTTAAGGTTATGAAAATTAATTGAGCAGATATTTTATAATTTTTCAATCAATCTCAATAGTCCACATTTCGTTCGTCAGAATATACGTGAGGTCTGGCGGCCCTGGGCTCTTGGTCTATTAGGGGATGATTGGCCCCTTGGATTGGTCTGTCTTTTTGTCATAGGTTTTAAAATAGTTGTCTGGAGAACATACGTGAAAATCAGCCATGAGAAAATACGTGAACTTAGTAATGATTTTTTGTACCTTGATCACCTGATACCTGGAAATTTGCCGTTTTTGCAAGCTAGCAAGTAGGCATACGATCATAGTACATACTAACACTACTCAATCGTCCACATTTCGTCCGTCAGAAAATACGTGAGGTCTGGAGGCCCTGGGCTCTTGGTCTATTAGGGGATGATTGGCCCCTTGGATCGGTCTGTCTTCTTGTCAAAGGTTTCAAAATAGTTATCTGGAGAACATACGTGAAAATCAGCCATGAGAAAATACGTGAACTTAGTAATGATTTTTTGTACCTTGATCACCTGATACCTGGAAATTGACCGTTTTTCCAAGCTAGCAAGTAGGCATACGATCATAGTACATACTAACACTACTCAATCGTCCACATTTCGTCCGTCAGAAAATACGTGAGGTCTGGCGGCCCTGGGCTCTCCGCCTACTATATAAATCCCTAAAAAATTACTGCAAAAAAAATCATCAAATTAATTTTTTTTTATCTATCATCATATTATTATATACCTACCTATCACGTCTGTGGAGTTTCGCTAGCTAATTTAATTTGACCCTGTAGTTAGGCCCTAAACATGAATACTATAACTACTTACTTTTGGATTCTATTTCTCTTCATCACTTCTACGTTTGCACCCCATTTTTTTTTTCTCGTACATGCATATTTTTTACCTATACGATCCATATTGAAATCAACTAATTATGTACAAAACTATAACTGATACACAAATATTTACAAAAACTATTATTAAAATACAAATATTTACAAAACACGCGAAAAATAATAAAAAATTATAATAAAGTAGAGCAACTTCCAATACACAATCTACGTCAGAGCCAGAGCAAGGTTAGAATGAGAGGGAACAGTTTTATTCGTCGTGGACTACACGTCTGAACGCTTCGGCCGTGCAGTAGCCACTAAGGAATTTCCCTCGCATTTCTTGTTTATAAACTCTTTTTTTGTAGGTCTTTTGAGATTATTATTATTGTTAGAGTAAGGTGATTTAGGTGCACTTTTTTTTTGTATTTGCTTTATTGAACTCGTGGCGTTAAAATAATCAATTATTTACATACATACGATGCATAGTTATTATGAAACAAACCATTTGTAAAGAGATAAAAACAGAGAATTTTGAAGGAATTATGATGTCTGAATTAAGAAAATGAAAGATAATTAGAAAAAACTATTCAGCGCATTTTAAAGACAAGAATGTTGAGCTAATTATGCGCTGAACAGATTTGTAAATTAATTATTTGTTTCCTTATAGTAAGCCCACAAACATAACTCGAAATGACGTTGGGCGCGAAAGAGCTGTATTTAACGATTGATTTACCTAACAAAATCCACCTAGATGAACTTAAAAAAAATAACTAGCTATTACTTATATTATGGTTACTTTTGTGTAATAATAATATTTTATGATATTTCATTACTTTGTATGAAAAAAAAATACAAAGTTGTACAAATAATTCGCCGCGAGTGAATTTTGCAAGACTGCAGCCTTTCATACAAAGTAATGAAATATCATAAAATATTATTATTACACAAAAGTAACCATAATATAAGTAATAGCTAGTTATTTTTTTTAAGTTCATCTAGGTGGATTTTGTTAGGTAAATCAATCTTTAAATACAGCTCTTTCGCGCCCAACGTCATTTCGAGTTATGTTTGTAAGCTTACTTTATGGAAACAAAGAATTAATTTACAAATCTGTTCAGCGCATAATTAGCTCAACATTCTTGTCTTAAAAATGCGCTGAATAGTTTTTTCTAATTATCTTTCATTTTCTTAATTCAGACATAACAATTCCTTCAAAATTCTCGGTTTTTATCTCTTTAAAAATGGTTTGTTTCATAATAACTATGCATCGTATGTATGTAAATAATTGATTATTTTAATGCCACGAGTTCAATAAAGCAAATACAAAAAAAAGTGCACCTAAATCACCTTACTCTAACAATAATAATAATCTCAAAAGACCTACAAAAAAAGAGTTTATAAACAAGAAATGCGAGGGAAATTCCTTAGTGGCTACTGCACGGCCGAAGCGTTCAGACGTGTAGTCCACGACGAATAAAACTGTTCCCTCTCATTCTAACCTTGCTCTGGCTCTGACGTAGATTGTGTATTGGAAGTTGCTCTACTTTATTATTTTTTTTATAATTTTTTGCGTGTTTTGTAAATATTTGTATTTTAATAATAGTTTTTGTAAATATTTGTGTATCAGTAATAGTTTTGTACATAATTATTTGATTTCAATATGGATCGTAAACTTAAACAATATGCATCAACACGCCAGTGAGGTACATTAGTAGTAATGCTATCGATACTATATAAATACCTAAAAACGGTTCAACTAGTTCGTTATAGACTGTAAGTAGAACTATATAACTATATAGTTATCAGACTGTTAGTAGAACTCATAGTTAATATAACTTGTCTTCTAAAAATATAGTACATAGTTATATCAATTCCTACATTTTTTCCTCTTTATTTTCTTTAAGAAGGAGCTAATAAGAAAGAAAGAAAGAAACATTTATTCCGTCATGAAAATAACATGGTACATGGGTTACAAGGTTAAACTACGGTGAAAGAAAAAGTACTAACAAAATGTAACCCTTTACTAAATTATTGCTTGACATGAAACATAGAAAATTTAGCGGGTACCATGTCACCTGACGAAAAAGGACTACCCTCTGCCTGTGCCATGGAGCGGCTAGGAACCAACCACGGCTGCTGATTTACAGTGTAGTCCCCTTTTTCGTGTAGTTTCACATGTGGCGTCAATCTTATTAATATTGTATATTAATATTATTTTAGAAGCAGGTCAATCCAAAGTTGAAGATAATTTACAACTTAATTATTTATTTTATTTAATTTTATGTGTATATGATTAAATGATACTTATTAGGGATATAATATTATAAAGTGGGAAATAAATAATTATACAAACTATAAAACATACAGAACAAGTGTACATAACAAGTGTACATGTATACAACTACACATCTTAATATGTTTAAAGGGGGTTTTTGTTGTCATGTTATTGCGCTTCAATTGATATACACCTATAGCTTACACCTATATCCATTTAGGGCAAATATTACCAATTATAAACAAGAAGTGATTTCAACGAAAATATAATTTCACGCTGTACTATATTATCACCCCTATTGAACGTTGAGAATACCAGATTGTAATACTAGATTAATTACAACATCTATACCAGGCATTCAAAGCATCTATACTAGCAACAAGGTGATTATTTTACCAAAAATTGGTGTGACCGTATCCGGTAAATTCCACCAGATCCGGTATACGTAAAAAACGTCGGACCCGGCCGGATTACCGGATCCGTTTTTCCTTATTGCAATCCCTAGTTCTATCATATTATTATATACCTATCACGTCTGTGGAGTTTCGCTAGCTAATTTAATTTGAAATGAAATGAAATGAAATGAAATAATCTTTATTCATGTAGGTATCACTGATACTCTTATGCACGTCATTTTTTTTAATCTACCAGCTTTTCGGAAAGGTGCTTTGTCATGGAGGAGAAGAAAAGCCGTAAAGAAACTCCTCAGCACATCTTTTAAAACTAAAACTTATATCTATTACAAAAATAGGTATTCTCTAACCTGTGCAGAACTGGTTGCCTAGCTAGTCATTTCCAAGCATCCTTGTCATTTAAATATTCATTTATGCTATAGTAGCCCTTGCCTAAGAGCTGAGCCTTTACACGTTTCTTAAAAGATTCCACTGGTAAGTCACGTATTTGTTTTGGGACTTTATTATAAAATTTTATACCTAGTCCCATAAAAGAACGTTGCACTTTAGAAAGACGGTACGAAGAGGTAGCCAATTGATGCATCCTTCTTGTTTGACGATTTGAAAAATCACAATTTTGTTTATATGCAGTTATTATATGTATATTTATACATTATTATTATATGTATATGTATACAGTTATTATGTCTATATTTGTTTAAATTTGACTCGCAAGGACTCCCTTGATTTTAGTTTATAAATAGCTCTAATGGCTCTTTTCTGTAATACAAAAATTTGTTCTATACCGGCTGCTTTGCCCCTGTAGTTAGGCCCTAAACATGAATAATATAACTACTTACCTTTGGATTCTATTTCTCTTCATCACTTCTACGTTGGCACCCAATTTTCCATGCATTTTTTGCATTTGGTGCATTTTTTGTGTTTGCTTTATTGAACTCATGGCATTAAAATAATCAAATTTTTTCATACATACGATGCTTATTTATTATGAAACAAACCATTTGTAAAGAGATAAAAAACAGAGAATTTTGATGGAATTGTGACCTCGGAATTAAGAAATGAAAGATAATTAGAAAAAAATATTCAGTAAATTTTCAAGACAAGAATGTGGAGCTAATTATGAGCAGAACAGATTTGTAAATTAATTCTTTGTTGCCATAAAGTAAGCGCACAAACATAACTCTAAATTACTTTGGGCGCGAAAGACCTGTATTTAACTATTGATTTACCTAACAAAATCCACCTAGATGAACTTAAAAAACTTAAAATAACCAGCTATTACTTATATTATGGTTATTTTGTGTAATAATAATATTTTATGATATTTCACTACTTTGTATGAAAAAATGTACAAAGTTGTGAAAATAATTCGCCGCGAGTGAATTTTGCAAGACTGCAGCCTTTAGATTTTCTATATTGGGGATACTATAGAACACAAAAACACAGACAACTCTTCTATAGAAAAAAAAAAATACTTAGTAGAGCAACTTTCCGAACTAGTCAAAGAATTACGCTATGTAGGATGAATGCGGGGACTGCGGGGAGCCTACGTGCAGACGCTTGACGTTTGGACTAGCCGCACGCGATTCTTATTTTGTGAACTACGAGACTAGGCCCTTAAGTATACTTAAATATCTGTATGTAATGTAATATTAATATCCAGCATTCATTGAAATTACGTCACCTTATTTTTTCTTATAGTTAATGATAATAACATTTTCAGGTGGAACTGTAGTTAAGCATAAACATAGTAAAAATGTGGAATATTAACTACTTAATTAATTATCATTAGTCCTTGAATATTCTTTTGATTGAAAGTGACCTTAATTTGTCGTAGTTTGTACGCTCTTTACAAAGACACGGTTACTCACGGCAGGTAATGATATTTCAACTTAATGAATGAATGACCAGGATTAAAGTACCATAGTAAAATGTTGTCCGTAGATATTTTTAATGTGTCGTAATGCACAGGACGACATAATATAGTTAATTAACAAAACCGCAGTAACAAGCAAGCCGGACATAATAAGCGGATCAATGTCAACTTTGCTGTGGCATATTTTAGTTGGTGTAAGCTTGATGCTAGGACAACGATATGGAGAAAATGTTTGTTTTTTCTAAATAAATAAATAAATAGTATAGCAATTTTGGTTTTCCTATCTTTTCTTGGTCGACAAAGCGTCTTTATTTCCTGATTGGTACGTTGCTTTGTTAAATACCCTACCGGCTTATACAGCTTCACGCGGATTTAAGGGAGTTTGTAAAGTCTCAGCCGATAAGAGAATCTTGGTGAACAAACAGGACTAACTCTTCCTCATCCAGTGTCAGCGTTAGAGTCACTGGCGCTTCAGGCAATAATATTTTAGCGCCCACATAAGAAAATCAAAAAAATTTTTTGCTGAACCAACGGAAACGTTTATTAAGAAATTTATTTTTCCTATTTTTTTTGCTCCACATCCCAAAAGTGGCGCCCCTCCAAATTTGGCGCCCCATTCCATCGACCGACCTTGCCTCCTCTAACTAATTTCGGCTCTGCCCTCATCGAGGTATTGCGAGCATCTTATGGCAACCCTGTGAGGTCGCTTGGTGGACATGGGGCTAGACGGCCGCTCATGTGGGAGTGCGTGGCAGCAGTGTGAAAAAGGAACCTCTTAGGTTGTTCTCATATCACTCATATCGTGTAAGCGAACGCGGGTTCAATCAAATCACAATTGACTCCTATTATTTATACTATTCTTTACACTCTTTAAACTACAATTAGAAAAAAGGGGGTTATAGAAATACATAATAATGTATTTCTTAATTATTATTTTCGTATATTAAACTCAATGTATGTTATAGTTGTGTTTCTTTTAGATCTCTTACTATCATTTGCTCGTTAAGTCGTTATGAATTATTAAACCGTCACGTTTCGGTCATTTACAGCGGAGAAATCTCGGGCGTGTAACGGCTAATAAATGTTAAAAAAACGCCATCTTGAGTTACATGTTGACTTCAATGTAGGTTGTTAGAAATGACGATGGTCGATGAGTAACATTTACCATCAGGCAAATTTACCTTTTACCATCCGTTGGTTTCGCTGGTTTTTGAAAAAGTCAAAAAAATTAAAGTTATTAAAAAAGGATACATAAATTGGGTGCAACAGTCATGAAGATGAACGAGTAGAAGAGATAGTGTGCGCTGTCCTCGAGGAAGAAGCGCGCCAGAAACTCTCGCGAGAGAGATATCTCTCTCGCCGGGATGCGTTGGTGCAGCCGCAGCGCTGAGGTCGCCGCGTTCGCCAGCAGGGCCTTGTAGTACGCTGACAACGGGCTGCCGGCGATATTGACGTAGTTAGACTAACTTACACTTGAATTACATGTGACAGCAATGATTCACATTTAATAGGAAGGTTTTGGACACACTAAGGTTGAGATCTATATTGGACTTTGCCCACACAACATTCAAATGGACTAAATGACTGCCACTTTGCTAATACGAAAAAATTAAAAAGTCATATACACGTAAAACTGTGAAGATTGATTTAGGACCATTATTTTTGTTCAAATATAAGGAAAAATTCAGGACTATCAAAGAACTTCAATTATCAATCAGACACATTATAAGCAGTGTTATATGCGTCATTAAATTTAAATTGATCACTCCGTCAACAATCTAATGAATATTTCAATAGCACCGCAGTACTCACTTATTAAATATAGGTATTTCGTATCCTATCGTGAAGAGAACGGTGAGGATTCTGATCCCCCACAGCGCCACGTCCACCTTGTTGGCGATGACGTGAGCCTTGAGCGCCGGGATGCCCTTGGGGGGGCCCGTGTCTCCGGCCTGAGGGTCTTGTTCTGCCATTGTCTGGAACAAATATTTAAGGTCAATGGCGTCATACTGTGGGCAGTTAGTTAAGAAAAAATCTGATTTCAAAAGGCCACAACTAGAGGTCTTATCTATGGATAAGACGCAAACTTCATTCATACATATTTTAACCCTCCCTCAATCTATAATATTCGCTTAAATTCTTATTTATATATATTTTTCATATTTATTGTATAAATAAATAATAATCATACATAAGCCATATTGTTATACCCTTAATATTAAAATTAAGGGCTCCCACACAAAACTGCGATGCGATGCGATGCGAATTCGCATCGCAGGAACTTGCGATGCGAATTTCTGCGATCCGATTTAGTGCGGCAAACCGTTTGGTAGGGCGACCATTCCTTCAAGTGTAGTCAGCCGTACTGGACGTGTTTTTAGGAAGCGTAAGATGGATCGCAAAAAGATTATAGCACTGCTGTTATTGTTAAATAGATATAAAAGAAAAAGAAAATTCTGGGTTCATCCATTTATTACGATTATGAACTCTGATGGGAACTATTTTATTTAATTAAAGTACTATGCGTTGAGAACTGAAGAAGATAAATTTTTTGATTATTTTAGAATGAGCATATCTTCATTTGAAGAGCTTTTGAGTTTATTTTTTTTATAAACAAAGAAGGCGGCGCAGGCGCCGCGCGTCTTTCTCTAAAGCTGTCTCAGAGCGGACTAAAATGGCGTCACCAAGGATGACGTAATATCGCAGGAATGTGCGATGCGAAGCAGATCGGAAATTCTTGCGGTGCGTTCGTGCGAATTCGCAGATATTTGCGATGCGATGCGAATTCGCGGTTTTGTGTGGGAGCCCTAATTGTGGTAACTTTCCAACACTTAAAAAGATTTCAAGTAAATATAAATATTTTTATCAATTGGAAATTGGTCTCATAAAACCCATTCGACACACAAAACTAAATTAGCTTAGTCACTGCTAGATATGAACCACTAGTCTGATAGGGAATCTTTGTAAAAATATACTATTTATTTTAGTAAAGAACATTATATGTTTTCATTGCATCTAAAAAGAGTTAACCCAAATATTATGAAAGGTGTTACACAAAGAAAATTTATGAGACAGCACATCAGAATTGATATGCCTTGATGATTCACCTAGTTAATGACTCTTCACTTATAGTTAGGAGAGAAAGTGCTTTCACTTTCTAAGCCATTCTCAGCTAACTGTAGCACAACAGAGCAATATTATAAAATTTATATTTTCTAGTGTATTTCAACTTAGTAAAATGTATTTTTAAACATTTTTGTAAGTCAACATCTTAGTAAATGTATTTTTAAACATTAATACTTCCAAATATAATTTAAAAATTAATAATTGTGGTGACATTTCGCCACTGAAAAGGCAATAATAAGACACCTCTTGGCGTCTTAGTATTATTGATTTTCCAGTAATGATTTAATAATGTGCGGTAACTCCTTACAAGAAAACATTTAAGGTAGCTAGGATATATTAAATAATATTTATATCCTTTTATTAGGCCTTAGGTAAAGACCTTTATCTTTTGCTTATCTTACAATCACTGTAACACTTTATATTCACTTAGGTAAGATTTTTTATTTAATGACTTCGTTCATGTGAATGTTTCTTTATGAATCTTTTGAAAATGGCTGCAGGTAAAAAGATATACATGAGGATATTGATAAGATTATTTTACATTTGAAATTACATATTAAAAAAGTGGTTTTATGCATTTTATGTTAGTAAGAACCATATACTTGGAATGTGTAATTTCAAATGTAAAATAATCTTGTTTTTAGCCACTTATTTTTCTTATTTTTAACCAGTTTTATATCACAGTTCTAATATATGCATACACTAACACTATCCTATGGAGAAGTAGAGAACACACACGAGACGATTTTACAGCAAAATATTAACCTTCACCTTGATAAATAATTGCCTAAGTATAATTATTCTAAATCACAGACACAAATTAACCAAAGTTTGCTTTAAGTATTTTTTCTAATAATAAGGTTTACAGGACCTGGCTTACAGACAGGTTTTGGGGACATACATCTTTGACTACTTAATTTACCACTTGCGCAGTGTAGTTAAGAATGTTAAAATTTAATAGTTCAGGCATGTTAAAGATTTAAAAAAATTATTTGATTCCATGTTTAAATAAACTACATTTTTATATACTTTATAACAGGTTAATTTGTCATCTTAACCTTAATAATTATTTATTGTTATATCCCCTCTGCTAAGAAGCTGCATGATAGATGTACAATCAGTTCAGTCACAATAAGCATGGCAATAAAACTATCATAACTATTTGAACAATAAAGTCTTACACATTCAAAAATTTCCAAGATAACTACAAGACTTATCAAACTGTAATTAAACTGATAAAGACTATAAACTTAATGACTTAATAAAAAAGACTTTTCGAATAATCAAAAGTATTGTTGTAGAAAAGTAAGCAGAATATTATTTTGTAATATCCATTGATATCCTTATCAGTAGATGGACATGCTATGACAGCAGATTATAAAGCAAGTCTTTACATACCATAGGTATTTTCCTTTGACACTACAATGTTCGTGAGCTGAGAAGCACGATTTACAAGAGAAATTTCAAGTTTCATTCAAGAAAGTGAAATCATTAAGTAGTACAGTAGGCCACTCCTCAAAATTTCATCGCGGTATGCTATTCATATTTCTTAATAATGACCTTTGAACAGTCAAAATTTTATGTAGATTTAAATTTAACATGTATGCAATAAAAAGACGTAGAAAACGAGTCTTAAGGACATTTAAATACGTAAAAAGATTGTTTTATCTTAACTTCAATTAGCGACAAGTAAAATAATAAAACATGAATTTTGAAGTCATACTCACATAAATTAATTTGAGCTACAAATACAATAAACGATGATAAATAGATTTCCAATTTTGTTCACATTAAATACCACCACAGAAGACTACGAAATCTACGAACATGATTTGCAGTTTGACAGCCTTATTTGATAATTTAACGATGACACTGACAGCTGTAGGTTACGTGTTGAAGAGAATACCACAGACTACGACGACGACTACTACTTGTAGTTTTTTTTTATGTTATAATCATAGATTTAGTACTCAATCTATGGTTATAATAAAGTTATATCATAATTATAACTTATATCATATATATATATATATATTACACTATATACACAGGTGTAGGTGGTAGATCAACGCCAGTGTTGACAATTTAGCCCTTTCGGGGCTAGATCTAGCCCTTTTTATGGTTTTTCAGCCCTTCAAATAATTGTTTAGCACCTAGCCCAATTTCTAGCCCCAAAACCATTTTCCGCCATCTTGAAAAAAGGGATAAATTCAGATTTTCCACAAACTTTTTGATGCAATCGGTCATCGTTATTAAGATATCGAACCAATTTAGGTAGTAAACGATGTCGAAAAAATGTCCTATCATACTTTTTTTATACGACAAAAACTACGACCACTAGTGCTAGTTTTTTTATTTATTTTTATAAATAAAGCAATAAAATTTAGCCCCATTTTCAATTTATTGGCTGAGTGTAGTGCTTTTTAAAATTCTATTTAGCCCGAAAACCTGACCGAGTTGGCAACACTGATCAACGGTGGGGACCTCAATAACTATACTCAAAATTATCTAAGAAGCCATTAATGATAGCTGCCATTTATTACTATGAACCAACCTTTTACGGACGTCTTTGAGCAAAATGGAATAATTATTTAACTGACATGAATAGTTGGATACTTACGAACAAAAGATTTTGCCAAAATTTGGTAAAAATCTCTATTCATTTTCATTGACGTTATTTATAAATCATATTAAATGTTATAATCTCGTAAAAATCCCATCACATCATAATTTATGCAAAATTGAATAAAAAAATAAGGCGTCGAATCAATGTTATATGAAGATGCCAAAACTTACACTGACGTTAAGTGAAGTGTCAGCTTGAAACCACTTATAAAACCAATCTTAATCGATAAATTACTGTAATCGAAACTTAAAATAAAAATGAATTTATTTTATTTATTTCTTTGTGTTTAACAATTAAACAATTTAATTTCTTCTCTTCTATAAGAACATGACCAAAAGTGTTTATTACGATAATCTCTAATCGCAGCCATTTGAACTAATTAGAATAGGGTTAGAATATTCATATTCAACCGAAACCCAAATTTCATACGCTGGATACGGCGCGGACGAATTAGCAGTGAGTTTTTTAGGAAAAAATATTTTATTATAGTCGTAAATACATAATGATTGAGCATATAGGTACGGTAAAGTAACTTAAGTAGCTCAATGGAGGCAGTATCATTCCAGTTACTTGTGGATATCTAAATGTTTCGGTTTTTAGAATTTACAATTTAATTATTGAATCGATTAGAAAGTCTTACAATTTTGAATCGATTTGTTGCAAAAATTGGTTCTTTCGTGATCCGATTTTTTTTGTGCATCTCTAGTGTCACTGCGATGACAAACGACAAATATGGCTTCACTTCAATTCACTGGTTCAGCTGATATTTAATTTTGGGAATTTGCGATTTTTTTGAAGAAATTTATTTATTTATTTAATCCTTTATTGTAAATTTAATACAATGGGCGGACTTAATGCCTTGAAATTCGATTCTTTGAGAAAACTAGAAAATACAGCCTAACCGTTAAATCTATAGGTATTGAGGTCCCTCACCCCTGGGCCACCGTTGATCCATTATCCCTGTTAGGCTGTTACCCTCTTTAAATCTTTCATACATATACATTCATACATATACATTCTTGAAATCTTTCAGCCTTTTAAAATTGCAATCCAGACTATATTATCCTTGGATACAAACATGATACAAACGACGTGACAGGTGACATAAGTCAATTCTTTCAATGTTTACGATTCTAGCTTGACAGACAGCTGACAGATCACAGATGTTAGATGACAGATTAGATTTGTTAGAAGTTACAGAAGAATTTAATTTTGTATCGTAATTTTTGAAAAAAGCTGAAAATTTTGTGAAATTACAATAAGTCGTCTAAACAAAAAATGTTTGTTAGGCTCAAAAACAATTTTTTTAGCAACAACATTTGTAAAAACTACAGCGTCATATCATCAGTTTTAGAAAAATCTAATGTTGGCGAAGTAACTGAAATAAAGGTACACTATAACTTTGCAAATTCTTTACAAATTCGAAAGTATGGAAATTATATTGTTTTATTTCTGTTCAGGGATGGGTGAAAAATCTCCGCGTACAGAAAGACATTATTTTCGCTGATGTAAGTGACGGTTCCTGTGCCAAGAGGCTGCAAGTAGTAATACCAAAACAATTAAAAAACGATGACTTAACATACGGAAGCTCCGTACATATCTGCGGGAAGTTATCAAGGAGTCCAAGAGGACAACTAGAATTAACAGCTGAAAGTGTTAAAGTGTATGGCAAGTGTGTAGTTCTAGACGGTTACCCTTTCAACCCGCGCACAGCTCACCCTCCAGAGTACATCCGTCAGTTTTTACATTTACGATCAAGAACCAATTATTTTTCAGCGATTCTACGAGTGAGGAATGCGGTAACAAGGCATATACATGATTATTTCATGTCCAACAATTACATGCACATTCACGCGCCTATATTAACGTCAAATGACTGTGAAGGGGCTGGGGAGGTTTTTAAGGTTCAGCCGGAGAATGAGAAGACTGTTAAAGCCATGTTTCAGGAAGGGAAAGACAGAGATTCAGTATACTTTGGATCAAAAACTTACCTCACAGTATCTGCTCAGTTGCATTTAGAAGCTGTGTGTCGAGGCATGGGCAATGTCTACACTGTTGGCCCAACTTTCAGAGCTGAGAACTCCAGGTCCCGACTGCATTTATCAGAATTCTATATGGCTGAGGCTGAAATTGCCTTTTGCGATAATATAGAACAGTTACAGACATTTATTGAAGATTTACTAAAATATGTATTTACAAAAATAAGAAATACAAATGAGGCTGACTTATTTTTGATTGACAAGGAAAACAAGGTGCCCAATTGGTTAAACAAAGAATTTATTACTCTCACATATGATGAAACAAGGAGAATTCTAGAGAAAAAAGGTCTTATTACCGCTGAGGAGGGAATTAATAAGGAACAGGAGTTGGCTTTAGTAGACTTTTGTAATGGTGTTCCTGTTTTTATAGTAAAATGGCCAAAGCAATTAAAATCGTTTTATATGAAAGAGTCTCCAGAAGACAGCAATAAGGTTGGCAAAATTTTAAAGAAATTGTTAGGGGCTGCATTGGCATTTATTTTTATTTTGGATATAGCTAACAAATAAGCAATAAAAAATTGTTCTCTATTGTTTTTATCTTTTACTATATTTATAAATCCTTGTTTCAGGTGGATGCATTAGATCTAATAACACCACTGACGGGCGAGTTAGTGGGAGGGAGCCTCAGAGAAGACAACTATGACAAGTTAAAGGAGAAATTGCCGTCAGAAGCACTAAACTGGTACTTGGAGTTGCGCAAGTTTGGCAACATCCCCACCGGTGGCTTTGGACTTGGCTTGGAAAGGCTATTACAAGTGATCTGTGCTGTTCCTAACATTAAAGATACCCTGCCCTTCCCACGGTGGCCACATAATTGTGATATGTAAAAATTAGTAATAAGTTTATTTAAATAATGTATAGAAGTCAATGTTGATAAAATAGGTAATAATACATATTTGGAATTTGTGTAAGTCATTTATCCTCATTATTAATGAAGGCTTATTATCAGTGTGAATGCCTTTAATGCCATAAAATCTGATACAAATACTTTGCCAGTAAGAAACTTTAATGTTTCAATAAGTTATTGCTCTATCTATGGTAGAAGAAATACTGTGGATACGACTGTACAAAACAGAGAACTGTGGCTCGGGTTAAGGCTTGTTGCCTCAATGCTCTTTTACGTGCCTCAGTGGAGACGCATGAACTTTCCGCAGCCCGTGGCACTATCACGATGAGGTTGCTTGTCACGAGGTTGCTCAAGTGCTTGACATATGGTCGGTGCTAGAGTTAAGATACCAATATAATTAGTGGTTGCGCGAGCTATATTCAGAATATGTTTTAATAGTTATGCCATTATATCGACCTCCGCGGCGCTACCACTGGCTGGGGAAAGCCTTCAAAGGAAAAAGAAAAAGAAATGTCAACATTGAGAAGATTTGAATTTTTGTTCGTATCAATATAACCGCTTCTAGTTTTCGCCGCTTCCTGCATATTTTATATATTCAACCGCTGTTATCAAATAACAATTAAATACCGCCTTTGGATTGCAATTAAATACCGCCGCGCGGCTGGATTCAAGATCTTCAGCTTCGTGTGAGACTGGTGAGTCGTTTGATGTGCATCTATTGTAATTTATTTTGTTTATTGCTCCGCACCAACGCTCCGCAGCCTTCAAATTTGACTTGGCTAGTCTCATCCCCGTTCCTTTGGAGGAGCTATTTACACGCTCCTCCATATTTATTTTTGGTCCTTCGAGCCGGATTATTGAATCAGTACATAATTTTATTATATTTTCCCGCATTCATTAGATATTTTGGTAATTTCTTAGCTTTGGTAGGTTGCTTTCTCCATTCATGATGGAGACTCATAAAATAAAATTACTTCAAGCTAAAGCTGAGATAATTTTCCAAAGGGTCACTAAATTATGTGATCAATCTAAAAAAGTAGTTGTTACTGCAGATACGCGATTAACAGAAAACTTCATGGCAGAATCTGAAATGATCGATGAAGTGCGCCATGAATTTATGTCTATTATTGACAGTATAAACGATTTAAATTTGGTTTTAAATCCCGAAGCTGAGCCTGATTTTAAAGGTTTAATTTCGTTTGACGACGCATATACTCGTGTAAAACGTGTCCGCAACAATGTAAATTCCGCTAAACAAGTCAGTTCTACAGTTACCCTCACGCCATCACAACCAGTGAAAAACGTTGTTAAATTACCGCCTATTGTTATTCCTTCTTTCGATGGTAAGCCTGAGAATTGGCCAATGTTCTATGAGTCGTTTAAGGCTAATATTCACAACAACCAGCAGCTGTCTGACTCGCAGCGTGTGCAATATCTGATAGGTAGACTGACGCATGGTGCGCAGCAAATGGTTGCCGGTATCGTACCAACTGGTGAAACTTATCACATCATTTGCAGGGCCGGCCCGTCCATATAGGCGAACTAGGCGACCGCCTAGGGCGCTGGGATTCGAGGGGCGCAAATCGGCAACATCGAAATGAAGAAAAAAAATTTTGAATTTTAATTCGATGAAAGGTTCACACAATCAAAAATATTAAGTATAATTTTCATGTCTTTTAAATATTGAGGACATGCAGAATATAATTTTCAAAGCTATTCAAGAAGAGTATACATATAGCTGAAAGAATATTTTAGTTATACTCGTAGAAGGATGTAGATTGCAATCGATATGCAGGAGAATTATAATATAATACTAACTAACGACTAACTATTGCCTGACTAACTAAGAATGATACCGAATTAACGAAAGGATTAAAATTATATCTGTGAAATTAGCCATTTAGATCATGCCTAATTTAGTTAGCAAAATTAGGGTTTCCTTACTCTGTTCTGTAGGCAATTGTGGAAGTAGTTTTTCGAAATTAAGACAACATTGATCTAGATATTCTATTGGAATTCATTACCAACTTTATGCTCCGATTTTTTTAAGTTTTATCTGTAATACACCAAAAAGGGTATATAAAAGTATGTAACAAGAGCGTAAACCCATTTAAATCTAGAACACGTGTTCAATAGTTGGAAATATTATTAAATAATGTGCTTTGAATTTCCTTCTAAGTATTAAAAATAAATATCAGTTAAAATTGGTTTTCACTAGATGGAACACGTTTGATAAAATAGCTTATTTACAACTGTTTGACTGAAATCAAACATATTATGTTCATTTATTAAGCCTTCTAACACGTGTTTTACTGGAAATGATTTACTGATCTTTTACTTATGCCTGGCTTATTGATACGAGCTAAGCGTGCGGAATACATTGTAAAAACTTGTTCAAAATCTTGTGCGTATGAAAAGGGGCGTCCATTAATTACGTGAGGCGTTTTTAGCGATTTTTAGACACTTTCCTGGTGAGATGATGTGTGTATTGGCTTAACCCCCTCCCCATGCCCCTAATCTCACGTAATTTTTCAAAATTTGTTTTAGATGTCTTGGGTGGTATTTTACTAAAAATTCTCACAATTTTACTGTCTTGCAAAAAAAAAAACGTGAGATTTACCGTTATCCCCCTCTCCCCAACGTACGGTTAGACAAGATTCAAATTGACCCCCTCCCCTCCCCTTGAAAGACTCAAGTAATTAATGGACGCTCCCAAAGAAAATCTGTCTTCAGTCTTCCTTCATTACTAAAGAACGTGATTCTGACGTGCTTTTGCAATGGCTTGACTCAATTATTGGCGATCAGTAACTTGATGGAGTGCTGTACTAACTGGTATCTCCAGGTGTTTGGATACTTGATTCGATCATCTTTTGGGACTGCGGCCCCGAGGTCCCTTGCCCTCAATCTTGCCTGTCATTATCAGTTCCTCCATAATGTTATGAGCTCTTCTTGCAATATGTCCAAAGCATTTTAGAATACGATGTAGGCGAATGCTGGAAAGTCTTGGGTTAATCTTTAGTTATTTGAAGACAGAAGCCGGAGATGGCATTGTATGATGCGGTAAAGATCGGCGCAGTAATTTTTCCATCTGTCTGGAAATCGGATTGCCTTCTTTGTCCTCAGCAGTTCAGGAGTCAACCTTGAATTTTTAGGTGATCTGGTTAGTTTTGCGAAAGAGATTCACAGTTTGCCAGTGTTCTGTGTGATGCTTATATCCCTCAACATAGTGAAGGTTTTTATCACGTCTGCATATTCTTTAAATTTCTCGAATTAGTTCCAAGTACTCTGTATTAGAGCTTTCCGAGTTTTACCCTTGTTTGAGCAGCTTCCGGGTTTCAATCACTACCTAGGCCTCATTCAATAGCCAGTCCTTTCTCAACTGAGTTGTCTTTGGCTTCTTCTTAATAGTTTCTTCAGGACTTTGGGATGTTTTTCCAATTAGGATTTTATTAGGAAATATCTATTTTCTGCTTATCGGCAATTTCACAGATTTTTCTAGTTCTTAGTAAAACTAGTTTTAACTAGTGAAAACACATTCTTGTTAAAAAACGTATTTAGACATGTTAGTATACCTACTATCTTGTTAATTACATTGTTTTTATTATACAAAACCATAAGTTTTGTCAAAAATATTTCTTAAAGGGGCGCCATTTAACGTTTTCGCCTAGGGCGCCAGAAATGCTCGGGCCGGCACTGATCATTTGGAACAGTATAGTGAAGAAATTCCAAGATAAACGGTCATTAGGTACTTTCTATTTAAATAATATATTGGAATTAAAGAATTGCACGCAGACAGTTAACAGTTTAAGTAGTTTTATTGAAAAATACTCCGCTTCGATATCCGCTTTAAAACAATTAGATATTTCCGATTTAACAGATTTCATTCTATTTAATTTAGCCATAAAAAAGTTAGATTTACAAACAGTGCAGTCTTTTGAGTTGTCTGTTCGCTCTTCGGAAATACCTACCTCCGAAGAACTTGTGTCATTTGTTCAAGATCAAGTAAAAATATTAGAACGATCAAGTAACTGTAATAGCTTTTTTCAAACTCATCACAAATCTCAAAAGTCAGATTCTAATACTCGTAAATCTCTGACTTTCACTATTCAACAAAATACTCAATCTTCTAAAACCGCTCCTTGTGTCATGTGTAATAGTACCGAACATTTACTTTTTAATTGTATGAAGTTTAAAAATCTAGATTCTCCTAAAGAGCGTTATGAGTTCGTAAAATCAAAGAATTGTTGTATTAATTGTTTAAGCTCATCGCATTCAGTTTCGAATTGCAATTCGCGTAATGTCTGCCATTATTGTCAAAAGAGACATCACTCACTTTTACATTTTAATAATTTACAAAGAAGTTCAAATACTTCATCGGTACAATTACACGCATGCTCTCACAAAGTCGTTGATAAGGAGAAGACGACCTCTTCGAATGCTGAACCGTATGTTCATTGTGATATGGTCGCTAATTCAATGAAACCTGCTCCAGTGCATTCGTTCGCTACGAATGACAGTTTATCGCCCGCTACTATGGTATCACTTGATAATAGTAAATCTCAAACAACCATACTTTTGTCGACTGCGCAAGTTTATGCACGTAATAAAAATAATGAAAGGAACGTCATTCGTCTGTTATTGGACAATGGCTCACAAAATAATTTAATTACATTAGATTGTTGTAATTTACTCAACTTATCTGTAATTCCGCTTTATAATTCTTCTCTTAAGGGCGTAGGTTTATCGTCTCGTCCTATTCATGGTTATGTTGATTTGACAATTGAGTCGCGCGTTTCGCCGCAAAAATATAATATTCACGCGTTAGTTGTTGATAACATAACAGACAAATTGCCAGCATTTGAGATTGATGCTCGTAACTTTGAATATTATAATAGGGTACTTCTAGCTGACCTCACATGGAATACCCCTGGTAACATTGACATGGTTATTGGTGCCCAATTATTCCCCTATATTTATTTGGGTAAGCAATATAAACCGAATAGTTCAATTTCACTTCCGCCCGCTTTTTCGACCACTTTTGGTTACATTTTAATGGGAGATTTTCCTTCATCGTTTGTTGATAATGATAATAATCAACCCGCTTCTTTTACCGCGATCACACTGAGTGATCTGGAGTATTGTCTCCATAAATTCTGGGAATTGGAGGAAATTCCTAATAAACGATTTCTTTCACCTGATGAAACGGAATGTGAAAATTTGTTCACGACTTCTGTTGTTCGCGACAGTGATGGGCGATACTGTGTAGCCCTTCCTTTTAGTCGCAATCCCGCTGACCTCGGTAGTTCCCGCGCAGTGGCACACCGCCGTTTTCTTGCGTTGGAACGTAAGTTTAAACAAAATACCACTTTACGCAATGATTATAACCAAGTCATCACCGACTATTTAAATAATGGTTACTTATCCGAAGTACTTTCTGCCGATAGTGATGATGGTTACTATATTCCGCACCACGCCGTCATACGGCAAGATAAAGCAACGACTAAGTTGCGAGTTGTATTAGACGCAAGTGCCAAAACTCACACAGGGTTGTCACTTAATGATATTTTACATTCAGGGCCTAACCTACAAGCTGATCTCTTCTTACTTTTATTAGATTTTCGTTTATTTCCAGTTGCATTAACCGCAGATATTAAGCAGATGTACTTGCAAATAGCAGTTCCAGAATCACATCGTAAATATTTAAAAATATTATTTCGTTTTTCTGAAAGTGAAAAATTACGCACTTTTCAATTTAACCGCGTTCCCTTTGGTCTGAAGTCCAGTCCATTTGTAGCAATGCGTACTGTACGCCAGTTAGCATCAGATGAAGGTTCTAGTTTTCCTGATGCAGCTTCTGTCATCCAGTCGAATTGTTTATATATGGACGATTTGGTGACGTCAGTGTCTGATAAGGACAGCGCTGAAAGTTTAGCTAATGAGTTAATTTCTTTGTTTAAAAGCGGCTGTTTTGATCTGGTTAAATGGGCCAGCAATTCTTCCGAATTTTTTGATTGCTTGCCACGTTCACACCGCGCTCCAGTTGATTTCTCTGGTGATTCTAGTAGCAACCTGAAGATATTAGGTCTAATTTGGTTTCCAGACGAAGACGTATTTCAGTTGTTTACTTCTTGTAGTGACAATAAATGTACAAAACGCACTATACTTTCCTTTGTCGCTCGCTTTTTTGACGTTCTGGGTCTGGTATCTCCAGTTATAGTATACGCGAAATTGCTTATCAAAGATCTGTGGATTAGTAAAGTGGATTGGGATGATACGCCTCCAGAGGACATAATTAGATCTTTTTCATTGCTCGTCAAGGAATTACCATTGTTATCGGAAATAAAAATACCGCGCCATATTGGTTTTTTTAATAACTGTAGGGTGAATATAGTTGCATTTTGTGATGCAAGCCTCAAGGCCTATGGTTGTGTGATTTATTTACATATAACTGACGAGGCCGGAAATATCATTGTGAGACTCTTGTGTTCCAAGTCTAAAGTTTCTCCTGTTCGAATTACTACGCTTGCTCGATTAGAGTTATGCGCCGCTGTTTTAATGTCCCGCTTAGTAAAAATTGTTATTAATACTTATAGTAACCGCATTAATATCTCAGGTGTTTATACCTTTTCAGATTCAACTATAGCTCTTTCCTGGATACATTCTTCACCACATAAGTGGTCTATTTTCGTGAGTAATCGGATTGCTCAGTTCCAGGAAAATCTAGATCCTCGAAATGCTTATCATGTCGCAGGATCTGATAATCCCGGTGACTGCGTATCAAGGGGTCTTTTACCCTCGCAGTTGGTAAACCATCATCTTTGGTGGAACGGACCCTCGTGGATGAGTTATCCTGTGGTTAGGTGGCCTATACATTCCTTTTCGTCTGATGACAATTGTGAACAGTTACCGGAATTTAAGGTGACTTGTAAAACACATGTAAGTTCCGCAGTCAAAAATAAGCCGCCCTTTTTATATGATTGTTTTAACCGCGTTTCATCATGGAATAAATTGCTTCGTATTATAGTGTACGTATCACGCTTCACTAAAAAATTACCGCGTTCCACAAACATAACTTCTTCGGATTTGAAATTCGCTGAAACAATTGTACTTAGGTCGGTGCAAATGATGCATTTTCAATCAGAAATTGACAGTCTAAGAAAAAATAATTTACCCGCTAAACAGTTTAGACATTTATGCCCTTTTATTGATAATGAAGGCCTTCTTAGAATTGAAGGTCGACTATCAAAGTCTGATTTACCATTCGAATGTAAACATCCGGTGTTGTTACCAAAACACGATCACATAGTTAATCTTTTAATCGATCATTACCATAGAAGTAATTTGCATACTGGCGCAAACTTACTCATGTCTATTATACGACAACGCTTCTGGATACTCTCCGCTAGAAGTATTATCCGCAAACGTGTTAACATGTGTAACACTTGTTTCCGCTTATCTCCTTCTCATCCGTCACCTAAGATGGCTGATCTACCTTCTTACCGTGTTTGTGAAACTAAAGCTTTTGTTCACACTGGTGTGGACTACGCTGGTCCCATTAGAATTACTTTAGCTCGTAGACGTGGTCAACATGCTCAAAAGGCATATATTTGTTTGTTTATATGCTTAGTTACTAAAGCCATAAATATTCAGCTGGTTAGTGATCTGACAACTGAGTCATTTTTAGCAGCATTTAAAAGATTCATTTCATGCCGGGGTCCAGTTTCTTGTCTGTACTCTGACAATGGGACAAACTTTGTAGGAGCTAAGGCTAAGTTAGATGAGATGTATAGTTTTTTATTATCTAAAGGTTTTCAATCGGCCTTTAGCCATGAACTTGCTAATAAACGCATCGAATGGAAAATGATACCGCCCCGTGCGCCACATTTCGGTGGATTGTGGGAATCAAATATAAAGAGTATTAAAACCCACTTATTTCGTGTCATTGGTAATCAACTCCTGACTTATGAAGAGTTGTTGACAGTTTTGATGCAAATCGAATGTTTGCTAAATTCGCGTCCGCTTTGTTTGTTATCATCCGAACCTCAACCTGAGGTATTGACACCCGCTCATTTTTTAATGTCGACTCCCATTCAATATTTTCCCGCAAATGATTTTTCTGATGATCGTGTCAATTTAATTGACCGCAAAAAATTGTTAGACGTTCTAGTACAGTCATATTGGAAAAGGTGGAGGGCTGAATATTTGCAAACGCTACAAGTCAGGCAGAAATGGTGTACGCCTGACAATCCAGTTCGTGTTGGAACTGTAGTTCTAATTGACCAAGATGATATACCTACCACCTTTACGTTGGCCATTAGGTATCATCCAGCAAGTTTATCCTGGTAGTGATGGTGTAGTTAGAGTCGCATTAATTAAAACACAAACTGGCACGTTTAAGCGACCTGTCGTTAAACTTTATCCCATACCTACACAATAATTAATTATAATATTTTTTCATAATTTTTATTACTTTATTATAATCCAATTTTCCTTTAAGATTAAATTAGGATTTCAAGGATCATATACGTCCCTTGATCTTACACCGCAAGGCTTAATTTAAAATTTAGTTTATTTTGTTTTTTCTTTTGAAAGTTCTTAGAACTTCCAAAGCCGGGGAGCATGGTTGCGCGAGCTATATTCAGAATATGTTTTAATAGTTATGCCATTATATCGACCTCCGCGGCGCTACCACTGGCTGGGGAAAGCCTTCAAAGGAAAAAGAAAAAGAAATGTCAACATTGAGAAGATTTGAATTTTTGTTCGTATCAATATAACCGCTTCTAGTTTTCGCCGCTTCCTGCATATTTTATATATTCAACCGCTGTTATCAAATAACAAATCCTTTGGATTGCAATTAAATACCGCCGCGCGGCTGGATTCAAGATCTTCAGCTTCGTGTGAGACTGGTGAGTCGTTTGATGTGCATCTATTGCAGTGTCTCCAACTCTCTCTGTCAAAATTACGGTGTTGCTAGTCTAAAAATACGGTAGATTCAAGAAAATTACGGTAGACATAAATTAAAAATTACGGTAAAAATACGGCTACGTTTTATTATGATAAAATTGTTCATTTTACAATAACAGTAGAAATATTAATTTTTTAATCTACCAAGTTGCTTGAGAGCGTAGCAAAACGACTTGCAACTTGTATGCTTTTTATCATATTTTTATTTTGAAAAACCCTATTTGGCAGATATTAAAGATGCAAGATAAAAAAAGTTGTATTTTAGTTTTTAACAGAAAGGCAGGGTTATTAAAAGTTTTTTTTTAATTTCGTTGAAACGCGACAGCAAGCGACACGTAAAAAAAGGCGAGGAGATCACAATTCAGAGTACTTTGTAATACTGGAGGCATAGATTGCAACTTGTAGGCTTTTTATCATATTTTTTTATTTTGAAAAACCCTATTTGGCAGTTATTAAAGATGCAAGATAAAAAAATTGAAGTTGCGTTTTAGTTTTTAACGGAAAGGCAGGGTTATTAAACGTTTTTTTTTTTAATTTCGTTAAAGCTTGACAGCAAGCGGCATGTAGGCGAGGAGATCACAATTCACAGAGTACTTTGTTATAAATAAACTGGAGGCATAGATTACTGGAGGAGATCACTTTGATATAAATGTATTGTGAATTTACCCCGCTGAATTATATTTTTGTGACGTGAATACGAAGAAACTAGGGTATTAGGTCCAAGTATAGCCGCATTAATGAAATTACGGTAGATTTTGGCACCGTAATGACATGTCTACGGTAGGTGGTAGTTTTAGAAAAAATACGGCAGATCTACCGTAATTACGGTGTAGTTGGAGACACTGATCTATTGTAATTTATTTTGTTTATTGCTCCGCACCAACGCTCCGCAGCCTTCAAATTTGACTTGGCTAGTCTCATCCCCGTTCCTTTGGAGGAGCTATTTACACGCTCCTCCAATTAGTACTATTATTTCTTCTGTGGTTAAGACAAGCAACCCACCAGCCACCCCAACTGATCTCAGTGATCAAAGTGATTTAAGGTTAAAATTAAAAGAAATTTGTATTTTTCAGTTTACCTTTATTTACACAAAACAAAAATTATAATAAAGTGTGACATCAGAAAATATCACATAATTAAAACGAAATTCTACTTGGGGTAACAAACCATTTTATTGATTGTTGTAACAATATGTAATAAGTAATTTTTGTGATGGTTAATCTTACTAGCGTAATAACCATAAAGAAAAAAGAAATTAAATTAGAATATGATTTAAAACGCCAATTTGCTAACTTAAATATGCATGTAAGATGATAATGCATTCATAACCAATTTGTACAAACATATTTACAACTCAACAAAATTCTAGATTAGGATAAGACAGGAAAATCAAAGAAAATGCTTTATTTATAGAAAATTAATGAAAATATAGAGATTCTTCTAAAGCTCTCCCTTGTGAAAAGCAAATTACAGCAGAATTAGTTACAAATAAGTTACTAAACCTTAAAATCATACATCCATCCAACATATTTACAAATAATTCGGCAAATATGTACAACTATAAACATACATGACAATAATTATGATAATATAATATTGCCATAAAAAGAAAGTGCAGCTAGAAAACACCTTAATAATAATATCACATTTCTTCTTAGTTAATGATTCCTCATAAAATTAAATACATATACAAGATTCCCCAGGTTTCCTCTCTGACAATCTATTATGTATGGACGCAATGCAGACTAAGGTGTGTTCTAATTTTTAATCTAAAATCGATTGATACTGCCATATAAAATAGTATAAAACCTACAATATTTCTGCACGTATGTAGTGCCAACATCCAGAATATATTTGGATTCGGCATGGATTCGGAGATTACAATCACTTCTAGTATTCCATTCTGATTGTTAACATATTTTCATTGTATTTAAATACGTTGAAAGCAAATTATGTATTGTGCCAATATTTTATTACCCATGAAACAATAATAACATCCGTTATTGTAATAATATTTTAATAAAAATAATTTTGTGATAATTTTGTCAAGGAAACTGATTAAATAAATAAATAATTTCTATTTTTAAAAACCTTATTATGCACAATGATGAAACATTTTGTCGTATTTTTTGTGACTTAATACTACTTTGATTTCAAATATAAATAAACCTACTTATGAAATCAATTTCATAAATTATGTGACAATGTTAATCATCTTCCTTGGAGATACCAGATGTTATACAAATAATATATTTCCACATATTAATGTTTACACACAACCATACACTCGCTGCTTTGTATTATTTTCTATTTTACAAGGAGAGGAATATTCTTACAAGTTCCTTTGCGACATATTTATGGATTTTTTGTATTTCATATTTTTTATATTAAAAAGTTATGAAAATCACTATTCAATTCCTCAACCACGAATAATAAAGTCACCCTAATAGTAGCATTTTTTAAATTTAATATTTTTAGGCATACTAGCCGATTTTCTATTCTTATTTAACACAAAACCAAATGAATCTAGTATTTTTGGAAAACAAAGCTCCATTTAAATACTAATTACAGTGCACTTAAAATGTCACGATGTAAATCCCAACTAATAAGAAACAAATAAATTCGTCAACACAATATTCCGTATTTTATAGTCTTTTAATGGCACACAGTATAGTCAAAACTTACTGTCCGTCAAGCTATGCAGTTGTCAACTGACTGGTTTTAACATGCAATTCTGATGCCTTGAAATCTCAAGGTTCCTCATCAAGTAATCACCTCACATAATGGAACACAGTCCAGATAATTCGCTGCCTTTCTGGATGGGTGGTTGTCTACTGAACTGGATGCCCTGTAGATTGGGTTTAACGGTGTACTGCATCTCGGGTTCCTCTCCGGGGGGTAAGGGTTCATTATCAGCGTTGATGTCATCTATGAACCTTTCTTCTGGTGCAGTGATTGTAGTGGGGATTGTCTTGCTGATGTTGATGCGGATCCCACCAGTGGGGATGTGGGCCGGTGGGGCTGAGCCGTCGAACTGGACGTTGCCATCGATGGACGAGGTCACTGTAGTGTGGGTGGTGTCTATTGTAGGCGGCTGGTACACTGTCTCCATCTCCGCTGTTATGATCGGCTCGTCGTCTGGTGGTGGAAGGAAACAGTTAATGATATTTATTATACAATAAAATTCAGTGACATTATACATTTTAATATTTTAAGAGCTTGCAAAGCATTTAAGTAATGGAACTCTAGATAATAGATCCATAGGTTAGTGGTAACTTTTCATCTAACATTAGGTTGCAGGTGTATTTGCCCATGTCAAATTATAGTTAACTACTCCTAAAAGGTTATGAGCTAAGCCGCAGAATCACAATTGGGCATGAAAGTGTTTTTCAATAATCCTCCCCCCATTTTTATCCTCCAGTCTTCTTCTTTATTCTTCTCCTTTTCTTGGCCGGCAACGCATCAGTGATCTATGTGCGATAGCCACTTACCATCAGGTGGATCGTCAGCTCGTTTGTCAGCTATTTCCATAAAGAAAACTATAGGTAATTATCATTCAACATTGAGTGGCAAGTATTTGTACCCACGTCAAATTACAGTTAACTACTATTTAGGGATTATGAGCTAAGCCACAGAATGGCGGACGGACGCACCTACCCAGTGCCAGTTTTAGCACTACCAGCACATTGGACGAGATTTCTACGGCGCCCCCTAACTGCCATTGAAATCCATACAAAAATAATAAATATGTATGTAAATCCATTCCAAGTTCCATTCCAGAACTAAGGGTATCGACGTTATGCTGCGGACTAACAGTCATGACAAAATTATATTAGTTCCGTTGCGCTTCGCTTCGTCATTTATTATGCGTACAGCGAAGGATTGGAACAAATTGCCCGCGTCGGTGTTTCCGCTCGATTAAAATACGAGTGTCTTCAATGCAAGAGTGAATAGGCTTTTACTAAGTTAATGCGTTTTATCACCAATGACTACATCGCCACTTACCATCAGGTGGGATTGTAGTCAAGCATTAACATATATGATATAAAAAAAATGCAACGCCCCTTCAAACCTGGCGCCCGGGCGTTCTGATCTAACCCGTTTTAAATTTTTACACTCACCCGGATCAACAGGCTCCACCTTGACCTTGACATTGGCCAAGTCCAGCCGATGTGTCTCGTCACGCTGCTTGCGCGCTTCGGCCGTCTCATCGTCCGTGTCGGCGTCATCGTCCACCAGCACCTGCACCACGGGTTCCGTCTTCAGCACCACGTCGTCCTCTTCACCCTCCAGCTCCTCGATCTGGACATTAATAATAATAATAGTTCTTTATTTTATCTCCACAAATTGTTACAGTTTTTTCTCTTATACAATAAGGAATGTACAATTTGTGGGAGATCTGGTGCCTAAGCTACGCCGGAGCCTGTAACATACCAGGTCCCCCTCCCATTAAACTTATAAGTGTTAGAATTTATGTATAAAACCAACTTTTAAAATTAGTTTAAGTTACAAAAGTTTTTAAATTAACTTAAAAGCTAATTTACAGAAAAAAGTTGTTATAATAGTTACATGTTTCATTTAAGCCGTAAAGATACATATAATTTTCGATTTATCATCCTAAGTATAATAAACGCTTGCACACTCATACCCCCGCAGTAGGTTTTTACCTGTGTCGCGGGAGGCATGGACGACACATATAACACATCACAATAACACTCTGCACCCGAGTACAAATATCTGTCACATAAATATCTGCCCCTGGGAATCGAACCTGGGACAGCCATACACCATCAAGTTTACTGGATGGCGCGTCAAGTCCGCTGCAAACTTGACAAGTAAACTTGATCGTGTATGGCCAGCTTAAGGCTCGTCTAATAAATGGACTAAAGATAGATAAGGATAATTTCAAAAGCTCGTTAACACTTAGTGACTGACCTCTACAGTGCTCGTTTCCTGTACCGTCTCTGGTTCCACAACTTCCACCTCGTTGTCAGACGCCTCTCCGTCGTCCACGTCCTTGATCTCTATCGCCTCTTCCGTCTCCACCTTGTCTACTGGCTCCACTTCCGGCTTTTCCGGTGGTGGCTCGTCTTTTGTTAACGATGCCTGACAATCAGAACAAAGGTTAAATATATAGTTAGATATGTGCAAATTAGTCAATGTTAATCTGTGTGATTGAATACATAAATTAGAATATTATTTGATCCACTGAAAATTTATTGACTTCATTTTTTGTATGGGGTCATTAAGCTGTGTTTAATATGGAAAAAAGCTTGAGTTTTAAAAAAAAGCAGTATGCTTCATATTGTGTCCACATGCTATATCCATTTTTCTGTATAAAGTGACATAAAAAATCTAAAATCAGAGCAAGTTATAGGCAGATAATCATGATAATCAAACTACTCTGCCAAGTCTTTGACTCAATAAATACTATTATAACTAATTCTTAATGAAGATATAATACTAGCTGGTTATACTAGATGGTACAAATTGGTCCTTGGAAATATCGTTCCTACCTTCTATCTTACCCCCTTCAAGTTTCTAAAAATTCTTGGTGCTCCCTCTATATATCCCAAAGCTTCATGCTTGTATAATATATCCTATGAATTCTAATTTCTATGTCTTAGGCCGCGCCCGTAAATGCGTGTTCTCAGATCTTACATTTTTACAAATTGACGTTATTCCAGCATCTCAAACCGACTTACGACCGCGAAGATTTTAAAATCGGTTTACTACACAGGCCTTAGTCTCCACCCACCCTACCTTATAATCCTCATAGCACAGCGGATGATAGTAAGACTCGTCATGCAGCACGGCGTTCCTCAGATGCCACTCCTCTCGGTCCTCGTTGTAGAACTGCAGGAAGCGGTCGCCGCAAAGCGAGCACGCGTGCGCGGCGGGCGCTCCGGCCGCGGCGCTCGGCGCCTCCTCCGCCTCGCCCGGCCCTTCGCCCTCCTCCGCGCCGCCCGTCTCGAACCAATTTTTTTCTACGATTGAAAAACAACACTTAGTATCATAATTAGCTCAAAGGGTGGTCCCAACAACTGTGAATTATTGTGTACTAATTTTGTAGACGCGCAATAAATAATTTTGATTTTTGGTATTTTTGATAATTGAAATGGATTGGATAACATAATGATATTAAATATTGCTTTATGTAAGAAAATAACCTCCGTAGTTTCTTGCCGCTTCTTCTCTCAAAATCTCTAAGGATAGGGATTTGATGAAACAATAGCGTAAATTGACTTTCGAAAAATATTTAACTTTGACTAAAATCTGTAATTTTCGTCAATACGATTACTCATTTAGCAAAGGAAGAACTCGCAAGAAGCGGTGTCATGTCTGGGGAGCGGCGTGCATTTTTTGCTTCACTATACCTAATGTTTAGGGAGTTACGATGCCACAGACACCACACAGATACACAGACGTATCAAACTTATAACCTCTTGATTTTGCGTTAGTGGTAAAACAACTGTGAACCACTGTCACTGACCTCGCTCCTCATACTGCACCCAATCAGACAGGTCGTAGTACCAATGTCGCACAGTAATAACCCCTAGTTTATATTAGTTAGTTGTAGTAAAGTGGTTGTGGTGTGTGGGTGTGTGAGGTGAGTGTGCGACTGACCTCTCTCCTCGAGATCCTCGACCTCCTCGTACTGCAGCCAGTCGGAGAGGTCGTAGTGCCAGTGGCGCGAGTGCGCGCGGCGCGCCGAGTCCCGCTCGCGCCGGTTCTGGCGGAAGTGCCAGTCGAGGTGCTGCGAGTAGCGCACCGTGTGCTCCGGCGGGAAGCGCGCGCCGCACCCGCTGCACTGCATCCCCGAGTACAGCCGCGACACCAGCGCCGGCTGCTTGCTGCACAAACACAGAACACACAATACATTATACAATAGATTATACAATAGATTATACAATACATTATACATACATAGTGTACGAGCTACTACATCGTACACGGATCGAAGACAATGCCCGCGGCAAAAAATGCAACTAGGCAATATGCACATACTCAGCGCACCTCATAACAATAACGTTTTTAATAAATTAGTGTTCAAACTGCACTCATTAGGTTTGGTCATTTCGCCCTGCTTTACCCTTCTTCTAAAAATGTAGTACACGCTACATTTTTTGGTCCTTCGAGCCGGATGTGAACCAGTGACCTATGGATATAGATAGATTAGCAGTGATAGCCTAGCGGTTAGAACATTGGTCTCCCGAACCAAGGGGCCCGAGTTCAAATCCTGGCACGCACCTCTAATTTTCAAATATTATGTGCGTATTACAAGTTAATTATCACTTGCTTCGGTGAAGGAAAACATCGTGAGGAAACCTGCACACCGGAGAGTTCTCCATAAAGTTCTAGAAGGTGTGTGAAGTCTACCAATCCGCACTTGGCCAGCGTGGTAGACTATGGCCTATACCCCTCACATTGTGAGCAGCAGTGGGACAATTATGGGTTGTTGCTTTGCTTTTTGCTTTGATAGATTACTCTTTATTGTACACACCAACTATGCTATTGATACATTAAAACAATTAAAATATGAGATAGATAGAGCGATCTCTTCTAGACAACCTTTGGGAGGAGGACACAGTAATGAGTGCGAGAAAGATAGGGTGCACAGACAATATATTATACAGTGCAACCTCTATGTCGCTCACCTAGTAATACAACGGCACATCTAGGTTGAAGCCAACATTTTAGCTATTTTATGTTGGTCAGATAACTTTTCATTATTAAAGTGTACAAAAATTAAGTAGGGAAACATTTTAACACATTACTTCATCGGATATGATAAGATACTTACACCCTGAGCGTCTCTGGCTTGAGCAAATCCACCCTATGTATGACGCTCTTATCTTCTTTGGGCTTGGATTTGACTTCTTCCTTCGTTTCCTTCTCTTCCACCTTGGTCTCTGGCTTGACGTCGTTGGGCAAGGACACAATGCCAGTGGCAACTAGCTTCGCGAACAGGTCGTTCACGTTAATATTGCCGAGGATCGAAAGGGTATTTGGTGGTTTTTCTTCTGTAGTGCCACTATCGATACCAGGGATGCGGTCAGTCTTCGAGAACAGCGGCTCGGCCAAGCTGTATTCAGAGCTGGAGGCCGGCGCTATGCTCGATGGCATCACGCTCGCTAGCAGGTCTAGACCTGGAAGTTAGTATTAAATTGATAATTTTAAATTATTGTTGAAGTATGGAATAGAGAATTAACATCAGTAATCAACATGAATAAACGACGGTACGGTATCCACAATAAAAAGTAATCTCGAGTTAGATTATATACAAATTACTTTCTGGAAGCAAAATTTTACACAATTTTATCATTATAATATTATCATTGTTAAAAACAATTATAAAAAATATTAAGTACCTTGGTTTTCAACTTCAGGGCTGGGGGACTTATTTTCTCTCGGCGGTTGAGGATCTACCTCCATCTCAGCAATAACCGGCATGTTGAGGGGGTCTGCGGGCGGGGGCATGGTGAACGGCAGCGGGGAGCCCTCCATGTCCGCGATGTCCACCAGTCCCGCCTTGATGTTCCGCGGGAGCGCTGAGAACCTGATGAAGTACTTCTCGTTCCCCACGAAGATCGGCTTCGGCAGGTCCCCGAACTCGAGCCTGAACGGTTGCTCGTTTATCAACACGGTCCGCAACGAGTCCACGAAGCGGATCGTGAAGAACTGGCCGTTCACGGCGAACTTCTGCACCTTCGCGTCCAAGTACACGGGACACATCTGCGTCGCGTTCACGATGAGGTTTATCTTCCCGGCGACCAGGTCCGTACGCTTCACCTTCCCGATGTCCACCTGGGGAGGGGGCCCCTCCAAGTGAACCAGTCGAGGCTTCCCGTCGATGATGACCCCGAGCGGCTGACCACCGAAGAAGCACTCGTACCACCGCCCGTTGATGAACAGTTCCCGAGTGGGCGCACCGAACCGAATGTCGAACACCTGGTCCTCGATCTCCACTTGCTTGTAACCCTCGTTGAACGATATCACTATGGAATCCTTGTTATCGAACGTCACCCTCCTACAGCCGGGTAGGAACTTGATCTCTCGAGGATCGTCCCACTCGAGCATGATGACCGCAGTTTCGCCGTAAAATCTGATCTCCCTCGGAATGCCGTCGATCTGAATAGTTTTGACGGGATCCTGCTCGATGTACTCCAGGATCCTGAAGTCTGTCGGGGGGATGAGCACGCCGGGCGCGCCCAGCGGCGGCGGGGGGACGTCCGACCGCTCGTAGGGCTGCAGCGGGCACTCCCCCTGGCACGTGCCCAGCTTGGGGGTGGGCAGCACCGGCGGCATGATCGGCATCCGGGGATCGAAGGGCCTCGGAGCGCGCTTGTCGAACTTTCCTCTAAAGAACGGGGGCATCGGCGGACCGGGGACTCGGAACCTTCGCGGCCCTCGCCACGCCGGTGGGAACGGACCCATGTACATGGGCGGCATCGGCATCGGCGGGAAGGGAAGGAGGACCTTCGGCTTCCCGTCGATGGTTTGATTGTTGACTCTCATGTCAGAGTCGACGTGGTAGTCCTGGCTATTGGGCGGGGTGTCCATGAAGGGGGCCGGGACGACTCTCTCGTCGATGTCCCCGAAGTTGTTGAACTCCGAAGGAGACGACTGGGGACTGACAACCTTGTGGTTCTTCTCGTTGATGTGCGCCTTGAGCTTTCGCTTCGAGTTCTCCAGGGACTCCCTCTGTTTGGCCTCCTTCAGCTTCAACTTTTCATTGAGCTGCAGCACTTGGTACATGAGGGTGTTGTACTGGTTCTTATCCAGCTGTCCGTCGTTGAACTGTTCCTTGGCCTGGGACATGATGATGGATATTGTTTTCTTGTGATCTTCGGCATCGAACTCATCGCCATTTTCCATCCGCAGGTCCGTGTCTTCTGAGCTGAGCGTGCGACGTCGCTCCTTTTCTATGCCTATATTCAAATAAATAATTTAAATTAATAATCAGGAAAGTACCAGGTGAAACAAAGTGGAAATGAAGTTGGCAATACTTACTTGGTGATTTGCTGAACAGCAACGGGCGACCTAAGCGATCTTTGCCCTTAGTGGCCTCGGCTAACTTGGCTCTGACGAGATCTAATTTAGAAGGTAGCGGCTTCTTTGATTCTTCCTTCTCTTTCACTTCATGCCAGTCCTTCTTGGGGGAGCCGACGGGAGATCTGATCTCCTCGTCGTTCTCGTCCGCTGTGCTGTTGTTGTGGCTATCAGCCTTGGGCGAGTCCGTAATGTTCGGAGGAGGGGGCGCGGACAATTCGTCTACTTGAGGTAATTGCCGAAGATCTACATCCTCATTGCCGAAGAGACTGAAAAATATCGACAGCGATTAGGGTAAGTCATTAATTCTACAGAAAATATCTATACTAATATTATAAAGAGGTAAAGTTTGTGAGGTTGTAGGGGGTTAGGGACCTTGTACCTCTGGATCTACTGAACCGATTTTGAAAATTGTTTTACCAATAGAAAGTCATATTATTTATGAGTGCCATAGGCTATGGTATTTTTGGAAATTCATCCCCTAAGGGATAAAAATAGGAGTTAAGTCACTTTCATACAAACCAACATTGTCAGTTTTAGAAAATATGAAAATTTTTATGTAAGCTTATAGTTATGAACAAAAGTTAATTTTAACACATTTTTTGGAAAATCATTCCATAAAGGGTTATTTAAGGAAATGGAACTTAGTACGCAACTTCGTGATTTTAAAGTTAAAACATGAAAATTTCTACATTAGCTCTAGATTTGAAACAAAATTTGGAAGTATTACGTCTTTTTGAAAAACCATCCCCTAGAGGATTAATTAATGGGGTGCAAATTAGTATGGAACTTTGTCAGTTTTGAAGTTAACATGGTGAAAATTTGTATATGAGCTTATAGTTACACACAAAAAATAACTGTATCAAGGTTTTCTTGGAATTCATCCTGTAAGGGGTAAAACTAAGGGGTTGTAAATTATAAGAAACTTCGTCCTTTTTGAACGCAGAAATATGAAAATTTATATGTAAGCTTTATTTAGAAACAAAAAATTATTGTAAGTTTTTTTTGGAAATTCATCCCCTAAGGGGTAAAAACAGGAATGTTAGTTTGTACGAGACTTCCTTATTTTCGAACTCAGAAATGTGAAAATTAATATGTAAGCTTATAGTTAGAAACCAATATTAACTTATAGGAGATAGAGAGAGGAAGATATTATTGGAGATTGTAAGGCGATACGAAGTTCGCCGGGTCAACTAGTATTTTAATACACTTGGTGCACTTTTAATGAGTTTTATGTTACCCCCAAAAGAGTGGTTATAAGTTTGCCATGCATGTGTGTGTGTGTGTGTCTGTGGCGTCGTGTCTCCTTAACTAATAGACTGATTCGTGCGGCTTTTTTTGTTTAAAAGCTGACATGATCGAGATGTTAACTATTGATGAAAAAAGTAGTTTTTTTTATTACATTAAAATCAACGTTAACTTACATGTCAAACTTATCTAGTTTGTTCTTTTTGATTTTCCCCTCCAGAGCCTCAGTGGAAGGCCTCTTCTGGGCCACCGGCGCGGCGGTGTCCGCGATGGTGGGGTGCAACACGCGCAAGTCTACATCCTTGTTCTCAACTACCACATCGGGCACATCTGAAAACATTACTTCATTTTTATGAACTCTCATGTCTTGTTCACAAACCCACAATTCTTCTCAATACCAACCCGTTAGCACTCTCCCCCACCTGCCAGTCACCCATGACCTTGGGTTTAACATCCAAATGGCCGAACTGTTTTTGATTTGTAAATAGTTGAAAATTTCTCCAGTGAGCTGATGCTAGCCTTAAAAACTAAGTAATACAATGCTTACCAAAATGAGTCCTTCAACAAATGGATGAATTCGGTGTTTTTGAAATGGAAATAGTTTTTAGCCGATCATTCCTTTAAATTTTCGATGGTAGTCAAACTAGTGTCTTGTGCATAGCTAAACATCTCAATAGTTACAATGTGTAAAAATAATGTATGAAGTCTCAGAAATACTAATTACCACCAGACCAAACTGGCCTTAACCCTATATTGCAGTCCTTTCCGAATTTATTTGCAATACTTGAATAAGTTGCCAGACGTCGGTCGAGAACAATAATCGTAAAGAACGGTCAGCGTAGATCTTGAAGTTAACAAAACGATCTTGAGTTCTGATCATAACGGATCCTTCATCCTGCTGTTGCTGTATCGTGCGTATAATAGTTATCGTCGATTGGTCCTCGGGTCACTTGAGCAGTAATATCTTCGTCCTTGGGGGACAGGACGATCCTTTCAATAATGAATTTTCTAAATGGCCACCCAGCTCATAATAGACTATAACATGCAAATGGCTTCAACCCATTAAGGGCACTCTACAGAGCACGGATCGTCGATTGGTCCTCATTACTGAAGAAGCATAGCATACTCCACCAGACTGCTTCGGTGCGGGTTGATGGAACATGCAATTAGGTACGTTTACTTATTTCAAGATTTAAATCTTTAAATAAATAAACTGATATTCGATGGATTGACATTCTGCAACATATTCCTCTAATAATGGCTTGAAAATGAGAAAGAACAGATCAAACGTGCGCGCGCGCACTTTTATTGCGGGCGAACGGGCGTTGCCCTGCACTTATCTATAACAATAATGTTTGTTATGTCTCTATCGCGAATCGGATCCTATTTATATGCTATTTTGTTGTAAAAATGCATTTGGATTTATTCTACTAATAATATTTAACCTACTGATTATAGTACATAAGGAAGAATAGGATAAAAATAGTTATAAGTTTTTGTAGAAAGTATTAAATTTGTGGAATAGAACTAAACATCTGTGCTCTGACTATGTCTCCAAAAATTACCAAAAAGGTAATGCTTGCAACATAAAACTCTTCTGAAATCTTAATGCCAGACTTAATGCAATGAATTTTAATTAAGTGCATGATTGACGTATCTACTCATGTCGAAAATATTTTAGCTAATAAAATAAATAGCAAGATCCAAATAAAACGATCATTTTATACCTGGGCATGGGCTGTCGATGTCTTTTAATTTATATGCGATAGTGTAATTTTATTAATGTCGAAATGGGTGTGAATCTGGCACGTATGAGCCTTTTAACGTTTTGTAATCTACGTGTGTAAGCACGACTTTTAGACATTATAAATGTTTTAGACGCAAAAACGCATAGAATACGGGACATTGGAGCACATTAGGAATTGTGAAGAAAACGATGCGTTCTTTCCGACGACTGCGTTCGCGTTAACCAGTCAATTGTCAAGAGAGAATTCCTTGTCGCGTATAGCGCATGACATCACCAGCAAACCAGCAACCAAGACTTGGAATCCTCCAATTTGTCTATCCCGGTATAGAACTTCACTTGCACTCTTCATTTGATAGGCAGAGCCAATAGATACCTATGCCTATACAGTTGTCAGATATTAATCCTGTTTGCCAAATTATAGTAATACAGCTTCATTTGTTTACATAAAATATATCATTTCAGTATTTTAAAGTATATCAGAAAAGTTACGGCTAGTATCAACAAACATGGTATTTATCTTTAATGATACAAATTTCAGACCTTTGTATAAAATGCAACTTATACTTCTTAAGGGGTGTTATCTCATGTTAAGGATTATTATTTATCATATTTTATTTTAATTTTTATTACATTAACTTAATTATTAATCTTTCATTGTATCTTTTAGAACAATCTATTTTTTATGCAAAGCAAATATCAGTTTTTATTACAACTATTAGGTACGCATTCTTTACTATAAATTCCTCTCTCGTATTTAAAATACTGGACTTCTATTCTGGCTATACAGTATATGAAAACATGCTAGCGAAATCCTAAATCAATATTCTTCCAGATATTCCACTATGGTAGTTCCATACTCATTAATATGTTAACATTTTGACTAATTACTTAATTGAGACTTCGAGAATAAATATAATAGTTATACTTAGTGAGACTTACAGAGTTAGTATTGACTTATACTTACATAAATAAGAATTAAATAAAAATATTATCTCTACGTCTTGCACTTTACCTGCGCGCGCGCAGTGGTTGAGATATTCAATTATTCGTGTGAAGTTCAACATCCCTTGGTATGGTTATTCGATATCCATGGTTAATTAATATCCAATCCCATTTAGAAGGATTCCATATAGAATAGAAAATGTGGCTGAATAAGTGTGGCTTTCTGGGAATACTTATCTATACTTCAAATATTGTGTCCTGTGCATGTGTCATACAGCTTACAAGTACATCAGCATGTTTGGATCCTGGGACGTGTGTATAAATAGTACTGTCTTACACGCTATATTAATAATTATTATTCCTTAGCCTCCTTCATTTACAACAGATCTTTAAGATGAACTCAACTTGGAAATAGATAATACACTTTGAATCAGCTCACTGGATGAAATTAAAGTAAGACAATGGTCACAACTATCACCACTTCTAGATCTTCTTTAAAACTATTTTAAGTTCCTATTTTCGTTTCAAAAACCATCTACAGATAATATTATTACTTCACAAACACTAAACTATTTTGGGTTTAAAGCAACCTCACATGAACAAATCCATAACATAAGGGCTACAGAAGTTAAATTACAAAACTTTTCCAAAAATTAAATGATTGAAGATTATAAGTTACTTGTGCATGAATGCTGATAGTATTGTGATGAAGATTAGACTCAAAACTTAAGAAGATCCAGACGAATTCATGATCGTTAGTCGGGTTCCGGCGTGCCTCGAGGGAGCTTAATGATAGAGGGTGCGTGTCCGGCGAGAAATGTCAACAGGAATACTCCAAGAATTGTAAAATAATTTATTATCACACAATAGGCGGTCCATTCGGCTTCTTACACGCTAGTATCACAGATCGGTCGGCGCGGGCGCTCAGCCTCTCGCTCTAACATAGGAGGATATCTTACTTGCGGGCTCGGCGGCGGGGGCGGCGGCAACGGGGGGCGCGGGCGCGGGGGGCGCGGGCGGCTCGGGGGGCGTCGGCTCGGGGCTCTCCGACTTCTGCTTGTTGCGGCGCATGTACCGTTCCTTGTTGTAGTTCTTCAGCTCCTTGAAGGCCACCACCTCCGGCGCGGGGGCCTCCTTAGCCGGCTTGGGCTTGCGGTCCCGCGTGCGCCGCTTCTCGGGCGAGGGGAGCACCTCTTTCGATTCGCGGTGCTTCTTGCGCGCCTCCTTCCGGCGCTTGGGGGGCGGGGGTTCGGCGCGCGGCAACTTAGGGATGGGCGGCAGCTTGGGGATGGGTGGCAGCTTGTTGGTGCGCTCGGGGTCGGCCACGTGCCGGTCGATATACGCGTCCAGCGCGCGCTCCGGCTTGTCCCGGCGCGGCTTGTCGCGCGGGGGGTCGGGGCGGGGGTCGCGCGGGGGGGCGGCCGGCCGGCGCGGGTCGCGGCTTGGCTCCGGCTGCACGTCGATGGTGATAACGTTGTTGCGCTTGGTGACGCGCTCGAGCGGCTTGATGTCGAACACGTTGGGCGCGATGGGTGGCTGGGGCGGCGGGGCAGTGGTGGGCGCGGGGGCGGGCGCGGGCGGGGGGCGGCGCGCCAGGCGCGGGTCGCGGCGTGCACCCGCCAGCGCCGCGCTCACGGGGGCGATGCGCCCTCCGGCGGCTTTGTTCACCGGCTGTGGACAAGCCATCCTTTCTTATTGACCGTGTCAATCAAATTTCGTAATATAAGGTTCCTACTATACTACTACTTCTGCCAAGATCTAGACTGGTGGTTCTAACTGGTGGTTCGTTCATGGGTAGATGTGTCAAGATTTATAATAAAATCCCGTTAGAATTAACAGAAATGCCATATTGTAAATTTAAAACTCATGTCAAAGGCACTCTCATAAAGAAAGCTTATTACAAACTTGATGGATATTTAAATGAAGGACTGCTTGGACGTGAGATTTTATATTAAACAAGTGGAAGTGGTAGTTGGTTTTCGAAAAAATAGTACTACATCACTAGCTTGTTTAAATTTAGTTATTCCACAGCTTGACGAAGGCTTTTGATTTTGTTGACCATAAGCTACTATACATATTACTTCAAAAACTAAATCATTATGGAATTCGAGGAAAAGCTAACGATTGGCTAAAATGTTATCAGACGGAAAACAATATGTTGAAATAGCAAAAACAATAGACGGCATTAGAATAAGAAAAAATCTGAGTTACTGATAAATAAATTTGGAGTCCCTCAAGGAAGTGCTTTAGAACCATTTCTTTTCCTAATGTACATAAATGACCTTCCAAACGTTACTGAACATAAAACAATCCTATTCGCTGATGACGCAACGGTTGTTATAAAAAATAAAGACAAAATCGCATATGCAAACGAAATTAATAAGTCTTTAGATAAAATAATTACATGGCTTAAAAATAAATAAAGATAGGAAAAACTAAATTAATTCAATTTAAAACTTGTACTAAAAAAACACTAGACTCAATGTAATGTATGACCACGCCGAAATAGAAGAAGTCAACTACACTAAGTTTCTAGGAAACACTGCAACTGGAAGGTACACGTTGACTACGTATGCGATAAGCTCAATAGGTTTGTCTTTGCGATAAAAAGACTATGGCTGTCGGTGTCCACTGAAGCAGCACTAAGTGCATATCATGGATATGCGTCTTCAGTGTTGTCGTACGGTCTTTTGTTTTAGGGAAGCTTTGTTAATATTATAAAATAATAATAATCTTTATTTATTTTTAGAAAATAACGAATTTTTTTGCCCGCAATGATAAATTAAATACTAAACTGGTATATTAAAATGTAAAAACGCACAATATTATAAAAGTGCGCTATAATTTTGTCGCACCGATATGGCGACACTATCATAATCGGACCCTTAAAAGTACACTATAGCTATCTCTTTCTAAAATTTATATGACTATCTTCACTAAAATCTTTAAACATACAACTTGAAAGATAACAGTTTCATTTTGTTAACAATTATAATCAAAAATGTATAGTGTGCTATAGTTTTGTCGCGGACTATACTTTTGACATGGATGCGATTGTCAGATCTCGCTCAAAAAGTGGGACCACACGACAAGCACCAGCTTTCGATTAAAAAAAAAGAATCATCAAAATTGGTTCACCCCGTTGAAAGTTCTGAGGTAAAAAACATAAAAAAATACAGTCGAATTGAGAACCTCCTCCTTTTTTTGAAGTCGGTTAAAAAGTACCTAATATAAGTCGTTAAGCCATTTCGGAGGCCCTCGGGCGGCTTGAAAAACTTCCGACAATTGGGTTGGCCACTAACCCCTCCACCAATCCGCACTGGAGCAGCGTGGTGGAGTTTGCTATAGGCCTCCTCAAGAGGAGAGACCCGTGCCCAGTAGTGGGCCATTAATGGGTTGAAGCCAAGCTCTTTAATTTGATAGCCATATTGCATTATTGAATTTATTTTTATTTTTTGATACTCCAAACAATGGCATTTCACAGCCATCATATTTGTTTTTTTTTTAATTTCACTTATCTAAGAACACTTGGGTTATCAAGACGAATCTAATTATATCTTAATTATTTAAAATCCGTTCGGCGGTTTGGAAGATATACGGTAATAAAGAATGTTAGAAGCATACATACACAAACACATACAAGATACGCGCGAAAAACAATACCCTTCCTGGCAGTCGCGTAAAAAAGCTGTGCATACTAATTCCTTCAAATGCACAATTTCAATTTCTAGAAACAATCATTGCGTTTACATTACCTATTATTTTACAAACCGTCTGCGTGTCAACATCAAAACTACTCAAAGCAAAGCAAAAGCAAAGCAACAACCCGTAATTGTCCCACTGCTGGGCTCGGGGTCTCCTCTCACAATGTGAGACCATAGTACAGGCCATAGTCTACCACGCTGGCCAAGTGCGGATTGGTAGACTTCACACACCTTTGAGAACATTATTGAGAACTCTCCGGTGTGCAGGTTTCCTCACGATGTTTTCCTTCACCGAAGCAAGTGATAATTAACTTGTAATACGCACATAATATTAGAAAATTAGAGGTGCGTGCCAGGATTTGAACTCGGGCCCCCGCGTTCGAGAGACCAACGTTCTAACCACTAGGCTATCACTGCGCCACAAACCAAAACCACTCAGTTTAGAAAAATAATCGCGTAACCTTCAGTAGTAAATAATTAAATATAATTATTAAGTTCTTTGCATCAGTCATCCAGTCATCAAGTTATGGTAATTTTGAATTTAAATTAATTTTCCGCTTCGTAACACGAATTGCGCGTTATGGACGTTTTACAGTTGCCACGTCGCGTTGTGAGCTGTTTTTTACCCGACTGCAAAGAAGGATTATGTTTTTCGCGCGTATCTTGTATACATACATAGATGTTTGTATGCATGCACGTAATATTCTTTATTACCTCGTATCGTCCAAACTGCTGAACGGATTTATATAATTAAGATATCGTTAGATTTGTCTTGATAACCCAAGTGTTCTTAAGATAATGAAAAAAAAAACAAATATGGTGGCTGAGACGCAATTGTTTGAAATATCAAAAAATAAAAATAAATAGAATAACGCAATACTGGTATCAAATTAAAGAGCTCATCTAAAGATTGCAAAAAGGTACATCATGATAGCTTTTTTGATACCAGTGCCCTGTTTAATAAACTTTACAAATTGTAAATTGTAATTGTAAATTACAAGTTACAAATCTACAAGTTTCTGTTTAATAAAGAATACAACTTACAAGTTTACCATGGTAGAAAATTGACAAAATTGTAAAATTGTACCTACAATTTTACATATTTCTGTTTAATAAACATTTTCTCTCTACAGGTGACAATTGACATATTTGTAGGGAAAACTGTTTTATTGAACAATACTTGTAATTTACAAGTTTACACATTTTGTAAATTGTAGAATTTTTCCGACAGGTGGACTCGTCTTGTGTCAGAAATTTACAATTTAGTGTCTCAAGTAACGAAATTTATTTGTTATACCTACACAAAAAAAAAATGATTCTAACAACTAGTAGTGGAAGTAGTGACAGTAGTGACGATGAATATATCTATTAGGGCGGCGGCGGCGAATTTTTCGTAAAAGTATTAACTTTACTTTTGATATGATAGATTTTACATTCAATGAAAAAATTCGGGTCAGCAAAACTACCGTCGAATATTTGGTAACAAAAATAGGAAATGATCTTAAATACGATTCTAACACGTCACTGTCAAATTAAAGGTATATTATAAATTATATTATAAGTAAAAAAGAGGTAGATATGTCACTAGTGCGCCGAAGATGAAGATCGTAAGAGAGGTCAATTGACCTCTATTTGTTCGTAGTCGTTCTGTCAATACAAGACGATATGGACGCTTTTGTTGTCAGAAGTGCTTAAGATTTGACATACAACGTTAAAATGCCTTCGTGTATTATTGTAGTGTGATTGGTGTAGTGAAACAAAAGATGTTGTAGCTCTTTTCGGAACAGATTTTTTGGTTGATTTGTAAGGGCATGACGTATCTACATTTTTTTAAAACATTATTGTATATTATAGACAAAAACGTAATTTTGTTATTGTGTTTCACGAGTTTCGTTAAAAATCAAACAAATAGGAAAGCACTCTGTAAGCTAATTGGTAAAACCAAATTCTAAATATTAAAAAAAATTGAAATCTATCCTCGTAAACTTCTTCAACAAAAATTTACATTTTTATGTAATTTGTAACCTACAACTCAGATTTACAATTACAAATTTGTAAATACAATATTTCATCGAAATCTACAGGCGTTTTCTACATATGTAAACGTTTATTAAACAGCATTTACAATTCTAATATTTGTAGGATTTTTATATGTAGAATTCTTACATAATTGTAAGGTTTATTAAACAGCACTTGTCATAAAATTTAACAAATATGTCACTTATTTACAAAATTGTAGAATTGTAATGTTTATTAAACAGGGCACTGGTGGTTTTATTTTTAAATTAATTGTACTAGTTAATAATGGCGTTTGCGCTTGAAATTGAAATTCAGCTCGAGAGGTGTCGTTAGATTCGTCTTAATTGTGAAAGTGACACTGGGTGTATCAAAATTGAAAAAAAATATGTCCGATTTTTGGCGCAATATTGTCTTCAAAAAAAATTTTTTTTTTCTCAAAACCCATCGAGTGGGGTATCGTTGAATAGGTATTCAAAAATGATTTTTAGGTTCCATTTATCATTTTTCATTTTAAGTAACTGTTCAGGATACATTTAAACGATTTAAAGTTGTTTAAACAACCATTCTCCCTAATTTATCCTTTAATTGAATGACAACATTGCTAAGTCAAAGAATCCTAACAAGTGTAAAATCAAAAAAGTGTAAAATAAAAAATTATTAAAAAAAAAAACAAAAACCCAACTGCATAAAAATTATAATCAGTATAAATAAATTACATTATCAGTATAAATTATAATCAGTATTACTTTTAACAACATTCTTAACTACTGGGCTTACTTTTTCTTTTTAGTTTTTTGTACACAGTCGGTTTTTTTTAATTCACTCAACGTTTCGGTCTTAGAGGAGCGTAGGATAAAAAATAAGTCAGTTTTTTTGCATAATTTAATTGGACTATTAGTTACTCCATTTCACCCCAGTATAAATTTATAGAGCACTTTTTCATTAATTTTAAAATTTAGAACTTAATTGACACGTCTGAATGTGCAGTTTTAAATATTTAATATCATTGTACAATTTTGGCTATTTCATAATATTGTGTAATTTTAATTATTTAATAATAACACATGTGCATTTTCACGGCACTAGAGTAGGAATTTGCATGAGCAATGTGTTCTTGGCATTGTTATACAATACAAAAATTAGGTCAGCAATAGTAAACGTTTAGTAAATAAATAATAATAAAATAACGCTTCACACTCATAGCCCCACACTAGGATTCCCTGTGTCGTGGGTGCCATGGACAACACACAAGACAAGGACACTCACACCCAGACCAAGAACAGAAATTCAAACTCATCATTCAAATTTCCGCCTCGCTGGGAATCGAACCCAGGGCCCTTGGCGCGGCGATCCGGCATGGTAACCATTGCGCCACACGGGTCGTCGAATAGAGTTCCTACCTACCAACCTTCGTAATAGGCATGCTGACACTAACTAAAAATCACTAAAATTATGTTTTTTTTTTATGAAACCCTTTTAATATAATAGATTACAAAACACGCATTTATTATATTGTTATTAAAGCGAGATTAATAATATTTTGATAAAATAAAACTACAAAATACGGCAAGCCGCCATGATGTCTTGAACGCCAATCAGTCTGAATAAGAGCGAATGACGTCACGCCTGAGTAAACAAACGAATATGACAATACTGACAATCTTGTCTATTACTCTACTTAGGCGTGACGTCACAAGCGACGCCATGACACTTTCGTTTCGGTGGGAATTTTAAACTTATAAATTAAAGTGTATTTATTTTTTACTAGATCTTAGTTTTTGCGGAAATATGGTATACGTTGTAATTATAATATATTTCCTAACAATGTAGAACAGTATTTCAAAATCTGTCATCATGCCTATTTTTGTTTTATTTACTTATAATATGTGGTTATGCATGACCTTTAAAATTATATTGCCTTAAGTCGAGGTCCGGCCTTACAGGCACAACAACAGTTCAGCATGTCAATGACATTTGAGGCCGACTCGTTGAGCTCTTCTAGCTCACTTCTCAACGTCAATTCTAAAAAAAATAGTTTTGACGTAATATTTCAAACGTCTTATGACGATTTTCTCTGTACACGTTAAGTAAAAAGAGACATTGTTTAGTATAATCATACATCAAGCAAATACTACAACGTTACGGAAAATTAAAAAAAAAAAAACAACTACTTAACGTTAACTTGTGTGATATACGCCCTAATTCAGAGTCACTAATGGTTACTTAAATCGCTCTTTAGTACAGAATCACCATACAAATTCTGTACTTTTTAAGTAACCGTTAGTGACTCTGAGTTGGGGCATTAGTGGCTTTAAAATGAACAAAATTGTTTTGTCCTCGGAAACATATAATTTCATAAATTGCTATAGCTTTGAAATGCTAAAACCAACATAACCATGTAAATAACGTTATCATTGAACAGTAAAAATGATTTTTTCATCTCCTGTAAAGTCAACTTTTCTGTGATGGACATTATTGATTCTTAACTGTATAAGAAGTATATTAAAAATGAACTCACAGGGCCGAGCCTTTGCTTGACAGAAATGGTGGGTGGCACGTCTGGGATGACGGGAGTCACCACCGAGTTGAGTTGCCCCGCCGCGGCCACGGGCGGCGCCACTGGCGTTAGCACGGGGACCACCTACAAACAATTATTCTATAATTAATACATAGTTTGCCAATGCAAGTAATTATTGATACATCTTAATACATAAATGCAATCCTGCAATAGAATTCCATATGAATACAGGTATTATTTTTCTGGAAAATACTTACCGTCAAGAAAACTATGCATACCTGATGTTATTACTAATACATGTCTAAGCTATATTTAAACAGCTATATATACACACAGCATATATTTTGTTCTATGGATGACGATAAAATCCTATATCAAATTGTCCCTTAATTTAGTTACCTTTTTTTACTTTTACAGATATTCATCATTCCTCCAAAGTACTAAGGGATTTGATCAAATCTCGATTTTCCGCATTTTCACGCAAAAGAAATACTTTCACTCTAAGTATATTGAAATATTTTTGAAAATAAAATTAATAATACCTTTTTTACATTCTTTTCAGCGAGCTCCAGCTGCCGCCGGGTCTGCTCTAGTTCCATCTCAACCTTCTTCCGTTGCAACATGAGCAACTCTTGTTCCTTCTTAACAAGCATAGTACGCATCCTCTCGTCTTCTTCTGGGGTCACAGGTGCAGGAGCACTCGTAGATGCACCCGGCTGCGATACAAAACAACAGTAATATAATAACAGTTTATATACCATGTGAAAAGTGATACAGCAAGCAAAATGTAGGATTTTCTAAGTCTGACACAAAGTTCTTATAGCAAAACCGATGGTTACGACACATTTTGGCAGTGGCCATGAATCCATTGCTTTCTATATAAAATATACAGGTGCAATCGATAACTTTAGACACTAATCTAATACACCAAAGGGACAAAAATATATTAGAAGCAACTAAGTGAAAATGCAATAAAAAATGAAAACATAATCAACTAAAAAAACACCTTTTTCAGAAAATTTGGATTTACATGGATGTTTGACTGCTGTGGCTGCGCCTGAATGGGCCAAGCATGGTCTATCAGGTTCACTTTCACATCCAGCTGGTACAGTTTTGTGGCGGGGAACACTTCGTGCCACGTCTCACGAAGCTTGAACATTTGTGACCTAATTTTCTCATCAACCTGTAATCACATCGCAGTATATAATGGAAAATGTTAAGACAAGAATATCATCAAAGGAATGACCAAAACAATGGATTGCAATATTTACCTGCTTAAAAGTCCTAGTGAACATGTTAACGATGCTCTGAGAGAACTTCTGTGTGTACGCGCCGCCCACATTCTTGATAATTGAATCAACTAAATACAGAACAGGCAGCTTGATGTCGGGGTGCACCTGTGTGGAGGAAAAACAATTCTAGTCCCAAGCCCCTGGCCTGACCAAGTCCAAATTGGCTTGTCCAGTGATTATATCCGATCATTTTACTTTCCCATCCCCATTTGTGATACAAACTCACAAAAATAATTTTAAGTATTGGTGTGGGTACAATAAGACAAAATTTAATTCTGCAGCCCTTTTAATTGTACACTTGAAAAAATAATAAAAACTCAGTTTCTTAAAACGTTTATTATGTTACATCTCCGTACACAACTGAAATGAAATGAACTTGTATTAACGTTAACATACCTCTGAGGGCAGTTTATAATCCATTCTAGACAGGTATCTCCATAACGACTTAAAGGATCATATGAGTTTACTATTTCAATAGTGATGGAACTGATCTAAAATAATTATAACAACGCTAGCCAATTAAACATAAAATTTTAACATTTAACAAACATTATTCACACACATGTTACAAAAAGTGTATGTTACGTAACCAATGTTTTGTATAGACTACAAATATTTTACTTTACATTGACAATTATGATCAGAATTCAAAATGAAAATTTCTTTCATTCAATTAATGTATGGAAAAGCATTTAAATAACTGGTAAAAATGTGAAACTTTAAAAATAGCATAGAAGCCATGAAGTGGCTACAGATTAGATTTAACAAACAATAATTGGAAAGACAAGAACACGATAGCATTTATCTTATCAGTGCTATATCTTCACAGTTGTGTCGTGAATCTTATTGACATCTAGTTGGATGGGAGATACCTGTACGTTAGAGGGCGCATTACAAAGGAGGTCAGACAATTACACCGAGCGGCCAGCGGGCGTCACCGCGCAACTTTCGCGACATCCCAGTGCTACCGTGTCGGCGCGTCATCCTGCGCCGCCTCTCGCCTAACTAAAAATGCAAATTCACCTTCTCCAAGTGCTTCTCCACCGTATCAACGATCACACCGGCATGCTCGATGTTTTCTTCTGCTAAAATCGTTAGCATATTTATGAGCGGTTTGCTGTTGACGGTGAGGTCGGCCAAGCTCGACGCATACTCGTCCGCGATTTCCTTCGACATTTTGCTGGATCGTGCACGTTGATCCCACCATACCACAACGTAATCTTCAACCGCACATCACTGTAAAATCGAACAATCTACTTTAACTTCTGTTACGTGGCTACGCATCCAAAATGGCGAAGTTTCACAAAGCAACACGTAGAAACTTACGTTATCAGGATTACAACGTTTGATAAATCTTGATTGCACAATGCGAATTAGTCGCCTCACGTTCAGAATGAAATGCACATATTTTTAGATTAATCACGTAATTCAGTGATAAAATACAAGCGTTTAGTCGAGAAACAGTCTGAAGTTACGCATGCAAAAGCAGAATTTAAAATGGCGGACGACCACAGAGTAGGGATGCACGATATACATCGATGTTCGATGTAACACTCGATGTATGGAAACATCGATTAAATCCAATGTTTTTTTAACACGTCAACATCGATTAAGCATCAATGTTTTTTATTCGATGCATCGAAGAGATAGCCCTAATCACAAACTCCACTATTAGGCCATTAGGCTAATGTTCAAAAGCGTTTCCTTAGTTTTTGGACATGAAATTCGCTGCCAATGACTTTTTTTTTAAAGTGAAACTTTTATTACATCGTCTCAAACTTTTTGGTCTGTGTGTCGCATGTCGCGTGACGGTCGGCCGCGGAGTGGGGGTAAAATGAAAGGCGCTCGACAGAGCAGCCGATGCCAATATGGCGGCGCCACGCCGATGGTTCGCAGCTGACCGTGTAGTGTGTATATAGTCTATACAAATTGTCTATACTATAGACTATTACTCATTTTTGTAAGTGCTCCACGCTATTTGTTTGTTTTTATCAGTGTTTAATGTAAATGTTGCTATTTCTTGCTTTTGATAAACAACGACACAACTAGTCAGTCCGAAAAACTGATCAACGAGGATGATGCCATTTTAATACCCTAAATCGAATATTTATCCAATAATTTTTAGTTAAATGTCTACAATACGAAAAAATGTTTCACTTATACCTATCGTGGTTTCATAAAACCACACAATAATTTTTTTTAGTCCCAACGCTACTAAAAATAAAAACAATCGATGTATAAAAACATCGATGTATTTTTTTAAACATCGATAATACATCGATGCTACTATGCGATTCATTACATCGAAAAAAACATCGATGTTTTTTTCAATGTGCATCCCTACCACAGAGTACTTTGTTGCGGAGGATGGAGTAGTGTTGCAAATGCAAATTTTTAAACGACCGTACCAGTGTTGCCAAGTATCACATAACTACGGTAGATCTACCGTATTCAGCTTCGATCTATTTTTAATGGTTTTAGTACATTTTACCGTATTTTGAATAACACAAAAATCTGATTGCAGTAGGAAAATACCTACAATACAATACAATAATACGGGAGTCCCACATAACCACTCGGGTACCCCCTGCGCCCGGGTGGTATGCGTAATGCATTTTCCCCCCCGGAAAAAAAAAGGAAAATACCTCAAATCTCATAATAATCTCTCTCTCAATTTACCGTATTTTATAAGAATTTACGGTATTTCACGAAATAATCCACCGTAATCAAGTTTTTGGATCTGCCAACACTACACACAACTACATTAGACAAAAAAGCCGTGTTTATATGGAAAAAGATCAACTGTGGGCCTTGTCAACTCTACCCTCTGCCGTCTGACTGGTGATTATGTATCGATGCATCGAAATATCAATTTTTTCGAAGTAATTTTCTTCTTTCTTCGCTGGAAACGCATGTATCTAACGGTAATCACCACAAACGAATCACTTGCCATCGTTCTCGAAAACATCGAAGTACTATAAAATTAGGTTGTTGCTAGTTGTCCAGATAACGAACGAACGAATAAATTATTTTTAGTCGTCCATAATTTTTTTTTTTAATTAACGTGACTTTTACAAGGCGGGGGTCTTCTTCCACATAATTAACGTCATAATAATAGGACTCTGTAACAGATGTCGAGGACCCCGCTTCACGGTGTCCCTTTTTCCCGTAAATAAAAGCAAAAACTTAAGTAACCTTACTATTTTTTAATTTTGGTCATGTGAATTTTTCAAAGAGCCCTTTGCGCATATACGTGACATACATGTCCTAATAAGACATACACACATGTCCTAATAAGACGTTTGATTCGTCCAATAGTATTGGACGATTAGGTAAATTTTGTTATCTTTTATTCGTAGTGTAGTACTTTATTTCTGATGGTTAGACGACTAAATTATTTTATTTTTCCATATTTTAACGGACGACTAGATACTTTAAAAATTATGGTAAAATATGATCAAAATATTTTTCCCTAAAACTTTGTTGATGTGGAAAATAATGAAATATTGGAAAGTGTATACTAAAAAAACACTTATAGTTCCTGATCCTAGGATCAAATTAAGATTAGAGAAGAAAAATCGTGAACCTTTATTGCCCGATTCCCAACCGAAATCCCGAAGCATAGTCAATCACAGATAGAGCATGAGAGTATCTATGGCCAGATAAGGGATATGCCTAAAGGGACTCCTTTTAATAATATATTTTAGTTCTTATATTATAATGTTTTTTTTAAGGTTTTTAGTTTTAGTTTCATTGTTAGTTAAATTAAATAATATTATTAGTGGCCAGATATCTTTATAGTCTGTGAGATTTGATCGCTGTCAATTATGTCAATTCGCTGTCAAATCTAAACTTTAGTGAAATGTCATTAATGTCATTTGTCAAGATCCTGATTGTGAATTCTGATTTCATTTCTGATTTACAAACAGAGTTCAATATTTCATTCATTTTATCGTAATTCAATACCTTTCGTTGAAGTTTACTCATTTACTGTCAGAGCTACAGTGGAAAGTGAATTATAATTGGGTCAAAATGTCGAAACCTCCAACGGGCGAGCTGTTGGACTTCCAGGACTACTCTCCTGAACATGAGCGGAGTGCGCGTATCGACGTGGAGGCAGTCCACACGAATCAATACAATAGTTCCGTGTCTAATCCGAACTACGGTTTCGAGGAACCTAAAACTACAGAAGAAGAGCAGGCTACAACTCAGTGTAAATATTTTTTGTCTTAGAAACATGGGGGAGAAGTTTATTGTAAATTTTTTGTATCTTATCTTATTATCACTAACTACACAATAATTTAAAGTAGTTTTGGTGACCATGAAGTTGAGAGCACTTGAATAATATCCTAATTCTTTCTAATCTCATTCTGTTATTACTGCTATTTCTTATGATGTCCAGAGACTGCAGAGAATCTCATAAATTCATTGTTTCACTATACTTATAGTGTACAGTACAACTAAGAATTAATATTGTCGTTATTACCAATAATACACCAGATATATCTTAAAATGTATTATTTATGTTTCAATTTCAGCGAACCACAATTTTTGGACCTTAGAATACTATCAGAAATACTTCAATGTGCATACCAATGAAGTGGTAGAAAGGATCACATCCTCAATTATTCCTCACAAGTTCTCGCGAAATTTCTTTGATGAACAGATTAAAGGGAAACCTGACCTTTATGGCCCAATTTGGATAGCTGCAACTCTGGTAATTAGCTGCACATCATTTTGATTGTTATAAAGTTGTTTTCTACAAATCTGTGTGAAAAAGTTGACAAGTAGAAAATGCATACGTTCAAGATTATAAGTAAATGCCAATTTGAACGTATGCATTTCATGCAATTTAATATTTAACCATAAGAAGTATTTGCAATTGAAATACAAGCTTAAAAAGAACTGCCCTGAATATGTGGAATAATTAATCTGTACATATTGAAAAATACGAAAAACATTATATTATGAAACTGCCAGAAACAATGTGTCTATCTATTCAACAGATCTTCACAATAGCTGTTAGTGGGAACATAGCGAGCTACTTACAGAACGCCCACAAGGTATTCTGGCGATATGACTTCCACCTGGTGTCGTATGCTTCAACGGCCATCTTCTTCTATGTGTGGGGAGTACCTCTCGCGCTGTGGGCGGCTCTCAAGTGGACCACAGAAGAAAATAATTTAATTGAGGTGAGTTATAGCTGAGGAATCATAATCCATATCTGCCTTTTACCACTATTCATAATATTAAATAAATATTTAGACACTCTCTTACAAACTAGAATACTCTGTGTTGCTGTTTAATATACACAAATGACACATAAATTGATTTATCATGTGAATTATCATTAACTAGGAAATCACCCTCGCTTCACTTCGGGAAAAATAATAAAAAAAATATATAAAATATAGCCTATGTCACCCGGGGATAGTTTACCTTCCCAAAACTGAAAGAATTTTTCAAATCGGTTCAGTACTTTTGGAACCTATTCAATGCAAACAATCAAATCTTTCCCCTTTATAATATTAGTATAGATTATTGATGGATTCCTCAGTAAATAAATTGTATAATTCTTCATAAGGATTAATAAACATCTTAAATCTATTATTTATAAATCTATCCATCTTTATAAGTCTACTGGTGGATGGCATGGCAACTTAAAAGAGGCCAAATTATTTTGTTTCAGGACCAAAGTTCTCCGACAATGATATCACTTTTTTGTCTGTATGGGTACTCATTGTCCATTTACATTCCCGTGGCCATCCTCTGGACAATACAAGTGTCCTGGTTGCAGTGGGTGCTGGTGGTGATGGCAGCGCTGGACTCCGGGATAGCCCTGGTCTTCTGGCTCCTCCCCGCCATCAAGAAGTCCAGATACTCTGTTATTCTCATTGGATTGATTTTGGCCATGCATTTCCTGCTAGCTGCAGGGTTTATGCTGTACTTCTTCCATGTACCTGATAATGAGCCTGTTCATCCAACGGTAGCGCCTGGTACCAAATGATTTCGATAAAAACATGATAATCTGGATAGTATAATTATTTATTATTATAAAACAAGGGTATTAAAGTAAATGCCATGTGCTGAGTATTGAAACTTAATATTAAAGATTATTGTATGAAAATATAAAAATATCAAAAGAAATGTATGGATTTTTTTGTACTAAAAACATCCGAAATAAAAACGTTTTATCTTATGGATACAATTTAATAAATTTAATAATAATAGGTCTTTATTTATGAAATTGGAGATTTTATAATCAGCATTTTCAGATTTAATTATCTGTGGATTGGCGTGTAATTAATAATTAATTATATTTTTTTTCTCTTTATGCGGCGAACTGTAATCACTCGTCCGAACTGCGACACAATAAAGGTCGTACTTAGGGCTTACTATCCGGATATTCGGATATTCGATTTATCCGGATATCCGCCGAATTTTAAAACCGGATAATGGGCTTGTGACTATCCGGATAATTCGAATAAAACGGATAGTAATTTTTTAGTTTTTTTACGTTTTTTTTAATTGAAATATATGTAAAGGACCAAGATGTAATATTTTAAACTTTATAATCACAAAGTAGATAGTCTATTAGCCTCCAATAATATAAAATACAACCAAATGCCAAAAAACAAATTAGTTAAAAACCCTCATACATATAATTTTTATGAGATAACTTACAAAATACAAATAATGGCAGCTCGATATTTCCACAGAATACATGCAAGAAGCGTCCAAACCATGTTCTAGGAATTTCCGCAATTTCAATAAAATATTGGTAGGCCTTTAAGAAAAATGGGGAGGCACTTGCTATCCCCCTTGATGTCTCGAAGGCCTTCGATAAGGTCTGGCACGCTATCCTTCTAAGCAAGCTTCCAGCTTACGGCATATTCCCTGGCCTTATCCACTGGGTAAAGGACTTCCTGAGCGACCGGTCTTTCCGCGTTGTAGTCGATGGTTGTTAATCGAGAACGATGGCTACAAATGCCGGAGTTCTTCAGGGGTCCATTCTCTCCGCCACTCTTTTTCTGCTGCATATAAATGACCTGCTTATGCCCGGTATTTATGGGTACGCGGACGATAGCACAGTGGTAGAGAGATACCTACCAAGTTCCAGAGCCAGTCGGGACGAAATTCAGTCTGAAAGAGAAGCTATGGGTGTTCGTATGAATCTCATACTTCGGGTTGTGTCCGAGTGGGGCGAAGCCAATCTTGTGAGATTCAACGCCACTAAAACGCAGACGTATCTATTCACCGCCAAGAGGAGGCCGCTTACCTTGGCTCCTACTTTTCGGAATGTATCCTTGGATTATACCAACTGCCTTCAGTTTTTAGGAGTAGAGATATCCTTGAAACTCAAGTTTGGGCGGTTCATTGAAACCAAGGCTAAGGCTGCTGCAAAGAAACTTGGTGTCCTAGCAAAGATACGGCGATACTTCACACCGAGGCAACTCTTAACCTTGTATATACCGCCAAGGACTGGAATAACTTGCCTGCGACGGCGTTCCCGCCTGTCTATAACTGACTATAATGAAAGAGTGATTAGGCTTTTACTAAGTTAATGTGCTCACCACCTTGGACCACATCTCCACTTATCATCAGGTGGGATTGTGGTCAAGCATTAACTTATTTGTGTAAAAAGAAGTAATATTTCTGCGACGGATTTAATAGAAAAAATTTAACAAAAAGACCGACTTCAAATGAAGTACATCCTTTCGAATAATAATAAAAAAAAGAATCATCGAAATCGGTTGGCGTGGTATTGAGATATTCGACCATTTGTCACGCACCACATGAAAAGCACCAGCTTTTGATTTAAAAAAATCATCAAAATCGGTTCACCCAGTCGAAAGTTCCGAGGTAACAAACATAAAAAAATACAGTTGAATTGAGAACCTCCTCCTTTTTTTGAAGTCGGTTAAAAATGGATCGTTTAGGCACTCGCTCGCGGTGCTCAGCCTAGCCCCTGAAGTAGAAATGGTTCTGGAGAATCCACATGCCGCTCTACAAGCTCACTTTATTTACAGCATAGCTTAAAAATTTAGCTCAGAAATCGAGCAGTTCTATGGCAATCCTCCTTGCGTCGATGTTCACAGTGCTGAGGGTCATGACCTCCTCAACGGATCACTTTATCCTTCCAGCACTATCTTGCACCAACGGATCCTATGCCCTGCGGCGTGGATGGCCTCGTGCATCCTGCTGTCAAGAGTGGTGTGGATTTGATCCGACCAGCGTATCGGAATTCTGACTGTGACCTCGTGTTCTGGTCCCCTAGACTTTGCCGGTGATGACTAACTTCCCAAGATTGTTACCGTTCTTCCGGGCGATGTGGCCTAAAATACTCCAGTACTTATTGATAGCAGATGGTTGAAAAGCCTCTTGGTCTCCTAGGTTTCCTGCTTTTGGGCTTTTCTATGACAATAGACTACGGAAATTGAACAGCTTTGCAGATAGGGACGCTACCAACTAGGCTACAGGGTCGTCCTTGAGGATTCCTCCTTGAGGGTTCGCCATGATGCTGGTACCCAGGTCGAAATCCTTGTGTGTTAGCTTTCAGAAGAAGACGGTACTAGCTCGATGTGATGTGGTTAAAACATATACGTGTAGAAATTACCCTAAGAACATTGCTAATTAGTTAATGACTAGATGCGACTCTAGGATGAAGCTTAGCAGCGTTCTGATACATCTCACAAAAAGTATTGGGTTTTGAATTAAATTTTGAACGAGTTTCATAATAAAAATATTGATTGTATTCATAAATTATTTGTATTTTACCTTCTATAAGTATTATTCGAATTATTCGTATTATCCGAATATATCCGGATAATGATTAGGGACTATTCGAAATATCCGGATACTAAAATTGAGCGGATAATTGCATGCCCTAGTCGTACTGAAAACCAGTAGCCGTGGTTACCCGCGGCATATGCTGAGTGCGTATCTTTTTTGTTGAGCAGTGCTGCAGCAGGTTATGTCTATGTAATAACATATAATAATTCCATAAATGATTTATTAAGTGTAAATTTATAGCTTGTTGCAGTGCTTAACAAAATAAATAATTTCTTTCTCTTTCTTTCAATTTGAAATTCAAAATTTTTTTATTCCAAATCCGTGTTATTTTCAAAATTCAAAATAATTTATTCATATAGGTATCACTGATACACTTATGCACGTCATTTTTTGGCTTTTCGGAAAGGTGCTTTGTCATGGAGAACAACCGTAAAGGAACTCCTCAGCACATCTTTTGAAAATAAAAATACATAGGTATTATATTTATTACAAAATTTTAATTTCAAATTCAATCAAAAAATTTAGATAGTGTTTAGTAGTTATTTTTGTGATAATATAACGACTGATAACTAGAATTGTGTATGATTTATACTGATTGTTAATTAGAAGCACAAAATTATTGATTCTTATCTAAAAGCTGTGAAGCAGCATTTTCTATTCTATTCTAATAAAATGTTACATTCCTTTCATTTATATAGATTATTACAAGGAGATAATATCCAAGTAGGTGTATGAGTACTTTTGTAATATAGATAGTTTATATTCCTTATTTTACTGTCGCTAGTACTTTTATTATTTTGTATATTGTGTAAAAATTTGATGATTAATAAAATTATAAAATAATAAATATTTTTAAACGGTTTTATTTACCTTGCCCTGTTTGTTTGCTTAGATCAAATCTTGCAGGAATAATTAGACCTGCTTCCACTTTTCCTAAGGAGTTGAAATTTTACATAATTTGCTTTAGTTCTGATGAGTGATGACAATGCATTATTGTGATAAGCATGAACTTCTAAAATCATTGTTATGGGACCGATTGCTTTGATACAGAATAGTTTTTTCTCAAATATGATATCTTCCCTGCATTTTTATAGTAGTCGTTCAGATACTATAATATTATAGTAAGTGCCACTTCAAGTTCTGCCAAAGAGAATGCATAGTTAATTATAAACTCTAAGCTTTTTCCTATACCAAAGCGATTGCAAAATTGGCTTGAGATGGCTCTCAAGCCAATTTTGCCAAGAACTGGCGTTCTTTCTTTCTTTTTCTTCTCTTTTTCTTGGAGGGCAACGCATCAGTGATGCCTTTGGAGTTGCTGATGTCCACGGGCGACTATAGCCACTTACCATCAGGTGGATCGTCAGCTCGTTTGCTGGCTATTTCCATAAAAAAATGTACAAAATTTGTACATTAATTTACTGTTAATGTCTTTCTTTCGTGAAATTTCCACACACCGTGGCAAAGACTGTCAAAGAGTACCTAAACACTAACAAGGGGAAGGGAGGTGAAAGCGCACCCCCATGCACCCCGCCGACGCGGCGCTAGGCTAGTTAATTTATTTATATCGTGATTGTCGATATCTCCAGGGACTGCACTTAGGTTCAACAGTTGTCTAGTTTCGGTGCACCGTCCCGCGCATGCGACTAAAGGACTTGTTATTGAGGCGCGAGGTACCGGGCAATCAATATTATCTGATTCGTGTCTCCGGGCGGTTGCACTTACTTACCTGTTGATAAAATATTAAAAATGACTAACATGGCGCAACAGACCGAAAAACCTGCTGCGCCTGCTGCGGTCATCAAGGAAACTATAATAGACAGTAAGTTATGTGTTTGCATGCGTTTGTGGTTTATGTTTACTAAAATAAATAATATAATAGAATAATAATATGGAATCAGGACATGCTATATGGGTGTGGTGTGAGGGGGGCAGCTGTCCTACATTGTTTTTGTATGCTCAGGTATCAGTACTTTCCATCCATCAGCCCTTGTAGGTCCACTGCTGGACATAGGCCTCCCCTAACTTGCGCCAATTTCTGAGATGTGGTCTCCATTAGAGGATCTTTCTTTCCCAACGGTTATCGGTCCTTCGCACTATGTGGCCATCCCACTGCTACTTCAGCCGGCTAAGTCTTTGAACTATGTCGGTTACCCTTGTTCGTCTACGGATCTCCTCATTTCTGATGCGATCACGTAGAGAAATACCGAGCATAGCCCTCTCCATAGCCCGCTGCGCTACTCTGAGCTTGTGGATTAAGCCAATAGTAAAGCACCACGTCTCGGATCCGTATGTCATCACTGGCAACACACACTGCCCGAACACCTTCAACTTCAGGCACTGAGGTGTTTTGGACGACAAGATATGACTGTTTCCCAGGCGTCCCAGGTTCGATTCTCGGCTAAGGGTGATTTCCTAGTTTCATCGCGATTATTTCCTTCACCAAATCAAGTGATAATTAAGTTTGCCCTTTGTTTCTTCTTTTTAAGAGGTGACATAACTGACATAAACACGTAAATAAATAAATATTTTTTTATTTTTATTGTAATATGCTCAGATTAAGGAAATAAAAGGTAATATGCATAATATAACTTTTGAAAATTAAAGAAGCATGCATGACTCGCACTCAGACCCGTTCGGGAAAACTTAATTTAAAACTACTAGGCTAGAACTGCTACAGGGGGTCTTATCTTGGGTGTTAGTAATGTTTTATTTATGTTGTCCAAGTCACCCATCCATCCAGCATCACACTATGTATAATAGTGCGGTGGTATGAGTATACAATGTAAGCGTTTGTTTTTTGTTACCTATTGTAATTCATAATTATTTATTGCGTCAAACATGGTACATAATAATATGTACAAAAGCTATTCAATTCAATTCAAATATTTTATTCAAAATTGGTTTGTATACAAATACTTTTTGAAAGTCATGTAAGCTACGCCAATGCTTCAACAAGGCCCTACTGTGAGAAGGGCCCGGGAGAAGAAGCAGCAAGAAACTACCGGGGTCTTTTTTCCTACTCACAGTTACAGATAGCACTTATTAAAAGTGTAATCTTTATGTAACTTAATTTAAAGAAATAAACTCGATTGTCATAATTAATACCACGAATCAATGCACACACCCGCATATTAGGGAACATACCAAAACCACGTAACCCATTTTTTCCAACTTTTTACCCCCCTCCCCCCCTTCGTGACCATCCGTAGTATATGAGAAGCCCCCCCCTCCCCCCAATTTTCACGTGGTAATTGATAAATACGGTTTTCAATACTTTTATGCAAAAACAGAGTTAAAAAATAATAATTTTACTTATATTATATTTGACGACTTGTGGCGCAATGGTTGCTAAAATATTGACTACGTGACAAAAACCTAAACCCTCCCCTCCCCTTTGTGACCAATCGTGGTGTTTTGAAGACCCCCCCCCCTAAATGAGGCACGTGGTTTTGGTATGTTCCCTTATGTGGAATAGTGTATTAATGTATTAATTCGTGTATTCGTGGTACTTATTATTTATGATTATCGAGTTTATTTCTTTAAATTAAGTTACATAAAGATTTAAATATTATATCAGATATTTTGTTTGTGAGTGGGATATTGTTTTGTTATCTGTATTGCCCTCAATCATCCGAACTGCACAATTAGAGGGTCACTCTGAAAACCAGCGGCCGTGGTTTTTCCGCGACCATAATGCTAAGCGTGAACCCTTTTCACCTTATATTTAAGTGTTATATTGTTTCCGTGTTCAATTTAAGAATTTAAGGTGAAATAATCATTTTTTTCTTTCTTTCTTTCTAATTATTCAGGTCGCACAACGCTAATCAAAAACCCGTAATGAGTGGCCTTCCTTTCTAACACTACCGCTTATCCTATCTGGCATTGTCAGGGTTGTATTTTTTAACCGACTTCAAAAAAAGGAGGATATTCTCAATTCGACTATTTTTTTTTTTCATGTTTGTTACCTCAGAACTTTGGACTGGGTGAACTGATTTTGATGATTCTTTTTTTAATCAAAAGCTGGTGCTTATCGTGTGGTCGCACATAAAGAGCGAGATCTGACAATGGCATCCATGTCAAAAGCATATAAGTCTTAAATTTGCATTAAGTGTGTGCGCGATAAATGGACGACTAACTCAATATCACGCCAACCGATTTCGATGATATAACAAATCTCGCGACAAAACTCGGTAGGGCTGCTTTTGCTGTTAGGAAAATAAGGCAGTATACAGACGTCGAAACTGCTAGGATAGTCTATTTTGCTTATTTCCACAGTGTTATGTCTTATGCCATCTTGCTGTGGGGCAAAGCAGCCAATATAAAACAAATTTTCATACTCCAGAAACGGGCTGTTAGGGCTATTTATAAACTTAGGTCTCGGGAATCTTTGCGTGAAAAGTTCAAGGAAATAGGTATACTTACAGTAGCTTCCCAGTATATCTTCAACAATGTAGTTTTTATACGGAAGAATATAAACGCGTATAAACAAAATTTTGATATTAATAATCGCCATACGAAAAGAATGCATCAATTAGTTACGCCTTCGTTCCGCCTAAGTAAAGTGCAGCGATCTTTCATAGGGCTTGGTATACATTTCTATAATAAAATCCCAAAATTAATACGTGACTTGCCAATAGAAACTTTCAAAAAACGCGTAAAGACACAATTGTTAGGCAAGGGATATTATAGTGTAGACGAGTATTTAAATGACAAAGACGCATGGAAATGACCAGCTCTGCAACCAGTTCCGCTCAGAATAGTAAATACTTTTGTATTATTATCTTTTTTTGTAATATTTTTTTAAAAGATGTGCTGAGGAGTTTCTTTAGGCTTTTCTTCTCCTCCACGACAAAGCACCTTCCGAAAAGCCAAAAAATGACGTGCATAAGTGTATCAGTGATATGAATAAAATATTTTGACTTTTGACTTTTGATGATTCTTTTTTTTATTGGATGTACTTCATTTAAAGTCGGTTCTTTTTTGTTAAAATTTTAGATTATGACAGAATAATATTATACGATTACGATGCTTTTAGGTTTTAAGTAATGATCTAAACATAATTGTATTCCGAGGTGTAGCCTTAATGACTTAATATTGTTGTTTCAGTTCATCTCCTGGCTAGCAAGACGTCATCAGCAAGTACCAAGGAATTAGGCGTGAAGTTGGAATCGATGAAAAACCAATCGATGAACCGCGACTTAATGGCGATATTAGGCTTTTCGGTAACGTTGTTGTCACGATAAACCTTATCACGTAGTGGTCAAAGTGAATGTTTCTGTGAAATCAAGAGCACGTTTGATCCTTGTCCAAGTTTTTTTCCACTACATTGTGTTTGTTTCATTTAAAAAAATCTAAGGGTAGGAAAGATTCTGAGCTTGAATAATGGTCAATCCTTTAACAAGCCATTATTAAGCCAGTATCTCCTCCTGGACACTAAGGAGGCCTAGAGCACACTCTGCCAAGTTGCTTCAGTGTGTACCTATTGGTGGAAGGGTTGGTGGCCAATCAAGTGTTTCTCTGCTATCGGAAGGCCTCCAACGTAGCTTAAGTTAAAAGCCGGGATGTCCTGCTTTGTGTTATCCAGAGCACTAAAGTGCCCAAGATTTACTACTCTCGGACTATATTTGGGATCAACAAAAGACGCAGGGTTATAAACGCTTTGATTCATCAGAACATTCCTAAAAGACCACCAAGTAGTAAATATACCATCATACCAACAAGTTAACCATGAAATTTTATTGTTCCAAGTAGTCTACATGCAATGATTTTAGAAAAAAAGGAATACATGCTACCAACTTTATAACAATGGAATATCACAAGGTAAAGCCTGATACTATTAACTATAACAAATAAAGAGTAATGTTATTTATCCACCAGCTCATTATTATGGATCAGTATATGAAATTATTTGTTGAGATACTGACGCCAAAAGGGGACACGTGGGAAGAAAACCTGCCCATGTATTGCAATATGACTACGTTCTGTTTATCGCTGCTGTTCTGTTATGGTACCATCAAGATTGGTGAAACGACAAAATTTAATCCCAGTCTGTACAAGGTAAGATTAACTACTTACTATGTATTGTATTAATTCTAAAAGTAGAGCACCACAAGTCGCGGTAACATTAGATAGTTTTACTAGTAATATTTAGTCATTGTTGGAACGAAGTTCCTTATCGCGCGTTATGAAAGGGGGCTAGAAGGAAAATTTTCTTACGAAAAGTTGGTACGATACTTTTTGAAGTGATTCAGAGAGTTTTACAGAGATGGCGCTGTAAAACTTTCTGAATCACGCTAGTAGCGTGAGCTCGTTTCATATTGCTGAATCACACTGCTGAGCGCGTAAAATACTTAAATTGAAAGGAACTTCGTTCCATCCGGGTGTCCTTTGACACCTCTCATGTTTTTTTTTTGTAAATATTGCACCTGCTTTAAGCCGAATAGCAATGATATTATAAGAAAAAAAGTAGATATGTCACTAGCACGCCGAATATGAAGATCGAAAGAGAGGTCAATTGACCTCTGTTTGCTCTTAGTCGCTCTATCAATACAAGACGAAATGCACGCTTTTGTTGTCAGAAGTGCTTGAAATTTGACATACAACGTTAAAATGCCTTCGTATTGTAGTGTGATTGGTGTAGTGAAACAAAAGATAAACTTGTGTGTTGTAGCTCTTTTCGGAACAGATTTTTTGGTTGATTTGTAAGGACATGACGTATCTGTATTTTTCTAAACATCATTGTCGAATAGATACATACGTCTTATACTGCCCACCTCATATTATAGCCTGGTAGAAGTACGCGTATCTATTTACGAGGAGCTATACGCCGTTGAAATATTGACACTATTGACCTTGCTGATCGGAGCCCGGAGAGGCCATGGCAATTTCCCGAGCAGTCCACATACAGTTTTAATTTTTAAAGCGACTTCAAATTTCAAACCCATACCTACCTGTTAAAATACCTATCTACAATATTTGCAGGCATACCTCAACAGATTTAAAGTGGTGACCATTATGCTAGTGCTGACGTTATTGACATACACCGAGCTTCCGTCTCCCTTTATCATCATCGACAGTCCGTGGGTCAGCGAGGTCAAGCAACTGCTGTGTGTTCCACTGTGCGCCGTCATCATTATCCTCTCGCTGTACCCCTACGTGGACAGAAAGTCCTTGTACCCCCTCGCAACGCTCCTCGGCGGCTACTTTGATATTCAAGTCGTTGTGTTGGTGCTGAAGCTTTTCAATAGGGACAAATATTAAAGATTTACATACACTGTAAAATAATAAAGGAAGAGAATGACTACTCGGCTTCACTGTTACTGTTGGCAATGGCATTGGCAATACCAATCTTCGATGTACTTGTAGGTAGATGTTTTATAAGTCAGTGCGTCTTTACCACTTATATAGTCTTATATATTATCGTCCTTAGGACCATTGCATTGACAAAGGATTAAAAAAAAATACTGTAGGTACGTAGGTATAAACGTGATTGATAGGTGTACCTATAGAAGTTATTTAGGTACTTAATTTACTCTTAGGTAGGTAATATCTACAACAAAATTAACGTCCGTAGTAAACTTGTATTATTGAAATAAATATTTTTCAGATTGCAGTTTACCTAAGTAGATAAGTAGAAATCTAAGTAGATTTCTTGGCTCATTTTTTTAATCCAATCCACATGTTTAGCCAACAGAAATAATATAACACAAAATCGTTTTGTATTTTGGAGATTCCCTAATAAATTTAGTTTTATTATATTATTTAATAGGTATCTTAGTTACAGCAGAACTGGAGTTAAAATTACCACCTTTTAGCTATCAAATATCAAAAAAAGATGGCAAATTAAAGGGCGCTTGGCCACAAGAGGGCGCTGACAAAGCATGTCTTAATTTTCGAGCGTTATTTTTTGGGATTCGAGAATTTTGTTTATCTTAAATTTCTTTCGGGAACTGGGAGACTTACTTTCAGAGAAAATTAAATCCAGGAGAATCCCGGAATTCCAGAAGAGGTGGGAAGCTTAGTTACATGTTTGCTTAGTATGAGTTTTATACTAAGGTAAACGTACGTAAACTAAAATTTGTATGGAACCGAAGCAGACCCATCTAGCGGCAGTGAAAAGAAAAGCTTCAGTCCCATACAAATTTTAGTGCGTGCGTTTACGTCCCCGTTGTCGTAAAACTCGTACAAAGCCATAGAACTATAATAATATATTATACTCGTTCAATGTAGGTACCTACTATATAAGCACACAGAACCTATCTGTCATGCACTTGAAATTTGTGTCATCTAATAGCTTTAATGAAAGAGAATTTGGATATAAACTATAAGTATATTATAGAATATTATTATTGTAATTGAATATTATTATTATTGTAATTGACTTGTTGACAAAGTTTAAATTAATAAGACAGCGAATGTATTTTCGTCAATAAAATAAAATTACTGTAGCAATCTTACTCGGGTTTTATTTAAAGGTCTGACCTGGATTTAAATATGCTTTTAAAATAATTAGTAATTAACATTATATTACGTTATTTTAGCCATATTGGGGCGGCTTAGAATACTAACCCCAATCCTACGCCGGATGGGTGTCATAAGAGGCGACTAAATCCGGACCGCTGGTGGTGGGGCCCCTCGGAGGGATTATATTGGTAGTATTGATTTTAATTGTTAATCAATACCATTATTACTATTATTATTTCTCCATAAGGTTCGCCTGGATAGCTACCACCCTTGAGCATGAGTCAGCCGCCAAACGACTCGTCGTGTTCCGGCTGGGGGCTCGAGAGTCAGTCCTTTCTTTCTGTTTTTCCTCTCTTTTTTGATCGGCAACGCATCAGTGATGCCTTTACTGATATCCATAGGTGATGATAGCCACTTACCATGGACGGTGGCTCTTCAGCTCGTTTGCCGGTTATTTCCATTAAAAATTCAGAAATTATAGATAAATGAAAATGGCTGTTGATGAACATTAAACCCCACCTTCTTTACTATAAAAGAACTAGAAGAATATCGATTAACTTTGAGAAAATAAGTTGCATACATGCTTGTGCAAAGCTAGATTTTCCATTGACATGTTACTATGACATCAGACAATATAAGTTTTAAATAAAAGGCGGTAGTAAGTAAAATATTTATAATTTATATTTACTAGAATAAATCACATTTGAGAATCAACATACTTAAAGTAATCTATATACAGCTACGACGTATTGTATGAGCGCGAGTTTACTCGCTTTAATGACAACAAAGCTTCCAACAATTTGCAACACTTACATTATAAACAACGAATTCGAATGTGTTTTTGTTCTTTTTACAATAATCATTTGATAACACCATTAATGGTCTTTCAAATACTGGGATTAGCAGAGCCGCTGTGTAACAAGGACTAAATAATTACCATAAATCAAATTAACTCAGAATTTGTTACTATTATTGAACACTGTTTATGTACACCACAAGTCTGTGCTAAACTCATAAGTGACGTCATTGTTTTATTCACAATACATAGAAAACGATTGAGAAATTGAATCCCTTGATCAGCTATAAGTACCTAACACATCTATAATTTTATTATAACATCGACAAGTTCGTTAAAATCATTATGATGATGATGAAATGAATATTATTTTTACTTTGAAGATTTTTTAGGGTTCCGTACGAAAAAACGAAAAACGGAACCCCTATAGGATCACTCCTGCGTCTGGGCGACCGCCCTTCACAGCCAATTTACTCCGAAACTACTAGACCAAATGAATAGAAAGGTACTCATGTACTTTTTTTAAGTTATATCTGATAAAAATTCAATCAAAGCAAACAATGTCATATCTCTAATTAATGATCATAAGAATAACTTTTCACATACAATTATGTTTAAAGTAGATTCTAAATGGTTGGCATGGTTACTTAGTTTTTTCGACTGGACACTTGCTGTGAGCTCTAGCTTTTAAAGCTTTACACGGACATAATGTGACTTAGTATTAGATAACAGTATATCTTCAAAAAGAGTTCCAAAACATAGCCAAAAACCTGTTATTTTACAGGAATGTCTGATATGTGTCACAGTCCCCTATGGGGTACGGATAAACTTGCGCGCATAATACAGGTTATATAGCATTGTAATCCTCGAATCTCACAGCATAATCACTACAGATATCGTTAACCGTTATTGGCAACTGTTATCGTTAATCGTTAGCGTAGAAAAATAGTTGAATATAATAAATTACCCAAATATCATGATATTTAATAACAACTATTGCTCGAATAGTTGATGAATGAATACCATTGAAGTATGATAGTCTTTTGTACCATATCATCCCTATAAATAAAAAAAAACTTTTTATTTATCTGAGAGTGCACAACAATATGTAAGAGTATTATATTTTTTGTGTTTCGACTGTAATCACTATGGAACATTTAAAGAAGTCATGAATATGATATTTGGCATTTTATCTAAGTACTTGTTTGTATGCATATATTAATTAATGTATATTTGAGATTAAACACTATTGTATGTACTTAAACACTATTTTATGTACGTACACTACAATAAAATCCATCGACAAACAGAGACAATGTGACCATCTGATCTGATGGTCTCTATAAAGGTAATACATGTAAAATTTCAGCTTTCTTGTTTTAAAATTTTGGATCGGAGTTACGATATGTCACTAATGTCAGTTAGCCGAGAAATACACAAAAGTCAAAGTCAAAGCTACGACCCATATGTCTCCTCTCACAATGTGAGGGTACAGGCCATAGTCTACCACGCTGGCCAAGTGGTAGACTTCACACACCCTTGAGAACCATTCATACACATAGACATATAGATTTTTATACACATACTAGTTGTTCACGTTTGTCGATGGTTAAAAATATAAATTACTCTATGACAGTTCATTGTCTATGGGGGAGTGGTTCTCTCGTCGTCGGGAAGTTAGCATGGCGGGCGCGCGAACTTGCTAATTCCAAATTATCGTTTTCGTTCTTTTTATCGTTTCTCGTTTTATCGTGGCGAGCACTTTGTGCAGGAGCCTAATCATATCATTTGTCGAGCTTGGAGAGCGAAACACTGGTGTAAGTCTGCGCAGCGTCAGTTAGCTCATAATATAGTAAGAAGAAGCATCGGTGAGTACCTTTTTAATCATACCCGTGCCTGTACCTAATTCTGCATGCTATCAGTCTCTCGCTCAAATACAGTCCACTAATATTATCGAAGGGTGCTTCGGCTAATAACTGAAGCACGTGATCTGGATATACTCTATCCGAATCATAAACACTAGTGGATACCCGGCGTGTTTCACTACGCTAAAAAATTTCTGATGACAATGACAGATCAGTGTTGACAGACTCTATTATATGTCATCTTTACTTATTATTAAAATTGTTGCATGACAAAAGTGGAAAATCGATTTTACCAATAAACTGAATATGCCTAATGCATTATTTTAGTGTTCAAAAACCACCTTCGGATTATTGTCTTTCGAATGAAACCATTTTGGGGCACATCCGTTGGATGGTTTCAAAGTCTATAGAGGACATATGTACATACATTTTTTGTGTTTTATCTATATACATAGATAGATCTAATTCTAAATACCTCTGGGGACTTGTGAGATTCGAGGATTACCAATCACCATTCACGTATCGCGTGGTCAATGACCGTTGGGTGGTCAGCGACCGTCAGTCGGCCAGCGTGAAGGTCTGGAAGCTGTGCAGCCAGGGTTGCTGGTGGAAGGACCGGGAGCCGTCCTCGACCGTCTGGAATGTTGCTAGCATCTCGCTCAACATTGTACCTGAGAGGAGTTCACTGCTGTTAGTTGAGGTACCTTATATCAATTGCGATCCAAAGGATATAAATAAAAGAAAATAGTTTTTTAAAATGGAAATAGCCGGCAAACGAGCTGACGATCCACCTATATTACTATCGTAAGTGGTTATCGCTGATGCGTTGCCGGCCAAGAAAGACAAAAGTTGAATAGAATAGAATAGAAAAGAAAGAACTGACTCAATCAAGAGGCGGATCTAATGGAGAAATAATAATAGTAATAATGGAATTAATGAACGATTACAAACAATAGTACCAATATATTGTCCCTACGATGGGCTCTACCATTAATTGGCCGGCTTTAGTCACCACATACGACATACAGCCTCTTTTTTCTTGGTCGGCAACGCATAACTGCCTTTTGATGTTACTGATGTCCATGCGCCACAGTGGCCATCTAATCAAACATTTCAGCTTTAAGCTTTATAATATAAAAATAAAATAAAACAACCACCGACATCTATTGGCCATTCAATAAAACTTGATACAACTAGCGACATCTAGCGAACGAGAAATGAAACTCAGCTAGACAGCGCGCACTCACGCCACTCACTATAGAAGTCGTCGTGCGTGTGCGTGTGGAGCATAAAACAACTACCGACATCTATTGGTCATTCAATAAAACTTGATACAACTAGCGACATCTAGCGAACGACAAATGAACCAGCAAGCCAGCGCGTACTCACTATAGAAGTCGTCGTGCGTGTGGTTGTTTAGCAGGTCGCAGAAGGCCACGAGGCTGCCCTCGTTGTGGTCGAGGCGCGCGGCGAGCTCCGCGTCCCGCGCCCAGCGCTGGTACAACGCCTGCAGCCCGCTGCGGCACACGCTCAGCAGGTCTGCTTGTTGGGGGGAACTGGCTGGAATAAATGCCAGATTTTTTTTTATCTCATTTATTTACATGTCAGTTCGATCGTATTACACAAACCTGTGTGCACAAACCGATGCCAGATGAATAAGTGCAAATGATCATGTCACGCAATAATTTATAATAGTAAGGTTACATATTGTTAGTACTTCTTCTTACACCTTTGTTATAACCTTGTAACATGTTATTTTCCATGACGAAATAAATGTTTCTTTCTTTCTGTTCTAAATTTCAAAATTAAACAAGTGCTTTAAAAAGTAAAAAAAACCGCCTGCTATCAAAAAGCTATCATGATATACCTTTTTGAAATCCTTATGATGAGCTCTTTAATTTGATACCCTTATTGTATTATTCGATTTATTTTTATTTTTTGTTACTTCAAAAAATGGCACCTCACAGCCACCATATTTGTTTTTTTTTAATTTTACTTATTTAAGAACACTCTCAAGACGAATTTCGAACGGTTTCGAAATATCGTGAATTTGACTTGCTAAAGTTTTATGTTTTTAAACTTCTATATTTTATTTAAATGAGATCCATACCAGCCTCGGTAGTCCCGGGGTCTTCCAACATAGAGGAGCATATCTTCAGAGCGTATACCATGACCTGCACCAGTATATTGTCGCACTTACATCTGCAAATCAAAACTTCAATGAGAACCTTACGATCCTCTGCAGTGTCGGCGTTAGAGCCACTGACGCCCCAGGCAAGAATATTGTAGGGCCCACATAAGAAATCCAAAATCGAGCTTTTTTGCTCGAAAAATTTTTTGTTGAACCAGTTTTTTTTGCTCCTCACTCCATATTTGGCACCCTAGGCCGTCGCCTATCCTTGCCTCCAGCCCCCCCTAACGCCGCCTCTGTCTGTATACAACCAACTCCGATCCGAGTATAAATAATTGGCTGTAAAGTAGATCCCTATTGCAGTACCCATCATTCAGTAAAGATCTACACTATCTTTTTACTGAACAATACTAATAATTGAGCTGCAAGAAAATCGAGACTTCAAGCAATACAATACAAAATCAAATTATTTAATGTCCACCACGTTTCTTTTTCTTCTCTCTTTTGTTGTGCCATGTTCATAAGCCATAGATCCATCTCATAGTAAATTACTATTAGATGGATCGTCATTTCGTTTCATTTGTCGGCTATCTCCATAAACTATTATAGTATAAATTAAAAAATTAAAAAAAAATCCTTATGATGAACTCTTTAATTTGATACCCATATTGCATTATTCTTTAAACAATGGCATCTCACAGCCACCATATTCGTTTTCTTTTAATTTCACTTATCTAAGAACACTTGGGTTATCAAGCCAAATCTAAGGTTATCTTAATTATATAAATCGGTACAGTGGTTTGGAAGATACGAGATAATAAAGAATATTACATGCATACATACATACAAACATACATACATACAAGATACACGCGAAAAACATAACCCTTCCTTGGCAGTCGGGTAAAATAAACTCATTGACTGACCTGCAATGATATTTAAAAACTATAGATACGTCATGCCCTTACAAATCAACCAAAAAATCTGTTCCGAAAAGAGCTACAACACACACACGTTTATCTTTTGTTTCATTACACCGATCACAATACAACAATACACGAAGGCATTTTAACGTTGTACTCGTATGTCAAATCTCAAGCACTTCTGACAACAAAAGCGTGCACAATGCATATCGTCTTGTATTGACAGAGCGACTACGAACAAACAGAGGTCAATCGACCTCTCTTTCGATCTTCATATTCGGCGCGCTAGTGACATATCTACCTCTTTTTTACTTATAATATCATTGCAGACCTGGCCTTCTGTTCCCCGTCTGCAGTAGAGAGGAACATGGAGTGTAGTTGCAGCAACCCACGGGTGGTCGCCACCAACTCTTCCGTCAGTCGCTGTCCTTCCATACACTTCACTGCCGTCTCCAACTGTCTGAGGAACACTTGCAGGAGACACGTGTCTGGAAATAACATCCCAGTTACATTTTTAAACACTTTTCAAAGACAGATCTCTAAAGTATGGTTCAATATTCAAGATCTTTTCTGCGTACATGCTAACTGTAGAATGAGCTTTTGACTTTCTTGACTTGAGCTTGATATTTCCGTCTGAGATATTTTTATTTATTTATTCTTTATTGAACCTTACACAAGTAAAGGAACAAAAGGCGGACTTAATGCTAAAAGCATTCTCTGCCAGTCAACCTTAGGGCAGTGGGAGAACAAAGAAGGCGGTGACAACAAAGAAAGAGAAGAGTAAAAATTAATGATAAGTCATATCAAGGAAAGGAATAAAAGGTATAAAACGATTATGAACGAATTAAAAAATATATATATATATATATAATATATATGTAAATAACATATACATAAATATAAATATTATACATACATTTGCATACATATTCATATATAACTACATGCACATATATACATAGATCATACACATATAATTATATATTACATACATAGATTTGTGAATGATGATGATGGCTGTGACTCCTATTTATCATTATAAACTAATGAGAGGTAATGAGCGTGAAGCTGTTTTTTAAAAGAGTACTTACTACAATTACTAGTGGCCCTTCTCAAATTGAGGGGTAGAGCGTTCCAGAGACTGATAGCTTGAGCAGTGAACGAGTAGTGAAGGAAGCCAGTACGGTGAGAAGGAATGGAGAGAGCCAGAGTCTCAGAAGAACGAAGCTGCCGGTCGTGAGTGTCGCATTGAAATTGGAATTTGCATTTCAAATAGTCAGGGGCGAATTTGTCATATAAGATAGAGAAAAGAGTGCAGAGTAACCTTTTGTGCCTTCGCTGCCGTATAGGAAGCCATTTCAGTTGAGCGCGGTAAGAGGAAACGTGATCATATTTTCGCAGACAAAAGATAAAACGAATACTGTTATTTATTAGTCGATCCAGTTTGTCCAAGAGATCCTCATTTAAATCAGGGCAACACACATCAGCATAATCAATGATGGGGAAGATGAGAGCCTGCACCAATGCAACCTTTAACTTAATCGGAAGAAAGTTTCGGAGACGATTTAATGCACTTAGCTTAGCAATCACCGAACTACTAATGTGTTTGATCTGCGTAGACCAGCTTAATGTTGAATCAAAATACAGTCCAAGATTCTTGACAGCAGGCGAGAAGGGGATCGGTGAACCGTTAAACGTGACAGGTGCAACGGAACTCATGTCAAACTTAGCCAACTGCCGACTGCTTCCAAAAATTATAGCCTGGCATTTGATGGGATTAACTGTGATACCAAAATTAACAGACCAGAGAAGCAAGGTATTTAAATCAATGTTCAGTTTATTTATTGCGGTGTTGATAGACTCGATGTCTGCTTGAGCGTAAATTTGGAGATCATCGGCATATAAATGATAAGAGCAGCTCAGCTGGGTAGACAAGAAATTTATGAAAAGGGAAAACAAAAGAGGAGATAAAATTCCCCCCTGCGGAACGCCAGCAGTAGTGCCGCACCAGTTAGACAAATTATTACCATGTCGAACAGCTTGCTGACGGTCACGTAGGTAGGACGAAAACCAATTAATTGAGTTAGCATCTAAATTTCTGAATTTAGATGCTGGAGCATAGCAAGAAGGATGTCATGGTCAACCATGTTGAAAGCGTTGCTAAAGTCGACCAATACGAGTACCGTGACCATTTTATCCTCCATGCCTCCCCGAATGTCATCTGAAACTTTGATTAGAGCAGTTGTCGTACTGTGCCCAACTCGAAATCCCGACTGATATTTGGACAGGAAATTTACATTGTGTAAAAATGTGGACGCTTGTTGATAAACGGTGCACTCCAGTAGCTTAGACATGAAGGGTAAGATGGAAATTGGCCTAAAATTATTAAGAAGAGTAGGGTTGGCAATTTTGGGAAGAGGAATTACATAGGCCTTACGCCACAAAGAAGGAAAAACTCCAGACGACAAAGAGAAGTTGATGATGTGAGTAATGACTGGAATGAGGTGATCGAGAACAGGAAAAATCATAGCACGACTCACATCATCACAGCCCACTGCCTTGGTCTTGATAGAAGAAAATAATTTTCTTATGTGCTCAACTGAAGTGCAAGCAAGAGAAAACGAATTAAGTTGAGAAGTGGCTAAGGAAGCTAATTTAGCAATAGTTTGAGCTTCGATGAACGGGTTAAGAGGAGAAATCGTGGAAAAGTGTGAATTTAAGGCATCAAGAGAAAAAGGAATTTCGTTTTTGCTAGACAGCTTACCAAATCCAAGAGAGTTTAAAAATTTCCAAATATCAGCCGAAGAAGAATTAATAACATTGTCAAAGAAATACCGTCGCTTTGCTGCCCTTACCATTTGGTTGCAACGATTACGAGCAGTTTTGTATAAACACCAATTTTCGTCGCATCTGTCACGCTTAAATACCCGAAAAGCTCTGTCGCGTCGCGTCATAGCCATACGGACACCTCTCGTGATCCACGGTGCTGGTGGTCTCTTCACACGTACTTTTTCTACCGGAGCATGTTTATCGAACAGCATAATGATTAAATCGTTAAACAATAAAACTTTCTCGTCAACTGTTGAAGCATTATACACCGGTGAAAAGTCGATTGATGACGCATCTTTATTTAAAGCAATCGAGTCAATTCTATTAAATCGTCTCATCCAGATAACGTCCGGTTTCTTTTTAGCAGGTTCCCGGAGTACTATGAGATGGTCTATTTCAAAACAGTTGTAAATGACTTCTCTGCTGTCCACATGAGGAGGCAACGGTGGCCAATTACCATGAGGCCACCCGTGAAAAATAAACATACCTACTATCAAAGTATTGCGTGGACGCAAATAAAATGCCAAAGTACTAGTACTAGTAGTTTACTTCCTTTATTTCTTATTCTTGTGCACATTTACATTATTAAAACTTACTTTAAACCTGACTGATCAGCATTCAGAATTCAGACATGGAGACGGGACGGAAGGTAGAGTTGTCATATAAACTACATCCGAACAACATAATATGTAACATAGATAATAAATGTACCATATACACTAACACCTACCTTTTTTAAACACAAGCACGCCCTGATCGTAATCATACTTCAGATTGGCGCCTCCAGAGCAGAGCGTTCTGACGTCCACCTGGCAAGTGGTGACCACCGTCAACAGACGGCACGGCACAAACAACATGGCGCGACACGACACCGCCCGTCGGATGACCGCTGCCACCCGCCCGGGGTCAGGGTGACCCCCGCCGGGGTCTCGGTGACCCCCACCGGGGTCGCAGTGACCCCGTGCCACAGTCTCCACCAGCGACACTATCGCTAACACCAACCCGCTGTAGAACACACCGCAACACTGCAAGTGAAATATGAAGTCAAGAGTGAGTAAGCTTTTACTAAGATACGCCCCAACTCAGAGTCTCTAACGGTTACTTTAATCGCTCCTTACCTCCTACTTACACTGTAAATGATAATTAGGGCCAGCGTGGGGGGGGGGGCGCATTTGGGGTGAGGAGCAAAAAAATAGGAAAAATATAATTCTTAATAAACATTCCCATTGGGGTTCAGCAAAAAAAGGTCGATTTTGATTTTCTTTTATGGGCGCCACAATATTCTTGCCTGGAGCGTCAGTGGCTCTAACGCCGGCACTGATGACAATGTAATACTGCACCAACTTACATTATTATCCAACAAGATACAGATCCCACACAGCAGGTCTAACAGCTCGTGCAGTCTATCCGCGCGGTGCGCGGGGCCAGCCAGCAGCCGCAGCGCCCTAGCGTCGTCTAGAACAGTCCGCAGTATAGCCGTCAGCCGCCGCGCCAGGATACACTGCTCCTCCTTGAACAGCGCCCTGAAACCTTTACTCTGTCAAACTATGGCTTTTTACCAATGATATTATATGTATAAAAAGAGGTAGATATGCCAAGACGGCGCTGAAATTACATCAGTCGAATTTAGTCAAGTGTAGCGATTTTAATTCAGACAGTTGATAGCTGCCTCTGAGTGATGCCGTCTAGTTGTCTTTTATTATGGTTTTAGTAGTGCCATCCCTTTTACATAATTTACCAATGTAATAGTAATTTGTGTAGTGAAACAAAAGATAAACGTGTGTGTGTTGTAGCTCGGTCGGAACAGATTTTTTGGTTGATTTGTAAGGGCATAACGTATCTATAGTTTAATATCATTGCTTTTTGCCCACGACGGACGGAAAGGAATGGAGCATTTGGGGTTAGAGGTTGGTTGTTTGCTTGTATGTATGTATGTTAAGGTTTTTTATGAAAACTACTGGGCCAATTTCATTGCGGTTTTTTGCATTCAAAAGGTATTATTATAGAGCAGGTTCATAGATATGTTTTATGGCGGTAAACCACCAGGGGGCGCTGCAGTAGTCTTATAATTGTTAGCTACGGTAGGGATTTCGTCCTTTTTCTTTTTTGTTTACATCCCGCGTTGTTGTTGTGTCGTGCCGTGAGGTTCTATTTTCAAAATCGACTGAACCCCTTGAAAACAGTTGCCAACTGGCAACAGTTCACTGCGCAAACATCGTGTTAGAGGTGTCGGTTCTATACCTAGAGAAATAATAGTTCAAAGATGTAAACGACTTCAAAAAAAGGAGGAGGTTTTCAACTGTATTTTTTATGTATGTTACCTCATAACTTTTTACAGGGTGCACAAATGATGATTCTTTTTATATTCGAAAGCTGATGCTTCTCCTGTGCTCCTATTTAAGTCTGAGCCAGATCTGAGGAGGTACTTTTTGATTTATCCCCAATAATGCGTATTTCATTGACTTCGACTACGATTTCTTTGCAATAGGTTATTTTTTGGTAAAGTTCTGATTATCCTAATACCTAATAATAATTTTAAAAGTCTGAGCCAAGCTTCACACATTCGCTGCGTCACGGCAACTATTTTGCCGTATTTGACAGTCCGCCAGTTTGTTGTCCTTGTTTTGCGCGCGGTACGGGGGTGATCTAACTATGTTCCTTTACGTGTAGAAAAGAGACAGTAGTCATTTCAATATTGTAGCTTTTAATAATATGGCAAAATACTTGCCGTAACGCCCGATTTACACGTATTAAGTAGTTAAGTAGATAACTAAATTTTAAGTAAATTAATACGTGTAAACGGACAATTTAGTAACTTTTTAGTTAAAATTTACTTATCTACTTAACTACTTAATACGTGTAAATCGGACTTAACGCAGTGAATGTGTTAAGCATGGTTTATCAATTTCACCCTAAGAATGTATGTATGTAAACGAACTCACTTGCCAGAGATCAAGTCCCGCTCCCCCACCACCAAGTACTGGGTGGTGGCGTCCAGGTACCGCGCGTCCATCTCCTTCTGGAACGCTGACGTCATTCTCTTTGACACCGCTTCCAGCTCGCAGCGCACGCCCTCTAGCGCCAAGAGCGTGGACTCCAATATCTGCATTGCAATGTGGTAACATTTTTTTTATGGAAATAGCCGGCAAACGAGCTGACGATCCACCTGATGATAAGTGGCTATCGTCGCCCATGGACATCAGTAACACCAAAGGCATCACTGATGCGTTGTCGGCCAAGAAAGTAAGAAAAAAAGACAGAAAGAACTGGCTCTCAAGCCCCCAGCCGGAACACGACGAGTCGTTTGGCGGCTGACTTATGCTCGACATTAATTAAATATTAAATTAATACGTACTGACGTTTATTTCGTCATAGGAAAACTGCTCACTTAATAAAAGTTCAATTTTACCAAACTCAAACATGTGTGTGTGTGTGTCTGTTTGTGTGCGTACCTGCGCGTGCGCGTTTGTATGTATGTGTGTGTGTGTGTGTGGTTGAATAATAAATATGTATAAATAACTCACTTTATTGTAATGTTCCTGGGCTTTCTCAACTTCATTATTGCATGCAGCAATACACATTAGATCCTCATAAATTGAGCTCAAATTTAATTTCACTTTCGCCGTACTGCCAACAACTTCGATACTAGAGCAAGGTCTGTAGAAACTGTTCAATATTCTGGATTTATTTGGCGAAAATTCGGTGGGTCGCTTCAGTTTCTCGTTGTAGTCCAGTATGGAATGTTGCGGTTCGGTTGGCGACTCCATTATGAGGGGTAGGATTGAAGTCAACTTTGTTTTGTCTGAAAAAAGAGAACAGTTTTAATATAGCTACGGATGGCCCACTACTGAGCACGGGTCCCTCATCTTGAGGAGACCTAAAGCATACTCCACCACGCTGCTCAAGAGCGGGTTAGTTGGAGAGGTTAGTCCCGAATCCGAGTGTCGGAAATATTCGGAAGTCGGGACCGACGGCTATACATGTCCTCCGAAGCACGAAATGCTCAAGAATTTTTTGCCACTAGCGGTCACCTATTGAACTACCGACCGCGCCCGCTGTTGATTAACTCGGTCAATCGCTCATGATTGAGACAAGCTGCCAGGCCAAGTCTTTATTTTTTTGGACGGTCACAGGCGAATGAAAGATGCCTGCCCTAGGGACAATGGAAGATTGTACCTATTATTCGATGCGGCAAGGCTAAAATCACGTAGTTCGGAAAACTTTTAACGGCGCTACTTTTCGCTTGCGAGAAGAAAATTTATGTGGAACTAGCTGTTGCCCGCAGCTTTGCATACGGAAATTAAGTTTTAACTTATTCAAACTTTTATCCTGTTTTCCCGGGAAACCTTTTAATTTTCCGGGATGAAAAGTTATCCAAAATATGACCCAAGGTATCACTAACTACTTTACCAATTTTTATGTGATGCCTGGACAGACAAACAGACACTTTGAGTTTTATTATAGTATAGCTGTTCTGACGGGTCCTTCTTCTAATGAAATGAAATCATTGACAAAAACATACCTATTCTACAAGGTTTGCTAAGCTTCAGGAACGGTCGGATGTTCTCGGTTTGCGCAGTGGTAGATACGGTTTTTACTTTCTTGGCGGGGGATGCCACCATGCTTGGAACGATCAAAGTGTTGTTGAGCCTAAAATTAAAACAATGAAAAGTTTGTATTAAAAGTAAATTTTTGAGAATCTTGCGTATGGAGTAAGAGGAATAGTTTGATTTGTTATCCTGCAGAGCAAACAAATTCTGTTGATCATGCATAAATAGTCATTGCTGATGTATTTTGAGAGTAGTAGATTCAGTTTCCATGACAGACCAGACAAATGGAAATAAACGGGCCTTAAGGACTCAAAAAAGAAAGAAAGAAAGAGAAGACAGAGAGATGAGAGACTACAGAAGGTGGCCTTTGCCATGAGACACACCAATGTGGTCATATAAATAACTAGTGGATACCCGGTGTGTTCCACTATGCTAAAAAAATTCTCATGAGAATGAAAGATCAGTGTTTTTTTGTTGACGTTGATGTTGATGCACCATCTATATATATTATCTCCAAAATGTTGTATGGGACAAGTGGAAAATCGACTTTATCAATGGACCAAATATGCTTAGTGCATTATTTTAGTGGTTTCAAACCACCTTCAGATTATTGCCTTTCAAATGAAACCATTTTGAGGCATAACGGTTGGATGGATTCAAAGTCTATAAAGGCCATCTGTACAAACATTTTTTGTGTTTTATCGTATATCATGTATAGATTACATTGATTTTGTGGCAAAAGTGCTAATAAAAATACTTACCTAGATATATCATTTCCAGCTACAGTTATTTGAGTAAGTTTAATTTTATTTGATTCTAGCATTTTGCATTTTTCTTTCATACTTATTATCTCTAAGTTCTAAAAGAAAAAATAATTAAAAATTAACACATTCTAAAAGACATATCATTTTACCATAGTTGTGAAGCATCACAGTTACAAGAGAGGAGTTCCATCCCAGTCTTTTGGAGAAGCAATATATTTGTCATCAATCTCAAATGATACCAGGTTGGTCATAAGTGACTATGGACAACTAACCATTTGAGACCCATTCATTTACCACAGAACAATTATAAAACTGTTTCATTATCATTTGCAAAATTTACATAGCACAATTTCATTTCATATTAAAAATAAAATGTTATATTTACTTTTGTATCCAGCTGTGTCTTTAAATCAGACAACTGCTTATTAACTACATTTAATTTCTCACTCCACTGTATCTGTGCTTGTTCGTTAACTTTTATCTTATCCAGCCTGGCGTTATCCACAGCTATTTGGCATGTTTTCAGCTGAGTACGCAATATTGATGCCTCCCCTTCCTTGGTAACACACTTCTCTAACAAAATGCCATTCTCCGATTTCAACTTTGCATTCTGCTCCTTAAGCTCAAGTAACTGTCTGTATACGTAATTAGTGTCCTTTGTGTCTAACACCTTGTCATTAAAGTAGTTGTCCGTCAAATCTATTGTTTCTGTTACTTTACTTGATATACCACGTAAGGGGGAAGATATGCGATCACACTTGTCTTTTAAATTCGTTGAGATTGTATTTGTCTGGCCAGCAGATGGTTTTTTGAACGAGAATATGCCTCTGGAGGTGCTCGGACTTGGTCCACTCGGTAGTTGGGTGCTGCTCAATGCCGGTTGCCTGAACTGGCTATATGTCGGCAGCATGCTGGCATTGCAAGCTTGCTCGCATGCTTGGCTCGCTTGTAGGAGCAATTCGTCATCAATATCGTCAAACTGGTTCTCCACTGCAAGAACCATGAAAATGTATTACTATGCAAACTTGTGAAAAACTAATAATATAAATAAGTAAAATTTAATGTCCCTTGCTTCTTTTGTGGTAGGCAATCCATCAGATAGTGATGTCCTTCAGCGATGGTGACTGTAGTGTATGCAAGCTGAGCAGTGAAGGCATGCATGATACTAAAAGTAGTCACCTGGGAGCAGTTGAGGCAGACCCGGGCACGAATGGACGTGTGCTTTGGTTTGTGCGTAACCGTTATTCTAATGCTTCTGGATATACCGTACAAACCTCACTACAGTAACCACTTACCATCAAGTGGTTCATCTGCTTGTAGCTCCACTAGTTACTTAAAATAACATGGGGTCTTGGATGCTTTCAATATTTTTAAAAAGTTTTATGTTAAATAAAAGTTTTCTACCATTATTGGATCCTGCATTCTGACTGAGAGGAAAATTATGATCTGAAACATTTACATCAAGTCTTGGCTTTTTTCTATCACCACTCTGCTGCGGAGAATTAAACCTCTTAGACATTTCTGAGAAACACCTGGTAGTTCATCTCCGTATTCATACCCGAAAATCAACTTATGGCGCTTGGTTTATTTAACAATTATATTTTTAGCAACAAAAACCAAGAAAGAAATAACCATGAATTTGTAATTTGTATTTTGTTTGACATACACAGGACAGTGACACTGACACCTGACTGAGTACAATACAGGGTTGGATTTAGAGGTACGTTGAAAAATATAGATAATAGTAGGTACAAAAATGAAAAGTATAATTTTATACAAAAATTATAGTACACTCAGTGTTGCCAACAGTAGTTTTGAGAAAAATAAGTAGTAGATAGACATAAGACAGCAATACTTTTACTTTCAAGTCAAGTAATACGAAGTTTTGTTACTATAATACTCGCATCTGGACTATGTGGAATATTTATATGGGTTAATTAAAATTTTGGTATACTCCGTCCACAAATCTTAGAGACTAAAATGACAATCGCTAATGTCAAAGTTCGAAATAATGATACCAGCTAAATTTGTGCGATCTACTTTTCCGGTTTTTTGAATCGTAAACGATTTTGTAAGAATAGTGAGAAGTTTGAACTAATTGAAAAAATCATTCAGTTAGTAGCAATATTATCATTGATAAGACGATAAAACTTATTTCACTCAAAACTTATTGCCTGAGGCATATAATAGTCGATGAGATGTTTCGGATATCTCAATTTTTATATATCAAAATAGTTTTTAATAGACGTTGGTCGTGATTCTGATGATACATTTTACAGTGATAGCACTAGGTCTGATTCTGAATAAAGTTATGATATAAATATTTTTGATGTGTTTAAGTTATTACTAAATCCTTCATCGTTTAAAATAAATTTATTTAATCCCACTAATATTGATGCAATTTTGAACTTATTTAGTACTTGGCTGTATAGTATAAAATTAGCTGTATACCGAATACCATAACCAAATACTCGTTCTTGTAAGTAGAATAACTTTTAAGTTTAGTTAATTAGGGTAAATATATTATGGATATAATTATATTCGATATGATTGCTTAAACTTATTTTTCTATCAGTTTTAGGGACTCTTTAATACAAATATTCGACCCACCGTAAAAACTGCGAATATTTTTCCGATTTACTTTTCGGTTTATGGTCATCACTATTTAATTTGCGCCCGAAACTGGTCACCCATGAAACGTCAATTTAGTCTCTAAGATTTGTGGACAGGGTATAATATTTGATTTTTAATTGGTTATTTTGATAACTTTAATAAATAGATACATTTAATGGTCAAGTTGGTAGATATGGCATCACTGAGTACACTTTCATCAATTCGGTCGGATACACGCACTATCGAAATATTCAATTATGACCACAGAACATTATTTACATATACATATACCCTATTATGACGTAAAGCTAAGCATTCGGGAGCAAACTTAAAATTATAGTATTTTAGCGTACCATACTTATACTCTATTTTTTAATTCCGCAAACCGTAATGACGTTTCCTGTGTTGCACGATTTTATTACTTCTTAATTAGTGATGTACCGCAATCGGAAAGGTGTTTACGATCTATGATTGTTTTCCGATATTTGTGTTTGAAATAAATACAAAGGGTAATTAAAAATAAAAGGCAGATAATTTTATAGAATATAATTTATTCAGACTCAGAATCTATGTCAGAACCATAGAGGCAGAGGCATCTGAATCGCTACCAACTTCTATTATAAAATGTTCGATCATGTTGTCGATGACATAGCCTAAATTGCGCATTTCATTTTCTATTTTTATTACGTGTGATATGCAATCACTCCATCGCTGCGGTGTCACTAGCTGAAGTCCTTCTTTAAATAATTTTTCAACTTCAGTCAGTTTAAAAGATTTATTATTTTTCGCTACGTGCCCCTTAACCTGTGTCTATATAAAATAATGGTAACCGCTAAAAACAATAAATATCATACGATTCAAAGAACCGGAATCCTGGAGCGGCTCTAGCCATAAACAACTGGCAACATTATTTTAGCTTTTGACATTAGCGCCTGTCAAATCGGTTTGCGGAATTAAAAAATAGAGTATAGATGTGGATAGTACATAGTACAAAGGGCGAAATGAGAGTAGAAATACTATAATTATAGTACAAAATTCAACCCTGGTACAATACAAACATAAAACAGTTAAACACTTGACACTTGACAGAACGTAAGACCGAATGTGACATCTGACAACATGTCAAATGTCAGAAGGAACTAAAGTAACTTTTTTATACACTATACTACATCTATGGTCAGAAGAGTGTAGCTTTTTGGAGAACGCTATGCTCTTAGATCGATGGTGGTAAATTAAGATTTCATTTCTAATCTCTATTCTCTACCTTCAGATTCTCGATCTGCAGCTTAAACTTTTCGAAAGATAAAGTTAGCTTCAAAATATCCTCTACTAAAAAAACGCATACCGAAAACTAAGTAAAGTAAATCATTGATACCGTCAAAATTATCGGTATTAACAGTGAAATTCAGGGTAAAAATAATTCAATACACGTGTTACGTGCTACAAAACTCCTCTTTATTAACGGTTACTTTACGTAAAAGTAAATCAATAAGCTTAATTTAATAAAGATGTCATCTATTAAATTACTTCATAATAAACAAAATAACAAGTTGTTATTTCGTTATTTACTGAATACACATCCCTTGAACCATAAACAACATTTAGACGCGGAGAAGTTTATACAATGCTCTTGCTTTATGGTTTAGTTCGTCGTGGAAATCTGACTAGAGCACTTGTGTACCATGTCTATCGAATTAAAACTTGGTGATTTAGTTTGGTATGCAGTTTAAAATACATTTAAATGATTAGTACAGTGGGATAAATAATGTCCGAATTTTTAATGTGGTATTTTTTCTTGTTTCAGGGCTAAAATGAAGGGTTTCAGCCCGTGGCCCGGCCGGGTGAGTTATCATTAAGCTTTAAAAATTTTTAGCACCTTATATACAGTAAATATTATATTAAATTATCTTAATTGCGTCCAATTAAACTTCTTCCATAAACAAATTGACAATTTATAAACAAACAATTTAAAGCGGGAAATTTTGGGTGAGTGGTTAGGACGCTATACGAGTCAGTGCGATTGGATGTAGCGTTAAAAGTTGATTAAAACAATACCTCGAAAATTTGTTTAAAACACTGGCAAATTTGTTTTCAGTCCTTATTTGTAAACACTGGAACATGGGTCGTCCTTGTCGTACTCATCCCTTTATACTAGTAGTAAGAAAGGGATGGGAAGTGAAATATTTCTTGTACGTGAGGGCAAAGACCGCTCTCAATGCTGGTTAACTAAAAACATTGATTTACACGGAATCTTACAGTAATAAAACTACAATCAAAATGTAATTCATTTAAATTTATTTGTGTAGGCATGTGTACAGATTTATTAACAAATAAAATAAATTATTTTTTATAAACAACAACCAAGGAACATTAATTTTTAACTTATAATGTCCCTCCTATATTCTGTAAGCTTATTGTAGTATAGGTTTAGTTATAGAAAAATTTATATTATAAATATTAGGTGTATCTTAAGAGGCGACTAAATCCAACCTGCTGGTGGTAGAGCCCCTCGGAGGGATTGTATTGGTATTATTGATTATCTAAAAATATTAAGATTTCCCAATATCCTTCATCCAAACGCTCCCCAGTGTTTAGACATTCTATTCATACCATATGTTGTACCTTGATAAAGTGTCGCCTGCAAAAGCTAAACTTTGTTTTGTTTCTCATTTTTCAGGTAGCCATTCCTACTCCTGAGCTGAAACCTCCAAAGAAGACTACCAATGTCCAATGCATTTACTTCTTTGGAACTAATAATTAGTGAGTATTAACATCATGCCATAAAAAATATTCTTATATAGTGGCGTAGCTAGTCCTAAGCAGGCCCTGTATAATAACTTCTTGAAGAGTACCCGCTTCAAACTTAGCTGTAAAATTTCGGGAGTAGAAAAGGGCGCTAACAGTGAGTGGTCTTTGTACGTCGATAAAAGGGTGCTTGGTTTGTCACTAGATGAGGCACTAGTAAGCTACTATTTAGGGCCCCTGTAGGCTTGGCGCCCCGTATAATTAATACAGCTGACACAGCGGTAGCTACGCCCTTATTATCATGGTCAAATAGCATTTAATTTTGTATTTATAAATTATCAGAAAACACTCTAAAGTCTCCATAATGTTCATATGTCTTGGCCAGAATGGAAACTATTTCTTTTACCTTCCATATTGAGAGAAAAGACTCCGGTCTTAGGCATGGGATAGTAAATTTTACAGAAGTCAAGTGGGATAGTAAGTTGTTGTTCCATAATACATAATGGTAAATCTATACTTTGACGGGTGCAAAGTAAAAAAAGTTCATCTGCATTATAACTGCTTTATACATAACTCTTTTTACTTTGCACCATCAACTTGTTTATAAAGGTAAGTGTATACCTATAATTATTTATAGGACAAGAATTTGAAGTTAATTTATTTCTGCTTTGGAATGGCTGATACCAAGGTGATTGATTGAAAGAAATATGTACCATATAACCATGTACAAATATTTTAATGATGAAAAATTATTTTATTATAATTCTCATACATGTATTACAATTATTTTATACAAACCCGTTTTGAAATGACTCAAAATGAGTGAGAACCAAAAAGAATAGATAAGTATAATTATAAATATATATTAGTGCTTGACAACCTGTGTGGCATAATGGTTACCAGAATGCCATACCAAGGATTCTAAGTTCCATTCCCAGCAAGGTGGATTTTTTATTTATTTATTCCAAAATTACACTAACAATACAGGTAAAGCCTAATGCGTTAGCATAATTATTAAGAAAAATAAATTGTAATGTTAACATTAAAAATAATAATATACTATTTTTAATCAATACCTGTTACTTAATAAATTAAAACTCCTATGTTAAATATTAATAAAATCATACAAATGTCAAAATCAAATATACCTGTCAAATAATAATGAATTTGAATGATGAGTTTGAAATTCTGTTCTCGGTCTGGGTGTGTGTGTGTTCTTGTCTTTGTGTGTTGCCCATGGCACACACGAGCCCACAATACAGGGAATCTATTGTGAGGCTATAAGTGTAGAGCATTATTTATTTATTGTAATTATGTTGTCTTTAGACTTACATTTTGCATTTTGTAAAATTTTATTAGTAAAATAACCAAATATAATGTTTATTGCACCTTCATAAAATATCTCATTTTTATTCAATAAATGTGGCTTATAGAAATTAGGATCCTTTATTTAGTTGTATGTATATGGCCACTAACCCCTCCACCAATCCGCACTGGAGCAGCGTGGTGGAGACGCTCTAGGCCTCCTCAAGAGGAGGGACCCGTGCCCAGTAGTGGGCCATTAATGGGTTGAAACCAATGTATATTGGCTTTGTAAGCACAAGATACCTGTTTAAAAAAAATGATGATTGTTTTTAAATTATTTTAAGAAACTTTTTTATTTGTTTTTTCTTTACTAAGAATTTTTCTTATACCAAATAGATCCAAATAAAAGAAACTTCAAAGTTCTCCAAAGAATTCCAAATCTTTCAACAATTTGTGTATCCTGACAGTTATCTGGACTAGCTACTCTTAAGCTTGTAAACATGCAAGCTGATGAGCCGTCTGATGTTAGCACACTGAGCAAGACAGGTCAAAACTCTAATCAAATTGCTCACTGGACATTGCAGGATCAATAGACATCCACAGATGATTGGCCTGAGCACATTGCAAAGTGCAGATTCTGCAGTGAGACATAGGAAACACCCACCCTCATACTTTTGAATGCCTTAGGTCACTGCTTTCTAGGCAGTTAGTTAATCCCATCCAACCAAGTCAAAAATTTTGACCTAGGACCATAAGATACATACCGTTTGTCCGCACAGTAGGATGTGTTGCCGGCCAAGAAAGAGAAGAAAAAGAAGGAAAGGCGTTGGTGATGCCTTAGGAGTTATTGATATCCGTAGGTGACCGTAGGTGATCCGTAGGTGATCGTAATGTGGCTCTACTCGTTTATTATGTAGTTAAAAAAAATACAACTAATAACCTTAATTATGGAACTGTCATAAGAATTAGTCCCCCCCATTATTATCCTCGCTGAGTTCTTACGATAAAAAACTTTTTGAGCTTTTCCGTGCTTCGGAGGGTACATAGCCGTCAGTTCCGGTTTCGACAAGGCCTTCGGGCGGCACGAAAATATCCGGTTGGCCACTAATCCCTCCACTGGATAGAAGTAGCGTGATGCAAAATTAACGCGTAAAGCATTAATTATTAAAAATATAGGGTAAAGTACCCAATGATTGACACCCTATGCGTTTACTCTAGAATTTTTTAATTTTAATGATGTCTGCTTTAAAATTATGTAGTTATATTGTACTTCTACTAAGGAGCAGATTAATACATATTGTATGTAGTTTTAATTATTTAATTATGAAAATGATATTTCCAAAATAAATGTCCCCAAAAACAATAACCATTATTGACACCTGGATATAATCATTGACACCTACAGATGTTACAGTGATTGTCACTTTGTTATAGTTCATATTGGCATACAACAACTTACTTATAGACATTTTACGTTATAGGCCATACTGGGGCGATCTAGATTACTGGTACCTAAGAACAAAACCCTTCAAAAAACAATTATGGAATTCCTTAAATTGGCCTATCTGTTTTTAAGAGAGGGCCCTCTCTCACTCTCTCCCTCTTCCTTTCCCTCTCCCTCAATAATTACTTTAAAGTTTAAAGCATTACTTGGATTCCCTCACCATATTTATTTACCAATAATAACCTTTTTAACTCCCGACAAAAAAGAGGGGTGTTATAAGCTTGACGTGTCTGTGTATCTGTATGTTTGTATGTCTGTCTGTCTGTGGCATCGTAGCTCCCAAACGGATAAAAATTTTGATCTTAGTTTTTTTTTGTTTGAATGGTGACTTAATCGAGAGTGTTTTTAGCTATGTAAATCTAATGATCGTTACTACGAAAACGAAGACAAGTATTCCTCTAAGCAAAATTAGCGACGGGTTGAGTAATACTTTTTACAACCCGAGCAAAACTAACCGTTTACTCGAGTAAAAACTCGAGTAACCTCAGTGTCAAAAATTCCGAGAAGCGAGTAATTAAGATATATTCGTCGAAGTCACCGAGTTACTCCAGTTAACTGAGTCCGAGTAAATACCAAGGTACCGAGTTAGAGAACAAATTAAAGTTTTCGGTCGAAGTGTGATTGATGACTCGAACGAGTGTTAACTCGATATCAATCTTCTTCTATATCTATTATCTATTATTAACTTTTACCGAGACGTGGTTTTCATTCGAGAATCTTTCTTACTCAATGGTTATCGGTCCCTCGAACTATGTGAGAGGCTCATTGCCACTTCAGACCGCTAATTCACACAGCTATATCTGCCGTCCTCGTTCGTCTATGAATTTCATCATTTCTGATTACGAGTATATAGCGTAGAGCGCGTATATCGCGTATCTAAATAGCGGACAAGAATCCAATGCTTTCTCATAGTTCACATAGGCAACACAATCTGCCGCTATGGCAGATTATACTCGGTCTTTTATATGTGGTCTATAGTACCGTAGCCTTTTCGGAATTCGGCTTTTCGGAGACTGGAAGTCGTTAAGCCTGCGTGCAATGCGATTTGTGAGCACCCTTGAAAGCAGCTTATAAACGTGACTTAGAGTGCAATGGGAAGAACTACACTTCAAGATGGTCTTATCTTCTTAAAAAACAGAATCACTGGAAACGTTGGTTATTGATTCAAAAATCTATAAGGATCCTTTTAATATTTTAATAGATTTAACCTACACAAAAAGTGAAAAAATAACAAATTTATGACTTTTTAAAACATAACTCTTCCTTGGCAGTCGGTTCAGGCTCGCCCGACCGCCCGCCGGTGATCCACTACCGCCCATTACCATTGACGAAATGCGCGTCACTCTTTTAAATCCATGCACCCCAAAAAGACACCGGGCCCTGATCGTATTACCAATAAGATTGAACAAAGCCTTCTTCCATTTTCCTCTACCTGCATTTTCCCAGACACCAGGAAAGAGGCTGAGGTAATAGACATTCACAAGCCCGGTAAACCTGAAAACCAGCCTTCGTCCTAAAATCTTGGAAAATATACTGCTCCCCGCCTCTTCTCGGTCGCAATTCCAAAAACCTCATAATGGATGAGCAATGCGGCTTCTGAGCCAAACACTCGTGTGTTCAACAGGTGCACCGTATAACCAAGTACATCCTTGAGGGCTTAAATCGCAAAAGCGCAGCGGCACAGCGGCTTGATTTACAAGCTTCATTAAATGGGAGTGCCAGACAGACTCGTACACATCATGCGAGACTGATGAATCGCAAGTTCTGCTACAGAGTAGAGGGCACACGCTCCTCCATCCATCCCTTAAGAGCCGGAGTCCCACAAGGCTCGGTGCTCTCCCTGCTTCTCTATACGCTGTACATCAGTGACTTGCCCAGGCACTCATTGGTGCAACTGGCCTTATTCGCGAACGATACCGCTTTATATACCACGCACCCAGTGCCAGCCCGCATCACCGAAACTCTCCAAACTGCGACCACCGTCCTAGGCGCATGGTTTAGGAAATGGACAATAAGCCAATCCCGAGAAAAGCTCAGCCATATACTTCAATATAGCCCGTAAAAGGAAAATGACACTCCCCGCCCCCATGTCAATGTTCGCTCGTCCCATTCCCTGGGAAAAACAAGTCAAATACCTTTTCCACACACATATCAAACAGATTACAAACAGGGCCGCCTTCATACTAGGGTGACTATATCCGATGATAGGCAAGAAGAATAAAATGTCGCTCCGTAAAAAGACAACACTATACAAGACTTACGGCCGTCCCGTTATGACCTACGCCAGCGTGGTCTTTGCACGGAGTCAAACCATATCGCAGCAACGGATTCAAAATCGCTTTGTGAAAATTATAATAATATGTTGAGTGAGCTTATAGTTAGAAACCAAAATTTACTGTCTCAGGTTTTTTGATAAATCGTCCACTAAGGGGTAAACCTAAGGGGTTGTAATTTGTACGCGACTTCATCATTATCGAACTCACAAATATAAAAGTTAATATGTAAGCTTAGAATTAGAAACCAATATTAACTGTATCATGTTTTTTTGATAATTCATCCCCTAAGGGGTAAGGCTAAGGGGTTGTAAGTTTGTACGCAACTTCGTCGATTTCGAACTTAGAAATGTGAAAATTAATATGTAAGCTTATAGTTAGGATCAAAACATAATAATTGTAACACGGGAAGGGGGAGGGATAGGGAGAGAAGATACACACACACTATAACGGCTGTACCGATTTTAATGATCTCTGATTTGTTAAACCAACCAAGTTTAGTTATAAGTATTTCTACATTCATTGTTTTTGTCGATACGGAGTACGCCGAGTCAGCTACTATTGAAATATAAAAATGAAAAACTTTGTGTTTACATAATTTTGATTAAAATGCAGAAATTATTTCTCAAAATCATACTTTTTAACGACATTCATTGACTTTCTACTAGTTGTTCAGTTTTATGTTAAGGCACGTGCCACGCGCGTCTACCAGTATACATGGTGATCGTTAACCATCGAATTGGAATGTTGCAATTTAAAAACTAAAAGGGGTATTGAATTTAACCTCAGATTATAGGGTTTAAAACGTTGTACGTTATGAACACTAAATTTGACTCTTCTGTTACTGCCTGTGAATGATAATTATTGGTGTAGTGATGGTCTGCAATATAATTAATTTTGGAACCGATGGGTTTCCGACCCTCTGTGCACAGAACAAACCCAATAACCACTGTTAAACAGCGAAAACTCACCGTAGCAGAGTTGTATAATCCTGATATGCCCTCTCCTGTGAATAAATTCTTCAGAACAAGTTTTTAATCCTACACTTAAAACTTTAACACCACAGACGTCATGAAAATGAAAATGTGCATAAGCATACGTATTTACTCAGCGCGGACGCTTAACCAACGTTAGTAAAAATATTTAATTAAGATATTTTATGATAATTTAAATACATATAAATCAAGCATCTGTTAAAACCTATCATGATATACCTTTTTGAAATCCTTATGGTGAGCTCTTTAATTTGATACCCAAATTGCATCATTATTATTTATTTATTTTTATTTTTTGATACTTCAAACAATGACATAATTATAACAGCCACCATTTATTTTTTTTAATTTCACTTAGGTATCTAAGAAAACTTGGTTTATCAAGAGGAATCTAACGAATGATATCAATATTAAAATTCAACATTTTATTTAAGTTTGCCATATATCATTAGTTTCCAGAATTTGATCCTTAGCAACAGTATCGAATGGTGTAATAATAGAGGATGAGTTTTTTTTCAAAATCAACCGATTCGATTCCTGGCCAGGAATATTAATTTTTCAAAAATCTAATGATGCAGTTTTAGTTTTTATCAAAATCGGCCCCGAGACTCCTTTGACCATTTTTCGCTATTACCTACTTATAGTTTACAATTTGGCCATCCACGCACACTTGAAAAATTCACCCTGTATATCTACCCCGGCCGTGAATCGAATCCGGGACCCCTCGCTTGGCAGCAACCAAACTAGGCTACAAGCCCATCAATGCTCAAGTCGATACCGTTGCCAACAGTGCTTGGATCGAGGAGCACAACATCAAGCCGTACCAGGAGCACAAGGAGCAACTGATCAAGTCCTGCAAGACGGTCGCCTTCAAGGAGGCTGTCAATGAGATCGAGGAGTACATCGAGAATCCTGAGGTGAGTAGCCATTGATTCGAATATTGCATGTTTTTGAAGTTAAAATTCTGTATCGGTATTCTCTTGTACTCAGTTTTTTTTCCTCTTTTTCCTTCTACATGTACTACCTATTCTCTTCGCCTATCACTACTGTGGTGAAGAATGATGGTTTTGCCTTTCACTGCTTTTTTTGTATTTGTCTTTTATTGATGTTATTATTTCTCTTTTATAGTCTCTCTTGAATTTAAGCACGCCGATACCTTTTATGTGTGACTTATGTTTCCTTCTAATTATGTTGCCTGAAAGAAATTGCTAGGTAGCGATAAGGCCACCTGTTGTTCTGTACTTCTTATTTATTCTATTCTCCTTGTTTGATTGTTTATTCTGTGGTGTGCAAATAATAGAGTTATCTATCTATGATTCTATCGATGCATTAAAAAGTCACGTTTTCCTGTAACGTTCTCTTGTAACGTTTTAGGTCAATTGATTATACCATCACAATAATAATTTTAAGTATACTACGAAAAAACACTATTTTGTAAAGAAGTTCCACTTCGTGTGTACATTGACACCCGTACACTTTTTTATGTAAATAGTCCACGAAGCGACGAACAAGCAAACTGACCACTTGATGATAATAATCCACCATCGCTCATGGGCATGCGTAACATGTGTATGATTAATGATGACGATGCGAGGGACACTAACCGAAAGTGTAAAACATTTTCAATTAGTTTTTAGAAGGATCCTTAATGGCTTTAGCCATGCGGGTATAATACTCCCTTACAACGTGATATTGTTATCGTAAAATAACCGTCGCTATGCTCTAAGCGTCTAGGCTTCCCCGATAGGAGAGACCCGTCAGTAGTGAGCCATTAATGGGTTAATGCCAATACCAGTGCTATTATTATTATCAGTCGAAAATAATTATAAAGAAAAACTGGTAGTTTTCGCTTTTTTATGGAAATAGCTGGCAAACGAGCTGACGATCCACCTGATGGTAAGTGGCTATCGTCGCCTATGGACATCAGCAATATCAAACGCATAACTGATGCGTTGCTGGACAAGAAAGGGCGAAGAAAAAGAAAGAACTGGCTCTCAAGCCCCCAGGCGGAACACGACGGGTGTTTTGCAGCTGACTCATGCTCAAGGGTGGTAGCTATCCAGGCGAACCCCATGGCGAAATAATAATAGTAATAATGGTATTAATTAGTAATTAAAATCAATATCACCAATGTAATCCCCTCGAGCGTGGGATTGGCGTTAGTATTCTAAACCACCCCAATATGATAAGATTGGGTGATACACGCAAATAAACAAACGTGGTTGTCGTAGAAATTCGGAGATCTGGATGATCACGGCCGCACCACCGAAGCGGACTTCGACAAGTTGAAGGATGTGATGAACGAGGACAGCTCGGAGGAGAAGGACACCAAGATAGAGGACGAGGCCACGCCCGAGGTCAAGAAGAAGAGTGCCACTCCTAAGGTAACCAGGTTTTACTAATACAGCTGTAAAATAATTCACGTCCGGTAAGCCCCTACTTTCAAAATTTTCAAAATGTTTTTTCTTATTTAGTATAATGGTTACTTCTCCCTACAGTCTTACCTTACGATAAGAATTAAATCCAGTATAATAACGCTTCACACTCATAGTTAAGCGTTCTAAGTTAGTGTCTGTTATGTCGACAAAATGGCGCAAACAGTGATTGTAATAAAATTAAATTAACAGGTATATAATTGTTATCAAATTTATCGATCCACTTATTTTTTGTATTTAGTAACTTTATAAACTCTAGAATTATAAAAAGTGGTCGCTAAGCGAGCAACACTTACATTTACAAGTTCGTACCACAATGAGGCGTTGGCCGTGATCTTCATAACAAGATAATAATGTTCTCGACTGAGCGTCCATCTTAATTAGTGCTTCGTAAAGTGTCATGCATGATACTGTCATATTACCACATGCCAGTTCCCTGAAACTGGGCTACTATGTTGAAGCCACAGACTAAAAAAAAGAACAGACGGAATGTCAACAACAAATTCAGTGAGGCACCCATAGTAATACCAACTCCTCTATTCGTACAAGTGTCACACGCACACATTGACACCATGCTGTTATTAATCGGCCGCCATTACCGCGTCGGACCGCACTAAAAATTACGCGCACATGGTAAGCGGGCGGCGTCACTCTCGATAAGACAAGGTGACGTCCGGGGTTATTTTCATGTCCGTAGTTGAAGCCTTGTTATGGGGGTTGCTGTGCTCTCGTAGCTTCTTTTGTTGCGTTCGGCAAGGACTATTGAAATTAACCTAGATGTTTTTATGCTGGGTAATTGTCATAGTCAAAGTCAAGTTATTTATTTCGTCTTAACACAGGATTTTTGATGAGTGCGGTGCCATAAGGATGTCTTTTTGGATTCCGCTTGAAAATAACCTTATAAAATCTTAAACAATTGCACGAGTTTCGTTCATTCGTTTCTAGTACATAAATATACAAAAGAATTACTCCGCAAAATCATTTAAATAAATAGCGACTTTTGCTCCGACGCAATAAAGTGTAATTCAGGTCGCACAGCGCTAATCAGAAATGCGTAATGAGTTGCCTTCCTTTCTAACGCTATCTCCTATCCTATCTGGCAACGTCAGGGTTGTATCGAACGTTGTATCGAACTAACTTGTGACATGTGCGATGACATCATGTGTGACAGATTACGAACGTGTGACAGCCCTAATGAATTTTCTGAATTAGTCCGACACGTCGAACGCGGCATGTACTTGTAACTTCATACCGAAAGCGCGGAGTGCTCGAGGCCTGCTGTGACCAACATTATTATGTTGTATGACCATAAGAATATCACCAGTTGGTGACACAAAATGGTAGTCGATTAAAGATAGTTACAGCAATACATCAATAGTATAATTGCGAGTTCATTCCGTTCTATTATAATAGGTCAAAGTAAATTGGAATATAATATGATTATTAATCTTGACTTATAACGGGGAACATTTTGATTCAAGGACCTACATATGTCCTTGAAAAAGTGAAAATAAAGGATGGGTTTTGCCTCGAATACGTTGGCCACTTGATCGAAATGTCAGGTGATCCTATTAAACATACTCGTACATAGGTTCATTATGAGTTGATGGTAATAGGGTAAAGATTTTTGTTTTCCAATCTAGTTCCTAAAATCAGGAGTTAAAAGTTTAACGTGATGCGATTGATATAAGAATGGCTTAATTGCTTTTTACTCTCAAGTAATGGATATTTAAAAATATCATTGAAAAACATGGATGGCCACTTACCATCAACCCCTGGTAATTTTAATAGACAGTACCTAACTGTATCGGCACCTAGTGATTATTGAGGTAGTCATCATCATAGTGTAGTTATTTAAACGTAATTTGGATAACTTACTCATAAAATAGTGTGTATGGTCATTGGATTAGTATGAAAATAAAATTTGTCAAGGTTTTGTAAATATATGTAATGGTTGTAGATAGTGATCCTAGATAGAGTTATTTAGATGTGGCTATAAAAGTCCAGAAAGTACTGTAGCACATAACAGTTCCACCGTAAGCTATCCTTCTCCAGTTATTCATACCTCTCAATATTTATAGATTCGTTTGGGCATTTCAAAGGTGAAGCCTATAAAACGGTCTTCGTCGGCCGGCATGAAGGCGACGCCGCGTAAGAAGGTGAAGAGTCTGTCTCGCTCGTACACCGACACGGACATGGCCAACGACAAGCCCTCCATGCTGAACCACTCCTTCTCCAAGAAGTCCAGCCTGTTGCAACGACCGTCCAATATATTGAGACCTGTAAGTATAAAAAGAAACGAGTTCTCAGAATAATGTTGTATCAGAAATGTATGATTGTAGTATTCTATTTAAGGAAACCTCTGCAGCGGGTTGTGTGTGTCAGAGCAGAGAGTTTGTCTGTGAATCCGTCAGTTAAAAAAGCTTTTAATTAGGAATTCATGTTGGGTTTAAAGTATATTTATATAATTAGTAAACCTGTAAAAAAATGTTAAGACAGAATCCTTTCATATCGGATACTAATAACACAATAGTTTCTAGGGTTCCTAGGGTTTCTTGTGTCGTGGGTGCCATGGTCAACACACACATACCTAGACCGAGAACAGTTTAAACTCATTGTTTCTGTATCACTGGGAATGGAACCATTGAATGGTATAGTAACCAATCTCTACCAATCCGCACTGGACGTACTCAAGAGGAGACAGCCGTGCTAAGTAGTGAGCCATTAATGGGTTCAAATCAACTAATGCATCAATCAGTATCAAATACTCAACTCGATGTAACGTCTGACAATTGTGTGGGTCTTCCAGGAGACGCCGCCGCTGGACCTGGAGAACGTGTCGGAGACGCTGCTGGAGAAGAACATCAAGGCCAGCGAGATGAAGTTCGGCTTCCTCGGGCTTGGCATCATGGGCTCCGGAATTGTGAAGAACCTGCTCAACTCCGGACACAAGGTGATCGTGTGGAACCGCACCGGGGCTAAGGTTAGTGGGATTACTTGACTCGCAGGCGAACAGGCGTTGAACTATTATTACTAGCGTATAGAACCCGTTGTTTGCGCAATGAACTGTAGCCAATTGGCTACAGTTTTCAGTGGATTCAGTCGATTTTGAAAATAGAACCTCACGGCGCGACACTTTTTATTCGCGATGGTTCTGGTACTTTAGTATAATACTTCAATGCTCACAGCCGTTCTCAACAGTCTATCCATTGTCCTCAGATCAGTTATCTAGCAACTGTCATGTCTGAAAATTATAGCATAATTCGGCTGCTTACTTATCAGAGATTACGGGTAGACACCATGAAATTGGCCGTAAAACGTTCACGTGTTGTAGTAGTAGGCTTACAAACATTCAAAGAAAATTTGCTTAGCAACTCTTGACAATGTGTAAGAAGAGACGGCAACAAACTCCTAAGTGGAATCTCACTTGCTGTTAACTAATATGAACAAGGTTTATGTTTAATCTGTAGGTTCAATTTATGTTTTCTTAGTTGAAGTAGGCGTTTACAGATATTTTCGATTGATTAGCTTAGCATCTCTCGACAGTGTGGAAGAACAGGCGGCAAGAAACTCCTAAGATTATATTATACTCACTTGCAGCTAACTAACGTGACCAATGTTCATGTTTAATGTAGGGTTAATTGATGTTGTTTTAGTAAATTATCATTTCATTATTCGAAACATTATTTCGAAGGTTCACCTTAGGAATTTTAAACATATGTTAGAAGCGGCAAGAAACTCCTGAAGCTAATATTTTCTACTCATTGTTGCTGGTAGTAACCAAGATATATTCAATTCCAAATTTATTTTTGCTGATCTCTCTCTTTTACTGATTTTCTGTAAATTGTGTCAGAACAAATATATAAATCACCTACACGCTAACGGCTAACCTACTGCGATACTGTATAAAGGTCGTAGCTGACTTATACGACACCGCTCCCATCCAACCGAAGTATGAGAATTCAAATATAAACTTAAAATCGTGCTCTGTAGGTACAACTATTGAGTGGCAAGGTTGCGGTTAGCTTGCTTCCCGCGCGCGGCCTGCTAATTTTTGTTGTTACTGTAAAGTGCACCTACAGAGCACGATTTTAAGTTTATATTTGAATTCTCATACTTCGGTTGGATGGGAGCGGTGTCGTATAAGTCAGCTACGACCTTAATGCGGGTGGTATTACCATCATATACACGTCGAAGTTTTAGTCAAAGCACATCTATCCTCTACTATGGATAAGGATACCTTCCTTTTTTTCTTTAGAACCCTGTCTGTCAGTCAGTTTATGGATATTATGAAAGACAAGTACTGTATTTCTCTTTTTGCAAAAACATTTGTCATCCCATCAGCCAGGAATTTATTCATTTAGGTTCATCAGGATCCATTGTATCAAATGGTAGCGCATAAGTATTTCTTGGGTGGGTTAATCCTGGGATTGATGCCCGGCTGGGATAAGCATATTATGGGTCTCGGGTTGTTGGTATTTGTGATGTCTCATTTGTGGATGACCAAGGCACCTGCAACACGGAATCCTCATTTTGAGATTGTTATTGTGTTATCGTTTATTTTTTTAATTTACCACCTAGGCCTAGGCCTTATCATCAGGCGTTAACATCCCATACATAATATAATGTTGAGGTTTACTTTTGACACCAATGAACTAATATATTCATTGACATTAACCAGTTACAAAAATTTTTAAGGCCCTCTGCCCTCATTGACATTTATTTATTTATTTAGACATCAATTTTATAATCTTGTTTTTCGTTCCGAAAATCAGATATAACTTTAAAAGTTAAAACTTACGATGATTTACATTTCGCACCTTCAGTGGAAAAAGCATAAGTCGTCTTACGTTGAATTTTAGTTATTAATATGATTGGAAAGAGCGACAAAAGCTGCGTATGCTCAATTTTTTTCAAATTTTTATCATTAATCTTGACGGTTTTGTGGAAGAAATCGTTATGTAATTTACATTAGACTACCTACTGATATTTTGACGGTTTTTTTGCGCTTCTGTAAAATTGCAATTTTTATCTTATGCCTTTTTTCCACTGAGCGTGCGATTTATGGTCATGTGAGGATGACCACGATTGGAAGAAGAGAGGCCATTGAACAGAGTCGGCCTTTTCGTCAGCCTTTCAGGCTATAAAAAAATTGTTTAAGTGCAAACATTCTACACACGATTTACAAAGATCGTGATAAAATAGAATAATATAAAAGCTTCGGATGTTGGTATTGCTTTAAAAACCAACTAATTATGATTTGAGGTATACTTTACGTAAAGATTACTTATTACACTTAAAAGTTTTATTTAAACCGGTTCTACGGGTTTTAATTACGGTTTTGATGATTGTCACTTATTTGGCTGGCAACACGTCGATGATGTAATATAGTTTTTATTTTTACTTTATTATAATTTACTATTCCCCCTGATTTAATTTTCAGGGACCTTGATTATGATTTTTTTATTGCAATAAATTATAAAAATATAATAAATAAATATTAATATAATAAATATATAACATTCCTGAATAAGGAAAATATACTAAATAAATTATTATTATTACATAATAAATTTTTAATGTAATAGTACTACGAGTATTCTTCGGCGACTGCATATCCATGGGGAGTAAACCATTATATCGTACTGGGCTACTGGTAATTGGAACAAAAACCTTATGAAGTTTTTCGGGTTTCTGAAGGCACGTAAAATATGATATTTGCCATGTTTTATCGTCATATTATCACTCGTCATATCCACGTGGAGACAGGGTTAAAAAGGCGAAGGATTTTTTTTAACTAATATTCTCAGCCAATTCTAATTTATAGTAGATAGTATATTGCGAAACTCGATCGTTGTCTATTATGTATTTTGAATGATTGACCCCTAGTATGAGCTAATTGAAGCAACAGTTCAACAAGTAATTACCATTATCTTTTTTACTTACAATAAATAAGCGCATGACTACTCAGATGAATCTGATGAATTAAGAGTGATAGGATAGACTACGTGGAATAGGTATTAACTGCTATAATATGAATAACAAGTTACCGGCCTCATAATGTTTAAGTATTAAAAGTTAGTGACCTAACCGACAAATGAGGTATTCAGGTTAGTTGGATTGTAATTTCATTAAAAGAATATTTCGTGGACAACGGATTACAGAATTGTAGGTCACGTTGAATGACCTATAGAACTGTTAAGTAGTAATGTTTCGTGACGTTTTATAATACCTCTCTCCATCAGTATCATAATATGTAATAACCGCTACCACCAAGTATAAACATTTAATTTTATGTATAAACTAGCTGTGCCCAGCGGTTTCACTCGCGATAATTTGTTGAAAAAAACTAACTACTAAAATATATGATGTTATATAGCCTATAGCCTTCCTCGATAAATGGACCATAAACGCAAAAATAATTTTTCAATTCGTACCAGTAGTTCCTGAGATTAGCGCGTTCAACCAAACAAACTCTTCAGCTTTGTAATATTAGTATAGATATACAAAACAAATTTGATAGATAATCAAATGTTTATTTTAAATTTATAATATGCTGTATTATTTTTACCGAGATGCCCCACAAGTCACACGTATTCTTTACCTTCAGAGACTGAAATTCTTTAAGTCTCCAGTGGTTATATGTTTAAATTCAAATAAAAGATTAGATACATTCATTAACATGATTTTTTAATATAGAAAGTGCTTCCGTCGGTGAAGATGTTAGTGAAATGGTTAACGTTATAAGAATATTCCGGAAGTGATTTTTAATCAACTGAAATCCAAGGACTTTGCGTTACCATCCTCGCTGCTACTTATACACATACATGCATACATACATACATATAATCACGCCTCTTGCCCATAGGGGTAGACAGAGACCACTTCTTTCCACTGGCACGATCGTTACATGCTTGTTTCACTTCGTCCACTTTCATTATTCCCTTCATACATGCTCTTCGGTTTACGGTAGGTACTCTTGACCTGGTCTTTTTTCAAGACGTCCCTGATTTGGTCTCGAAACGTCCTAGGTCTGCCCCTTTCATTCTCACTCTCCTTATACACTTTTTTCGTCAATCATTCTTCATTCATTCTCTCGACATGGCCAAAGCATCTCATCATACCTTTCTCAATTTTTGTTACTACATCTTCAGTTTACCTCATATCATACTTTTTAACGCTCTCATCTCAACTGCATTTATTCTGCTTTCATGTTTCTTCTGCAATACCCAACTTTCACTTCCGTACATGAGTGGCGGAACCAACATCCCCTCATGCACAGAAAAACGAGCCTTGTTAGACACCTTCCGACTGTTCATGAAGGAGTGCAAAGCTCCATTCACCATGTTTCCTGCATTCACTCTTCTTTCAATATCACTCTCACACTTTCCATCTCTTGTATCTAAACTTTGAACACAAACTACACAAACACAAACTCATTCTCCTGTTCAATTTGTTCATCTCCAATCACGATATTGCAGTCTGTCACTGCCTCGTCTCTTTCAAACACCATCACTTTCGTCTTCTTTATATTCATCTTCATTCCCTTTCTAACAAAGCTCCACTCATAGCAGTTACCATCTCCTGCAACTACTCGGCCGAAGACGCAAGTAATACTTGGTCATCAGCATAGAGAAAACATTTGACGAGTAACTCATTCATTCTCAACCCACTTTCATTCTCTTTTAAATCAGTCAAGCAATTGTTCATGAACAGATTAAATAGCCACGGTGACGCTACACATCCCTGTGTAACACCTTTTTCGATATTAAACAATTCAGTGTATGCCCCGTTTATCTTTACACAAGCACTAGAATCCCTATAAAGAGATTGCAATGCTCGTATGAGGGCACTGCTCACACCGTTCACGGACAATCCTGACCAAAATTCATTCCTCACCAATCTATCATAGGCCTTTTATATTCCAAGTCGTTTTTATTTTGTTGTCCGAAGTAATAATTTTGTCCTTTATGTACATTGATTTCGCCTGAATGCAAACGGATCGGAACCAACATCCCCTCATGCACAGCCAAACGAGCCTAGTTAGACACCTTCCGACTGTTCATGAAGGAGTGCAAAGCTCCATTCACCATGTTTCCTACATTCACTCTTCTTTCAATATCACTCTCACACTTTCCATCTCTTGTATCTAAACTTTGAACACAAACTACACAAACACAAACTCATTCACGTGTTCAATTTATTCATCTCCAATCACGATATTGCAGTCTGTCACTGCCTCGTCTCTTTCAAACACCATCACTTTCGTCTTCTTTACATTCATCTTCATTCCCTTTCTAACAAAAGCTCCACTCATAGCAGTTACCATCTCCTGCAACTACTCGGCCAAAGACGCTAGTAATACTTGGTCATCAGCATAGAGAAAACATTTGACGAGTAACTCATTCATTCTCAACCCACTTTCATTCTCTTTTAAATCAGTCAAGCAATTGTTCATGAACAGATTAAATAGCCACGGTGACGCTACACATCCCTGTGTAACACCTTTTTCGATATTAAACAATTCAGTGTATGCCCCGTTTATCTTTACACAAGCACTAGAATCCCTATAAAGAGATTGCAATGCTCGTATGAGGGCACTGCTCACACCGTTCACGGACAATCCTGACCAAAATTCATTCCTCACCAATCTATCATAGGCCTTTTATATTCCAAGTCGTTTTTATTTTGTTGTCCGAAGTAATAATTTTGTCCTTTATGTACATTGATTTCGCCTGAATGCAAACGATTTTAATAATTTTAAAATAATTTCTCGTGCTCCTGGAAAGTTGGAGAAAAATTGTATTGTTTCTCGGCATAGAGGTTTACATTGAGGAATACCAATATTTCATTAAATAAAATAAATTCCAATGTGTTTATTGTATTTCTGTTACACAAATTGAAGACATAAATTATCATACAATATAGATGACATCATGATAAAAAATTGTGTGTGCTCCGACGCCCGAATGGAGTTTACTCCTTATGAACGATTAGTAAATGAGGGTAAATGAACGCATTTTTATATTACTGAAATCATGCTTGATTTATTGATTTATATTATTATAATATATTATTTAATTTAACGAGACGTTTTTATTTATACAAATTTACAATAATAAATTCTGTGTTACTAATTACAAACAATAACGCATAACGTAACGGAGAAAGTTTGATTTTACTCATTTTTCATACCGCGGGCTTCAATATGAAAATAGATTCTAAAGGAGTTAAAATCCAAAAATTTACAAAACTAGAATTTTAAGGTGAATGTAATGAAGCGCTCATAGCCCGGCGGCTTGCGTCGATCCTAAGTGATCGACAAAGTTAAGCAACAGCGGGCGCGGTCGGTAGTTGGATGGGTGACCGCTAGTGGCAAAAAATTCTTGAGGTTTCCGTGCTTCGGAGGCCGTAAAGCCATCGGTCCCGGTTGTTATCATAAGATAACAGTCATTAAGCCATGTCGGAGGTCTTCGGGCGGCATAAAAACTTCTGACACTCAGATTGGTCACTAATCCCTCCACTAATCCGCACTGAAGCAGCGTGGTGGAGTATGCTCTAGGCCTCCTTAAGGGGAGAGACCTGTGGCCTGTAGTGGGCCATTAATGGGTTGAAGCCAATAAAGTATTTATGTTTATTACAATTTGAAATCCCCCATAACTATAACTTTTTATTATTTATTTCTATTACACTTATATTATTTAGACTAAGTTTGATATAATTGACAAGAGATAGAGGCAGAAACAGAAGGCCCTCAAAGTTTTTTAACAAAGTATAATATTGACACATTTACGCCCCAACTCAGAGTCACTAATGGTTACTTAAATCGCTCCTTAACAGATCCACAATACAAATTCTGTACTAAGGAGCGATTTAAGTAATCATTAGTGACTGAGTCGAAGCGTTAGTTTATAACATTTTAGAAAGTTACCAATGACTTGCGAACAATCGTAGATATTTTAAAACAATTGTCTAAAAGTATACAATCTTATTATAGACCATACTAAAATAATATAAATACAACCCAACATATCTTTATATTTTAGACGTATAAAATTTGTATACATCGAATGAAAGAAAAAAATGTAGGCATTTTTGGCGTAGTTTATTGTTGAAGAATTATTTGAGGGTTTAAGGCGAAAAGTAGTTGTTATTATGTACCCATTAGCGATATTCACAAGTTACATTGTGAGGCCAGGCGTTTGGTAGCGAGTGGGTACAATGTGTACAGAAATTAGCGGTTACTCAACTTCGAACGTTATATACAAATAGTTAAGAACGATTTATTGCAACTAGGTATTCGACTTATGCTATTATGCAATGTAAGGTTGATTTTTGCGATGATTGCTCGTTTCCTCACGTTGCATTGGCACACATTGAAGGTGTCATCTTTCTGTTCCGCGAATGTACCAAATATTCCTAATGATTCTTTCTTATTAAATTATAATCTATGCAAATTTATGCAATTGTTTTCAATAAATTTTAAACGTTGTTTTTAGTACATAATTTTAATTTAATTGAATTGCTTTTAGATTCATATGCCTTAGTTCGTTGACTCTTAACTTTCCCTAAACATATTATTTTACTACTTTATTATCTTTTGAACCATTTTTTATCTCATATTATATCCAATACTTATTAATTTACTAAAATTTAAAATAGTTATATCCATTTCACTTTATCCATTTAAGGTTTTAACCATTTATTATTTTACTTTATCACCTTACAAGTATCTTAGATACGTATCTGAAATTTTTAAATAAGCTAATTCTCATCAAAACCGTATACTCGTGTAGTTTTGAAAGTTGTATCATTGCGGACAAAAATATTTTACATTTAACAGGTACTGTATACTATCTGTATATTTGTGTATCGTTGTACATGATACATTTTTAATTTAAACTTTGTACTTCAATTATATTGTAACACGCACTTGTAAACTGTCGCAAGTCTGTAAGCTATGAAACTGTCGTCTAGTAGGAATGTGTAGATACCGTAACATACATTTTTTATCCCTAGTAGTTATTTATTATTAATTCCTGCGGTGTTTTAACTAGAAACGGTTCTGTACATGAAATGGCAAACGTCAATTGAAAATTCGTCCGGATGTTTTTATATATTGGGGTGGTTGTGTATGTAGTAGTTATTGGTAGAATCAATAAAATGTTTACAAAAATGTGGGTGTTTCATTTATGCGGAGTCTACTATTTAATTTGTAATTTCTCGAACACTACACATGAATGACTTTAATGCTTGATTGATATGGAAGACTGTAATTTCTATAGTATTATAATTTACACTGTCTTCCGTATAGGAGACAAGAAGACATATCATAGAAATATCAGATATATGAGATAGTAATAGACCTCACTTTTAGACACGGCCTGAATATTATCTTCTGATAACTTATGTAATTACTTTGCATAATTTGAAACCAAAAAAGCTGTTTATCTTAACTTTTGACCATTTTGCGATAATTTATAAATGACCTTTGTACCGTAATATAGTATCACAAAATGTTACTTTATATTATTTGATCATGTCATGTTGTGACTATGTGTTATGTACACAGAAATTATTGTCACGATTTACGACACGAAATATAATAAGTAATCATTATTCAGTGCAAATAAAAGAAATGCAATTACATTGAAAAATAATTTATTCTCCATGATTTACTATTTACTCTTGTTTTATAATATTTAGAAAATCTTCAACAATATTTGTATATTTTATATTAAGAAACTTTTACAGTATAATCATTGCTGGATTGTTTTTGGCATATCACTGCGAGACTCGCTTCATACGACGGCGTCACAAAATATATAGGTATACATAAATAGTTAATTACAATTGTTTACACAAAAGCATTTTATTGTACAACGGTTGTGTAGATTGCAGTTTAAAGTCAGGACAGTGGTGTGAGTGAGACGGGACGAGCGCGGGGCGCGGGGCGCACAACTAGCTCCCAGCTGAGTTCACAATCACCTCGCAACAACTACAACGACAGTGACGACTTCCTTACACCTCACTTTACTACTAGTTAAGTTGAACAGATATAAAATGCATAACGCTCTAACAGTTAACCCTAAAAATATATCCAAATGGAAAAATCATTGAAACAATCAACCTATTTACACGTTTCAATACCCACAGAACGCTTAACTAAACCGACCGTTCGATCCACCACGCCCGAGCGTACTCCTTAATCTACCACTAGGAGAAATTCAACGTCGCTACCGTCACATAAATTCAAATCTAAGACTATCACAGCTCACTTAGAAGTACGAGCGGGATCCGTCGCGAGCGTCCGTCGCTCGTTCTCACTAACGAATCACACGTAGGACGGCGAGGCGCCCAAATCACAGAGTCGAATGTCGCGCGGCCGTCGGTCGCCGCTCAACGCGTATATTTTGAATACGCGCGTCAAAAGCCTGTACTACAAGGGCGTGTTCTGGCAGAGGCGCGTGCACTGAGCGCACTGGGTGCACACCGGCTGGCCGGCCGCGTGCCGCAGCGGGCACTCGGGCCACTCGGGCCGCGCCAGCTCCACCGCCAGCAGCACGCGCGCCTCGCGCCGCCGCTCGTGTCGCTCCCTCTCCCTCTCCCGCTCGCACTCGCTGCTCAGCTCCGGCGTGCTGATGCTGTGCCGCCCCGACCGCTCCTCGTAGAACAGGTCCCGGTCGCGGCGCAGCAGCGGCTCGCTCGCCGGCTTCGGCTCCTCGAGGTAGGGCCGCGACATGCCCGCCTTGGACGTCGAGGGGGTGGGGCTGCCCGGGGGCGTCGACGACTCCGCGGTCGGCGGCGGTCCCCCGGGTCCGATCATCGCGAGCAACCGCGGCGGGCCCCGCTCGATCATGTTGATGTGGATCCCCTCCGGGATGTCTACCGGCGAGTTCCTCCGCGAGTTGAGCGAGCGCTCCGTCGGGGTGTAGTATATGGACACCTTGCTCTCGTCGTCGGCGAGCGGGTTCGGCAGGGTGGATAGCTTCTCGATCTTAGTCTTGAGGTACATGTCGATGATCTCCACGTCGGGGTCGAACGCCATGGAGTCGCTGCGGCCGCACGAGCCGCTGCGGCAGTTCTCGAAGTACAGGCTGGGCAGGTTCTCTAGAACTTTGTTCAGGGTCTGCTGCTGGTACTTGTAGGACTCGCGCAGCCGCAGGACCTGGTGGGCGCTGAACTTTCGAATCTTATTCCTTTGAAATACGTAGTTCTCTCGCACCCAGTTCAGCTGCGATGTAGAGTATTCTCGGACGCGCTTCACCTGTACAAACATGCATAATCAATAAGTATAAACCGCGAAACGGGTGTCTAATATATATTTTTATAAACCTACACCGTAATCATAAAAACTTGCTATTGTAAAGTCTACACAAAAAGTACAAACCAAACAAAGTTTTTTCATTACGAGTAAATAAAAGAAATCATTACAATGGTGTATTAAATTGACATTGCTCATTGATTATAAGCTCAATATATATGTACGTCAGTCATAAATACAACTGCCGTTAATCAACTAATAGGTAATTAAATGAGCAACCGTTAATGTTAATACCTAAATTAATGTAAACCGTTAATGTAAAATACATACCTGATCATAATACTGATCTTTCATGGCGGTCAAGTGGTTGGTACCGATGTCTCTGATGTTGCGCAGATGGGTCGCTTGGCTCGAGTAACTGTTTTGTATCCATTCCATTTGCTGCGTACAGTTGTCTTTTATTCGATGCACCTAAAAATAATATTTATCATTAGAATAATGAATACAATATTTATTAAATTAAAAAATGTTATATGTTTAAGTCTATTTAATATACTTACTTGAACAGCGTAATTTTCTCGCAACTTTTCTAACTGCAGTCTTTTGTATTGTTCAATGTTGTCCAACATATTGTATATCTGTCTACTGCGCGGGGCATCTCGCTTGATACAAGTGCAACAACTGCAACATGTCTCCAGTAGATTAAACCTGGAAATAACAACGTTTTTCTAGGTTACCTTAGTTGTTGATACTTCACATAAATTAATTAATGTAATAGTTGTCAAGAACGTAAATAGAGTAAACATTTTTTTATCTTAATAAAAACATATGTCATGTGATGAACAAACACACTCACCTGTAAAATATATATCGCAATGCTTGTACCAGTAAAGTAAGTCCTAGGAAAGCCGCGGCGCATAGCGCTCCACAAAGCAAACTATACATTTTGATTTCAAACATTGTCATCGGATCAATGTTGAGCACTACTTCTGTAGAAACATTCGCTAGAGGATTTGTTGCGTAACATAAGTAAATTCCACTGTCTTCTCTGTGTATATCGCCCACGAACAGCGAGCCATCTTCCAAGACCCTCACTCTGGACTTGCTATTGTCTATTGGATGATAATTTTTGTCGTGAGCTATGCCGTGCTTGTGAAATAAGTCTGGTATCAATGGATCTGGATTCCAGTGGAAGACGTCTCTCATTGGGGTCACCCAAGTAATTGACGGTGCAGGGTTCCCATGGAATTTGCATTCTAGCAGTGCATCCGTTTGTAGTCTCTTTAACGTTAGCGGACTGGTGCTAACTAACCACGGGGCCTTGCAATTTGTATTATTCAAAATCCTTAACATGTCGTTGGGGTACGTCAACCCACAACTTAGATCAGACTTAATGATTTCTTTCCTCTTCTCCGCCCAACTGGCGAACCACTCCATCCGACAATCGCATGCCCATGGATTGCCTCCTATCCTAAGTTCTACTAATTTTTCTAACTTACTTAACGACTGTGGCAAAAATGTCATTGCATTCCCGCTTAAGTCTAGATGCGTAGTTTGGGGAACGTCTTGGAATACAAATGCTTCTATTTCACGTAAAAAAGGGTTGTTCCTTATGTATAATCGCTGTAAATTATTTAAGCCTTTGAAATTAGTATTATGTATCACTGTTAATTCACTGTGATCGAGGTAGAATGTTTTCAGATTCTCGTTATGCTGGAAGAGCGTGGCTGGCAGCGTCTTCATTTTGTTGCCGCCCATGTTCAGCCACCTTAACTTAATGAGATTTTTAAAAGCATCGTGTGATATGTTTGTAAACTTGTTGTAACTAAGATTCAATTCTCTAAGCTGTTGGAAGTAATCGAATAACGATTTGGGCAAGTATTCTAAACTGTTGCTAGATATATCCAGGATCTCCAATTCCGTCAGATTGACTAGAGCGTTCGAGGTAATTTTGACTAGGCTATTATTGTTTAGGAACAGAGTTTTCAGTTGGCGATTAGGTTTAAAAAAGTAGTCTAGGAATGTCTTAATCTTATTATTAGATAAATCCAAATACTGCAATCTAATCATAGGCCCGAAGACCTGGTAGGGAATGACTTGGAGGCTGTTGTGAGATACATCTAGAACCTCCAGATACTCTAAATCGGCGAACGTGAATCTCGGGATGTCGTCGATTTGGTTTCTCGATATGTTTAGATGCTTTAGGCGGCTCAGTCTATCGAATAGTCCGTGTTCAGTCCTCTTGATTTCGTTTCTGCTTAAGTCGATGTATTCTACGTCGTTGAGACCAGTGAATAGATCCTGTGCTAGCGCGGTAACATGGGAGTCTGTCCAAGAGATCTCCTGGAGGTGGGGTCCGTAGTTGGCTAGGACGTCTTTAGTGAGCTTGTTGCCGGGGACTGCGGGCGCGGAGCAGACCAGCCTGGTCTTGGTGCAAGTGCAAGTGGAAGTGGAGGGACACCTCTCCTCCCCCACGGCTGCGCAAATTATTGCCAGCGTCAATATTTTGTGCAGCAACCGCATTATTTTACAACCCGCATAGTCTTATTGACTGGAACAAGAGAAAGTTATGTGATCAATATGTTGTCTTTTTGTTACCGAATTTTAACATAATCTTAACATTTAACACATACGATTTCTACTTTACGAGTTAAAGAAATAGGTCAAGAACGGTTTTTAACTTTATTCTATTCATGTTATTTGTTGATAATATGTTTTTTGTCTATGTAATAGTTATTTTTATCGTTAACTATGTAGTTTTCGTATTCAGAATTTAACCTAAATTGAGTTTCAGGTTTTACCCAAAATGTATTTATGGTTTAAACCACATACCACATCCCAAGAAAACAACATATTAAGGTAAATGTAAACTGCAAGTCATAATCACCTCATTATTTAACATATTTGTTCAAAACTCGTAATTAAATAATTCATATTATGAATATGAATAAGTTATCGTAACTGTAATGATATTCATAATAATAATATGTGGTTTCATTATCAATTTAATTTTGAAAGAGTTAAACTAAAAACTAGAAAAACTTATGTATTTGCAACTGTCCCCTAACAGCGATATGCTAATTGATAATACATATGCAAGTAGGTAAATAATTTAAAAATAAACCATGTACTTATTATTAACGTTTGATAAGTTCGTTTGTGTGATCAATGCTCATGGAATCAAGTTGTTGCCTAAAACTCGCGCAAGTAAACCGGCCTACTAATCACTCCGAGACCTTGATACATCTAACTACTTGTGTGCAATTTTTCCACTCCTTGTATCAGTCATTATTCCATTATCACTTGCAAATAACACTAATGGGTCGGTTCGTTTCCGAACTATTTTTGTTGTAATTTATTACTCGTCGGCTAAGTGATTGCTGGTGAGTACACGGACTGTAGAACGATGTGTTCCTATTGTTGTTAGTTAACATGTGGCCAATTGAATAGATGTGGACATTGCATACGTTGTACACGCTGCAAATTAATTGTACCCGCGCCTCCAACGAGTCACCGACAGTCGACACACTGTTGCCAGCCCGTAGGCCGCCTGGCTCACTTCACTTCACCTCACCGCACATTCCTCACTCTGAGCACTGATCTTTGTCACACTACTAGCACCTATACACCGAAACAACACACCATTTACCTAATACTCGTCCACATTTCACTCCAACTTGCATAATCCACGTTATTTCGTGTTGACAACAGATGTGAATACGCCAACCATTGTAAGCGATGGACGCGTCCCGTTACACCGTCACCACTCTTCGATGTTGAACATTTTTGTACACTATAGCACCCCCGCACGGCAGTATAGCGTGTGCATAAACTTATTATACAATTTTTCACATACAAAAACGAAAGCTCTCGCGACAATGAAATACGCTGTCACTACGACGAAGGCGATCACTAGAAAGAAATAAATGGAGGCGCCGCGAGTTGCGCGGCGTGCGCTCCTTGTCTCGCTTACGCGTCTCGTTGCGGCGGTCTCGCTCGCACGTTAGGTCGGTCAGCTGTGGGGGGCGACGGGTGCCGAAGGAAGCCGAATGTAGGCGAAAGTGCTTTCGGAAGCGACGTGCGTTCGTTCGTTCGTTCATTCTGTTGGGATTTTCTTGAGTTCGATGGAAAGCAATAATTCAAACAAATGTACAAGTAATATAAGTAGATAGCGCGGTGGGGTTCTTTTCGCGGTCACGATACTTTGCGGAATAAAATATTTCAGGTTTATCAATTACAACAGAAAAATCTTACAATCTTAAAGTTTTTTAATGTTGCTTGTAGGTATTTTGTATCAATTTATTTACTTACTTGTTTGGAAATCCTTATTATAAATTTAAGTAGGTTATTAATTATCCTAATAAAATTACTAAGTAGCGTTTTCGTGATAAAATTGTAACTTGTAGACTGTACGTATCCACTTAGGTAAATAGATGACTATTATTGTTCACTTAGGTAGGCCTGACAAGACTTGTACTTATGTTGTTTCTATGGACATAAATTATGAAAAATGAATTGATTGGGAAAAGTGAATTTCAAAAAGATTTACTTACGTCAGAAAAACCAGTTTTATTTCCGACGCGACGTCGCGTCGCCTTCATGACGTGAATGACGTGATGGGTTCGCGCCATCGCGGCCATTTAGCAGATACCTGTTCTTGACAAAATACAAACATATGACATTTGTATTGGAGTGCCACATGCCGCCAGGTCACGTGACCGACCTTCAACACCACTCGCCAGCGAGCCAGCCCCCACCATCACCGCGATTTGTATTATCAATTACGTGTATCAGATAACTGCCGATAAGTTAAGTAAACCAACGGTTTTAGATTTTTTTTCTTGGCATTTATCTTACAATAATGATTGACGAGAATTATTAGATTACTCAATATCGATCATACTAATTATAATTAATAATGGACCATTATTCTATTGTATCAGTCGTAAATTTTATGAAGTATCAGTGATATTGATTCATCTCAACTTATCTGCCCTGTACAAAGTTTATATCACTTAAAATTTGTGGGATAAGGGTGGTAAATCCAACACGCTTACCATACCTTTGACAAAAAAGATGTGCTGAGGAGTTTCTTTAGGCTTTAATTCTTCTCCTCCACGCCAAGCACCTTCCGAAAAGCAAAAAAATGACGTGCATAAGTGTATCAGTGATACCTATATGAATAAAATATTTTGACTTTTGACTTTTTTTGACAAAATTCTCATGTTATCATTCACTGAAGCAATTATTAATTTAATTAGTTTTTAATACACTCGGTATAAATTACAAGAATGTGGGGAGACTGGGTTGAAATCATGAGTCATGAGGATGACCATCATGACTATGCTTTATAATTGAATAATATTATATTATGTACCTAAAATACATAATGTTATTTGAGTGTAGCACCAATGTTATTCAGTAACTTTTCCTTAATATGTTAAATGGTATAATCACAGCTTCGGTTGTTTTAAACCCAATATAAAAGAGACAAAAGTAAACAGTGTATTTTCGTCGCAACGATTAATTTAATTTACGTATTATAAATAACATTGTTTTTTAAAATTCAACAACATCAAAACAACGGCTTTCGTTCGGGGAAAAAATTAATTTAAAACCATCGTTTGAAACATTTATCGTATTGAAGCACTTAGTAAGAGACAACTAGCTATTGTTAATTTTTTATGTGATTTGTAACTCAGATTAAAGAAATAAAAGGGATTTGTAATAATCGAAACACAACACATATGCGTATGTTTTAATTGAACATTTACTGAAAAACCACAGATATATATAGTAAAGAAAAACATTATCTCTTTTACAGTATTGCCAATTACAAAAGTCTATAAGAATAAACAAAACCCAATGAAGAAATGGGATAAAATGATATGTTTAAAGTAATTACCGAGTAATTAATAAATAATTCGTAAATACTAATTATGGATCCTTCTGGCAGCGTATTAATTTATCAATTATAGAAGGAACATTGATCGACTAAGTAAAATTTAAAAATAGGTACCTCTGATTTAATCAAGGTTATAAATTAGTAATCAAATGATTCCCCGTAAGACAGAAATAGATATGAATTCCTCAGATACGATAAATCGAAAGGAAACCATGAAAAATTGGCTAATAATCATGAGGCAGCACTGTGATATAAAATATATTTTGGTAATTTAATATTGTGAGAGCCTCGAGTCGTCCACTCAGGAACGTTTCTATTAAAAAATATGTGGTAAAGATGAGAGTAAAATATAAAAAAATCGTCAATTTGCAGGTAAACTATTTCTGATCCAATATACGTAACATAAAAAGCTATCTGTACATTGGACCGTATCGAGCTCGTAGTCGTAGCTCACATGTCTCGTGGGGGTTTTTTAACCGCACTGTCCGAAACGACGCCACCGCAAAATATTGTGGGTTTATGTCGTTTGGTTCACCCATGTGAATTGTTTCAATGAATGAAAAACCAGGAAAATTGCTGATGTAATATTTTGCAGCTTTGATAAGTTACGGTCGGCGATCAGAAAATGCTTGGGCAGTTTGCGTATAAGATCAACATTTTTTACCCGCACTTAACGAATAAGGCGGATTCCTTTCAGAATCGTTGCGTTGTACGTATATTTATATGGGTTGCAAAGTAGGGGAGTGAAATAAGAGCAGGATTTAGGCCCGCCAAAAAAAACACCATTAGGTACATAGGTACTTGCTTCAAGCAAGCTCCTTTGTTCTGTAAAACGAGTATATTCTCCCATCAATCGATTCATTTAAAATGTTACCCATCGTGTGTTTCATATCATGTTTCATATACACCGTGTGAAGCTCCATTAATTTGGCAATTAATTATGGCATTGGTTTGTTCATTGGCCTCTATTTCAACCTTCTTTGTCAAAGATTATACTAATTTACTTTTTAAATACGCAACGGAGCCTGTTTTATTTAAATTTCAATGATCACCTTCAAAAAGTTAAAGGTGACACGGCGATAGCTTGTCCCCAATGTCAAATAAAGTGAATTTTCTCTTGTTCTTGAGCCGAGTGCGATTAATATTAGATGAGCTGGCGTTTAAAATAATGCTTTATAAACAGAATCGGATATTTCCTCGGAACTACCGCTCGCAGAGCATCGATCCCCGTGGACTTCGTTTAACAGGAAAAGTGTTATAAAAGTTCCTTTTAAAAATGCGAATCGGTGCAGGCGCTCCGGATTGTGTCATTCGTTTTGGGGGGTGTAAAACAAAAGTATAGTTTTTACGGGACTAAGCTATTTAAACGGACTTACGGAATAATTAAACAACTACTATTTACTTTTATGTACTTAGGCTTGATGTTAAGTAGCCACTGCAGTTCGCAATGGAACTGCCCGTTATTTGGTGACCCAAAAATCGGAAAATTGTTACAAAAACATGACCCATGATACAGGACGAGGCCGCCCGCTCCGCTCCGCTATGTGAAACATAAAAGAGGCGAAATTACGTAACTTATCGAATAGATACGCTCATATAAACAGAATATACTATGAAATATAATATATCATGGAGTACTGCTCCCACCTTTGGGCCGGAGCCCCAGCTGGCCAAGTGGATCCGTTCAACCGAATTCAACGGCGAGCTATTGCTACGTCTTGTCGATGATCCCTAGCTTACAGATGGACTAGAGTCACTTGAGTTGAGGAGAGATGTATTGTAAGCTTTCTGCGTATTCTAACGTCTGTATAATGGGGCATAATCTGAAGAACTGTTTGATTTAATCCCTGCAGTTAATTTTCGTTACCGCACATCACGGTGTACCAGGTTCTTTCAATGGCGTTCGTTCTCGTACTCACTTTTGCCAGAATTTCCGGCGATAGGTTACCGCATTTATAACGGATATTTTCTTTGAGGGCTTCAAGAGTCTGAAGCTTATTGACATAGACTCGTGACTTCAAGAATCCCCACAAAAACCCAAAATAAGTCTAGAACGATTAAATCGGGTGATCTTGCTAGTGCGAATCACCAAAACGACAGATTATTATGTTTATTCCGCGTCTTGAGGATGAGGAGTAACATGCCAGCCGGTGAACACAGCTTTCGAATATTTATTTGAATTTCAAATTGCGCGCCAATCCATATAATATAATCAATCCATTAAATCTGAAATTGCTGGTTTTAAAATCTCCAATTTCATAGGTAAAGACCTATTATTAGGTGACAAATAAGTCTAGTAGGAAACCGTACGTGTGGTGTGGCAGATTACCGGCGCGACGGCGGACCGTTTATATTATTAACTCACAAATACAATATACCTACCCACGCAGTTGTGAATGGAATTGTTGTTATACATTGTTGCCTCGTGGGTTAGGTTCAGGTTCATGTTATTATTGTAGCTAAAGGAAGACCAAAGATGGAAACGGAGAAGCCTAGAGAGGTTTATCGCGGCTTAACTTTACGGGAAAACATTGTAGGCTTCATCCATCCTTTGAGTCGAAGCCGAACTCCTGAATCCGAATGGACGAAGGTTTCGAGCTCTTGTGGAGGTCGCTGAACTCCGAACTTAATTTAAATCCAACTATACTAATCATAATGTTCATATCTATGGTTTATATTGATAGCGTTCTTTATTTCTCTGCCTGGTGGTAGCTAATAGCTTCTTGAAAAACTATTGACTTTTTACGTGAATTATGTTTTATCTACAGAAATCCTAGTTTTTCGTAATCCCTTGACAGATTTTCGGCTTTTAGACTGAAGTGTACATAATTATATACACGTGATCGTGAATCTCTTTGGGTGGGATCAGTCGAGTCTCCCCAGACCCCGGTCAATTACAGCAGCTTTAATTTCTACCCGACTTTACTGTTACCTTTTGTTATCTTGTATCTCAGTCACTCTCGCACACCGAGTGTTGGTAAGAGTAGGAGGGCTGCAGCGTCTAGTCTTGTGGCGTCATACAGCACGTGTAGTGAAACGATCGTAGCCTTGTCTAGTAAGGCTTCATTTACTCTGGAATATTAACTAGGATTTCGTAGGTCTTAATTGGATAATTACTGAATTTACGTGGTCGTATAATTTATTTAATTATCTACGACCGACCTTAATGTATAAGAATGAAGAAATAGGTCTTTTTTTCAAAACATTTGATATGGGTAGGTCCTGTACTCCCTTTAGTTGGCAAGGTCTCAACTTTGCAGCTCAGCCTGTGCCTCAGCTACGGCCTTACTAAACGATCCAGTTTTTCAATTCGGTAAGAATAAAATATGTATTTTTTTTATCTCATATTAAATAGGTACTTATGAACTCTCATTCAAGACAGAAAGGGTTATTTCACATACTGTGGGGTTATTGGCAAAAGGTAACACGAAGCAGATTTTTAATGTTTATTATTATATTATGTAGTTGCGTCTATCTATCGCCAATACAAGTTTTTACCTTCTTGTTTTATTGTTTTGACCTCGCGGGAGGTTTAAGTGGAAACATCGGTGTTTTTCCATTGTTATTTTAGGTATTTAACGCAACTTTAATTACCGGTAAGTAGCATGCGGTGGAATCTTTGAATAGATTCGATTTTCGCCCAATGAAGAATTGATAGAATATAATCGAATATGGCGTGAGAACTGAAAGCAATTCATTAAATGACTATCATCATTCCATAAAAAAATCTTCATAGTTTACAGGTTTGATGTAGGCAGTTAGGTTAAAAACTTTAAATCTTAATCGTCGTGGTGACTCATAAGTCTTATCCTAAATTGTGCATTGTCAGACTTCACAGAATTTAGGGATCTTAATACAAAATGGAGAATTTTTATGTGCGTAAGTTTCCTCACGATGTTTTCTTTCATCGAAGGAAGAGAATTAATTTCTTCAGTTACTGTCACTTACTTGTAGCAGTTTGTAGTTTTGTGTTTGTAACGGATTAAGTTAAAACTTAAAAGTATAATTTTAATTTGTCGTTTGACTTACATTATTTAGCCGATCACGTTTAAACTGAGTAACACTCACAACAGTTACGGCACAGTTACGGAATTTACTGAATTACTACTAGTGTTGCCATGTCCAAAGCTCAGATCGGGGCGGGTTGTTGAATAAATCGAAGTCGGTTTGTTTTTGTTGGTCGATTCGCGGGTGCGATGTCCAAAGTTCAAAATTGAAAATTTATATGTTTATGTATGTAATGTTTCATTTTATTCTTGTGTAAATAAATTTACCTCGTTAATATTCTTTTATCTTTTGACTAAAAGTAAAAATAAAACAACTTTGAATAAAATTTAATTTCATTATAGAAAATCGGGACATTAGTCGTGCGGCGCGGCGTGCCTTCCAATATCCTGTGAAAATGAATACACGCATGGTAATAGTGTTGCTGTTAACGGGGCCCATTATCATAAACGTGATGGTTGATGATATGATTTTTTACTTTTTATGTATTCAGTCTTTTATTTTGATTTTTTTTGAGGCGGGGGTTTTTTAAGTTTTAATTTAAGTTTTATTTTACGCATTTGAAACTTAGACTAAGGTAGGAGGTATTTTTTTGTTTCTAAATGAAATATAGGTAAAAATCGTGTTTTGCCATAATTGTTAATTCACTCGGGTATGTTCGCTGAATTCGGTAAATTCATCATATTCCTTGTAATTGTCTCCCTCTACCCCCCTTCAAACAGCATATTTTGTAATACAAAAATCAAATCCTTTCATTTGATACCCTGCTCGTATATATTGTCTGTCGTTTATTCATCCCCTATTTATTTTATAGTGTTCATCGATTTGTCTAATATGAGGAATTTTTTATGTCGACTTCTTAAAATGAAAATAATAAATATTTTTTTTCTATGTACTCGTGCGATTTAATTTCGTGCGTATCGACTGACACCTGTTTAATTTTAATGTAATGTATCTGTACGGTAATCAAACAACATTATTACAATCCAACGTTACTAAACGATAAATTTTATTGAACTGAATCATTCAAGGTTCTTTTTACAGGCCGCAACAATGCTTGAAAAATGTATTTCCTCATGAAAGATTTTTATTTTTAAACGCCTCGCATTAACTATTTTAATCTTTTAATCAGCATAGGGGCACACAACTTAGTAAAAAATGTACCTTTTACAGCTAACATTAACATCGGCGAACCACGTCAGTCACGATTACTTTTTAAAGCCTAGCTATCGCAAAACGTCGTGCGACACTATCTTTCGTAGACTCGTACTTATCTTTGTTAACAGGTTTTGGCCGCGTCTTCGCCCAAGTTAGAGTGGTTTCGAAACTAATTTTTTTTTATGTCAATGCTTGACTACAATCCCACCTTGATTGATTAAATTCCATGATGGTTATCCAGCTGATGCGTGATACGTGCTAATAAGTGGCCTAAATAACTCTAACAAAAGCTATAATTCAATTCAAATATAGGCAAAATCGTCCTTACGTAATTAATGAATGGCCTCTAATACGTTTCCATTTAAATATTCCACTTGGTATTCTTCTGAGCCTATACTGCAAAGCCGTGTCACTGAATACAAATTAATAAATTGCCTACATGTAGTACAATATTAATTAATGTTTCCAATTTTTCGTAGCGCTTTTACTATGATGGTTGTGTTACTAAGATACCAAGTGATCGCCGAAAGCCATATCGCGTAGATAAATTTTAGGAAGGCCGCTCGGCCCTACTGATGACACATATGCGGTCCCAATATCAGACGTCAGTCGTTAAGCTTCTTCTGTTCTGGATCTTCAGACTAAGGCACGTGCGGCGCAGTCATCCTAAAATATATGGTACCAGTTGTCACGTACATTTTATAAGCTGTAATTATTCCGACGGCCATAGGGAATTTTAAAAGCCGACCCCCTTTAATTCTCCGCCGTCTGTTGGGAACTGGCAGGTGCGACGACGGGTGTATTATGAAAAAATACTGAGTTCATTTGAAGTAAAAATATCTTATTTTCATGTCCCATGTAAAGACTGACTTTCCTAAAGTACACAAAATATTTTTTTATATTTATTTTTAGTAAAATGAGTGCTTAGGTTTTAAATATGTACAACATACACACGGAGATATAATAATTTGTATGACATATTCGCAGTATGTAACCATTTGATCATTTAATCTGTATGTACATACTAAGAGATAGCAAATGATATTATAATAATAATATACCGATGTGAGAACTTATTACAGAAATGTGTTGATTGTTAGTATGTAGGAGGTCTTTCGGGCTAAATTTAATATTATTGATTAGTTAAAAAACTCCAATCCGCACTGATGTAAGTACCATCTTGGGCTTATCGACAAAACGAATGGGCCATAAATGGGTGGAAGCCATTATGATAATGATACATTTATTAAGTATTTATATAGTAGACTTCTATGGATTACAATGTGCTACATTGCGCCTGTATAAGAAACGAATCTTGGCAATCTTTGTGTTTTGTCATTGGCATAATTTGTAAATTATTAAAAAGTATCTATTTCAAGCCGAAGACGTCAAACGCCGCACTATTGCATATGGTATTCTACCAAGTAATGTAGTATAATGTTAGTAATCTATTATAGAGTTGTAGGGAGGGATACCTCAGTGACCAGTATATTTAAACCGGAACGCGGCAAGCAACAGAGCCGCTGCATTCTATTAAAGAACAGGTAAAAAGGTGCAAGCCAGCTGTCCGGAGAATTGTCTACGTACCGGATACCGGTTCCGTTTAAACATCTCTTTTAAAACTTCATCATTTTTGCTTGCTTATAAAGATTCCTTTAAAATCTTGAGTTTGCTTCCTTACATGAAAAATTCTACTTTTAATAATGAATCCATGAATTCTCTGAATTTATGTATCTAATAGTTAATTTTCTTAGTATTCTAGTATTAATGAGACCCTTCTACTGAGAAACCGCCTACTCCCATAATGCATTGTCTGAATGTCTCGTTTTTAAATTAATTTTTTGTCTTGCTAGGTACATTTTCTTGTAACAAATACCCATGAAATATTTTACGGGTTTTTTACAATGATGCAACGCTGTTTAATGAGCGGATTAACCACTTCCGTTTTATCCACGTCAGGTCTGTCCGCTAGTTTAAGCCGGTTTCCTATTTTAGTGTCATCGACAAGAACGTCACAATTGTATTCTAATATTAGACGTGCGCACTTATCAATTGTCGAAACTGCCTCATTTATAGAAAGTAACTACGCACGTGTCTTGTTGCATTGTTAATTGATGACGTAGTGATGTAAAGAATAATAATTATATGTAAGTTGGACCTGATATGACAACCAGCTGCTTGTTTGTATTTTTAGCAAGATCTTGTTACCATGGCAAGGGTACTGGAGCGTGCATACCGGTTTTCGATCATTTCCAAGTATCGGAGTACTGCACGAGATATTTTGATATTGAAATGTTTATTGTTCAGTGTCTTTGCAGTTTGTACCATGTTACTTGTTTACTTTTTTTTATTCTTTTACCATTCCGGAAAGTTGCTTTGTCATGAAGGAGAAGAAATGGCGAGGGAAAGAATTAGAAGAAGAAGAAATTAATTTGACATAGGCTCCTTAATTGAAGTGACTGAGCAAAGCTATATTTAGAGTGTAAAGACCTTGAATGGCGTCTACCTACTAGGGTGGAACGGTGACCTGAAGAAAACTGCGATCAGAATGCTCAGGTTCCTGCCTGCCGATAGGACCGGTCGGAGGTTGGAAGATGGTCTATGTTGATACTCTAAATGACTTATTAACCAATAGGTAAACCAATTACAATTGATGATTCCTAATGAGAAGTCTCGGGAAAGACTGGTTTTGACGGTTTATGTTGTTACAATTGCGTACATCCATATCATTCGCGACACTCATTGAATCTTTGTACAGGGGTGTGAGTGTGATAGCATGTTATTTACTGTAAGTGAACATTAGTTACATACGTCGTCACACAATGGATATACCATTTACGTAACGTCTGCCAGTCCTGCCAGATGATTCACAGACAGAAGGCGAGTGGCGACAAGGTTTATTAAGAAACTCATTAGTTTCTTGCAGTACGCTCACTGTTCCTTGGTGATAACGATGGAGACTATCAATCATCGGCCGACGCTAACGTATTGATGGTGCGCCGTGCGATTCACATCGTTGAATGATAAAAACCACATAATTATAGTGATTAGTCTCAAACCATCGACGACTTTCCGTTTATTGCTTGGGATTAGGCGATGCACATTTTCTAGTGTAACCAAAGCCGATGATGAAAATTGATTATTGTTGTTAGTTCAGCAAGATTGATTCGCTTTGGTTGAATTGCTCAGTGCTAAGCAATTTTGATATTTTAGATAGAATTGTTCACTTGTGGTAATAGAACATGACGCCACAAATATGCACCACGGTAGTTCCACGGCATGAAAATTCATTACATGTTCCAACCAAAATTGTGAAGGGAAGTGAGAACTGAAGTGAAGAATTTCAGATTTACTAAATCATACATACTAGCTTTTTCGGCAAAAATCATTTTGCTATTGGTATTGTTAACAATGCGAACTATTTTATGAGCGAATTATTCATTTGTAAATATAAAATTGGTTGACGATTAAATACACCGTAAACCTGTAAAGAATGGTCGCGACAAAACAAATGTAATCTGTGAATTAAACCTCTTTCGGTTGAATAGTTGGGAAGAAAAATAACAAAGAAAAAGATACTTAAATAATAAAATGCGTCAACAACGTGGAATCCATGGATGGATTCCATTCGCAGAGACACGACAATATATCGCTACACTAAAAGCGATAACGGCATGCATTCTAGATAGCATTTTATAATATCTGCCATATTGTAATATCGAAAATATCAATATTACGCACAAAACGTGAGTCACGTTTTTCAAACACCTTGCTATTTGTTTGATGTCGACTGAAGTTTGCAAACAAAAATGTACATAAGATCGAAAACATGTAGTGAGCTATGTGTTATTTCAATACGTGTCACATAGACACACGTATGTAGTTAATATACTGAGAATACTGACAGATTCATATGACAGAGATAAATACAGCACTCAGTTATACATAAGACGTAAAATTCTTTAGCATACATTTCATAGAGTTCGTGGGAAACTGAGAACAAATACTTTCACAAGTATAGACATTCTGATTGCGTTTTACTAACTTCAATATTAAGAAGATTATTCAGGAGATTGTTGGAAATTCGTAGGGAGATAACAGCTATCTAACAAAGATAATACTGATTAAAACTTAGCTGTATGTCGTTATAAAACTGATGAAAGATAAGAACAATGTAGTCATAATGCAGTCTGTTTAACTAGTATACGATGCGCTAGGGATTCATTTATCTTCTAGTTAATTATACTTGACTTGCCGTATACTATGCATTTTCATTTGCAAAGTATCGTTGGTTAAAACGTGAAGCAAACAAGGCTTTTGCCAATAATGGTTGATTAACATCGTTGACTGGTGCGGTCGGTAGATCATTGGGTGACCGCAAGTGTCAAAATTTCTTCAGGCCGCCTCAGAAGGTGCCCCCTCAGTAAAAAACAGATTTTTAAGTCATGACATGACTTACATGGTCAGTTATTACTTACCTGGTCAGAAACCTTAATACGACAAGAATTAATACTTGGTTTGGCAGCAGTGTGACGCAGTAGGTACATTACAGATTCCAGACTTGTTCAATAACGTAGGAGCCCCGCATTTTGCGAGCTGCTTCTAGTTCAGCCCCCAAATATTCCATGTGAATTCCATAAGCTTCGGCCCTTATTTCGACTTTCGATTTTATGATGCTATGAGTTTAGAAATTTCAATTATCGTATCTTAGCGCACATGAAGGCATCAAGCATAAAGACTTATGACAAGCTGACGTGAAATGTGGCGAAAAGTTTTCGAACAATGTGGACCTAAAATGTCAAGGGGCTATTGTGAAAACAAGAACAATAGATTGCAAAAGTTTCAAATAGTTTTTGATATTATGTTTTGGAGAGTATACTGGAGCGAAATGTGACTTGTACGGTTGATTGATATTTGTGATGTTTTATATAAATTACCATAATATATTGAAAAATCACTAGAACAAGCTTAAACTAGACATTCGGTTTTTAGGGGCTGCTTTCATCTTTATTACCACACAGAGATTGAGAGACGACCAATGTAGGGAGTGGAGGGTTTTTGTATTAGGTCGCGCTGTATCACCAAGTTTAATCCTCACGGACGAAACTCGTGCATGCACCATCCCTCGTCTGAATGTGTTTTACATGTTTCGGACGCAGTGTTGAATCCAGAAATAATACGGGCCGCCTGGATTCTTTTTAGCTGGCAACGCATTATGATGCCTTTGATGTTACAGATATCCGTGAGCGACCATGACCAGGTATAATCTGTTCCTTAGTCGGCTATATACGTTAAAAATATGTACTTTTAGCTATTAAGTATTTAATTTTAAGTGATAGCTCGCAGCTGATTACAATTTATCCATTGAAAGCTACAGATGACGATAGACAAGGACGAACAGTCCCCGAAGAGCTAGTGGCCTCGAGCTCGTCCCGTTTGCTGACAAAGATAAAATGTCTCTAAAGCGAAATTTATTGGTTTTCTATTGGGTTTCCCAGAACGTTAGGAGCTGTGTTAGTAGTGTGCTCAATATACTTAGGAATGTAGTACGTAGATTTATTATGGTACCTACAGATAGTAGCCGAATAGCTGATATACGCTAATCGGCTATTTGTATTTCTTTCAGTGAATGTTTCAAACACAAGGAATATTTATCGTCATTAATAATACCAGCTTATGCCTTTCGTTGCGTAGCTTCCCAATATATTTATAATAATTTAGTGTTTATACGGAATAACATAACTGCATATAAACAAAATTGTGATTTTTCAAATCGTCAAACAAGAAGGATGCATCAATTGGCTACCTCTTCGTACCGTCTTTCTAAAGTGCAACGTTCTTTTATGGGACTAGGTATAAAATTTTATAATAAAGTCCCAAAACAAATACGTGACTTACCGGTGGAATCTTTTAAGAAACGTGTAAAGGCTCATCTCTTAGGCAAGGGCTACTATAGCATAAATGAATATTTAAATGACAAGGATGCTTGGAAATGACTAGCTAGGCAACCAGTTCTGCACAGGTTAATAGAATACCTATTTTTGTAATAGATAAAAGTTTTATTTTTAAAAGATGTGCTGAGGAGTTTCTTTACGGCTTTTCTTCTTCTCCATGACAAAGCACCTTTCCGAAAAGCTGGTAGATTAAAAAAATGACGTGCATAAGAGTATCAGTGATACCTACATGAATAAAAGATTATTTCATTTCATTTCATTTCATTTCATTTCAGAGCAAGCACTACTTTTAAAGCCCTCATTTATTATTTGGCGTTATTGACTTTATGTGCCTATTGTAAATGTTAGAAGTGGAATACAAGTAAGGTTTGATAGGAACCTCCTTGAAATGTTTAATATACATAATTTTTTTATTAGTGATAACTTAGCGAGAAAGAAGGAATTATATTATTTAAATTATTTGCCATCTTATTTGACTTATTATTCTAACAAAAAGTTAAATGTTCTGGTAGAGTGCACTGGAATAATCAACTAGGTTAAACATCTACCTTGTTGGCGGGAAGTCTCGAACATGAACTTCCTGTTTAATAAAATTTAATGTTACCTCGGAAACCGTGCTGGCCTACACATTGTTCTGTTTATATTATGTAGATATCACAGACTTAAAACAAGAACCAGACTGAATGTCAACAACAAATTCAGTGAGGCACCCATAGTAATACCAACTCCACTATTCGAACAAGTATCACACGCACACATTGACACCATGCTGTTATTTATTGGCCGCCATTACCGCGTTAGATCGCACTAAAAATTACGCACACATGGTAAGCAAGCGGCGTCACTCTCGATGAGACAAGGTGACGTCCGGGTGTATTTTTACGTCCGTGGTAGAGATTTAGTACTAGCTTCAACACATTAGCGAGTATCTTCTTGTAGTTGAAGACGCTTCAAGGGTTATTTATAGAGAGAACGAAAAGTAAAAACTGATCGATACACACGCTAAGGGACAGGTTACTTAAATTCCAATCGGCTATCTATTCGTGATTGAATTGCGTCATCTTCATTTTCGTCGTTCGGTCATTCGTGCGCAAGAAAACTCCATGGATGGCAAATAAATGAACTGAGGGAAAAATACTGACGTTTCGATTGAAAGGCATTTATTGCATTTGTATTGGATTGTCAATAATGTAACATGTTTATAATTGCCATTTGATCATCTCTGGTACTTGTAATAGTAACTTTGTCTTTTTATGTTCCGCGGTGTTACATCTTATGTGACCTAGACATTTTCCACCATTGGTAGTGTAGGTTCAGTAATAGATGTGAGAAGTCATGCCGATGGAACTAATCACTTTCCGGATGAATCCGTGTAACGTTTTTACTTACATTCTGAGCGTGTTTACCAAGCTATTATGTATGCGCTTGTTTCGGCCGCGAGACGATACTATGACGCAGCAGACGTATGACACTTTCTACCTGTCTTCAGTCTTTCTACCTCAGCGTGTATAAATTGGGGTGGAAAACGTGTGAACTTAGGAATCCACTTCCTTTAGCACTAGTTGCAGTATGTACATAATAATATGTATAGCTTCTGAAGATGTATTTCAGGGCAAGACGATGTAATCCTCCGTTAAGGTGAGCCATACGAAGGTGCCATTAACAATAAACTGGTCAAGAACGACCTCACGTAGGGACGGTTTCGTGCTATTCATCATAATTTATGTCATAGACATTCAGACACGTGACAAGACGTAATAGAAGATAGGTTTCAGCATTTAGTAAGAATTAGTAAACGTAAAACGTAAACGTTAGTTACTTTACTATATTCCGCTTTTGTTTCTCTGTTCGTATGTAAATTGTTGCTTTGTTAAACGCTTTTATTTACTTTCACTTCGGAGCATCAAATCTTGTAACGTTAATTTGAATGACTTCCCTTTAATGAAAATTGATGAAATTTGGCAGACATGTGTATTTCCGATGACAATACACGAAAATCATATTTTAAACTAATTTTCATTGTTTATTTGTTGTTAAATAAAAAAAAACGATTTTCAGACTTTAGACGCATAATTCTCTATGTTCTATTTTACGTAGAGACTTGAAATTTTCACAACTTGTAGCTAATTTTATAAACTAAACATTATTGAAATAAAAGCGTTTAAAAAAAAAAATTTTTTTTCATTTCACTTATATATAATTAATTAGTATTGGCATGCCATATTCTTGGAACTCGACTTGGTAATTGGTATTGTAAAGTAGATAATTATAAACAAACAGCATACACTGTTGCGGCTTCAGAACAGAGGATGCCGTGCAAGGCGTGCAGGTAATTAATCTGTGACGTATCTGAACCACTTTTTGACCTTATTTATTGAGAATGAATTATTTTATAATAATACAACACAAAGAGGAGTAATTGAGATAATAACTTCATTTAGTTTCTGTTTTACCTGTATTTACGAGTAATAATGATACCGTTGGTGAGAATATTTAATAATATACTATACTACGGCTCTGCTCGCGTTTTCCGCTATAATAAGTACCCTATATATTATTCTAGATCATGGTCTACATTTGGGCTAAATTTCGTGAAAATTCCTTCAGTAATTTTTACGTGAAAGAGTAACAATTAATAGGATATTATTAGGATGGAACTCCGTGGTTCATAGATCGTAATAATAATAATAATATTAGTAAAAATATTATAGCGAACAGCTTTGACTTGAAATCCTTGATACCATTCTGCGCTATAATCGTGAAAATGAGCCAAGTTCGGGTACAAGGTCATAATTTTGTTATCGTAATAGACGTTATCGATTTATCCACTCGAATATAGTCACAGCGTGTGCCTGAATATTTTAGATGATGTCCGTTAGACATGTTGGTTTGACCGTAAAATAGGATAGGACAATTGAACAGCTTTTTGATTTAGTTGTATTTAACTGTTGCTATTTACCTGCTTAGGTAATTAACAAAGTCTGGCCTGCTGTAAATCTATCATTTGTCGACGAGATTACAACAGGGGACAAAATATTATGAGTATTCTTTTTATTGTGTAAACTATTAAGAACACCCTACCAATACTATGTCTTTAGAGAGTTCTATCAGATTAGGATGAATTTGTTATGTTCACAAACCATAAGCGTATCTATAAATCCACATCTACTTAAATACACAAGTGAATCGATTCGACAACTATGAGAATGCCAACGAAGTTTCAAAGAGCCAGCTCGTCTTATCGTGTATTAGGTGACCCGGTTGAGTCCGGCCACTCCGGCCATCGCTCAGGTGCGCTCTATTTCGGTCGCATCCGGGCGTCCTGCACTGACGTGCGTCCGTAGACTTACTTAGTGCCTGTTCACACGTGGAATGGAACAATTACACTACACCACATCGCAACAATGAAATGTAGGACATGTGGATACATGTTGTTGTTTAGCGAAGTACTTAACGGTCTGTGATCAAATCAACGTGGTCTTTAGTAACACCCAAGGTGTATATGTACGAGTACGTTGTCGGCCAAGAAAACGACAAAAAAGAAAGAACTGGCCCTCAAGCTTCACGACACGAGCTCAACAAGTCGTTTGGAGACTGATTCAATCAAGCAAGAGGGTGGTAGCCAGCCATGCAAGTTGATATTAATAATATAATTTAATTATAATATTGATGAAATTATAATCCAAACGCGAAGCCCTTTAAGCGAATAGTCTTGAGACTTGAGAACAGTACAAAACCGTACCACAAAACCATGTTTGCGATGTATTTGTATATAGTAACGACAGTGTCTCTTCGTAGTGGTTCCGTTATGGCTGCGATGTTGTCAGTATCGTCCACAATTGCTTTGCACCGCAAAATGTGGACAATTGATGTAAGTGTGGTTGTGTACGTATGAATAGGCATTTACGTTACAGCAGACGAGCCGCCCGGCCCGCGCGCCGTGCAATTGACATGACATTCTTTCAGCGTGAATGTCCGCGCGAAGGAAATGCCTCGTGCAGATTTAAAACGCGTCGCAAAAATGTACGTCGAAAGATTTATTGCATTTTCATTTTACTGTTTTTTTTAGTACGATGTTTTTCACCTGGACCATATTATAATAACACATAATAATTATACATTTTTAAATTTAAAGAACCGCCGACCGTATTTAGCATCTTAATCTGTCCATTAATTTTAATTTAAAACTCGAGATATATTTTTTAATTATTATTATTATTATTATTATCATCTCTCCTGATTTTATTAATTAGGTACCTTGATTACGGTTATATTATACTCGAGATATTGCAAATAAGAAACTGAAAAACAAAATATAATTTCACCGAGTTGTTAGTTGGTACCGCTATCTGATATCGCCTGTCTAACCTTGTAAAATAATGAAAGTAGCGCGCTGGGATATATAATTTCAATAGATCATCCACGACCTAAATTACATGAATCAGCTTAACTTTATCATGTTATTTGAAACAACAGATTTAAAATCAGTATTAAGTCAGTATTAGTGATTTGTAGTTTTTTTTTTAAAGAACACAAAATATATTAGAAGACTACGATAAGAGTACGCAGCGCATGTGAAAGTATTCGAAAACTAGGTTCCAAATGCGGTATTAGGTTTTTGATTCGTTTTTTTATTAACCAAAAGTAAATTCTTTCCTACAATTCCTCCTGTTAAGTATTACCTAAGTAGCGATAGTAGTCACAATATTTCTGTATCCTCTGAAAACGAAAATCCTGGTGTCTTTGAACGTTGAACTTGTTGTGAAGTTTGCCTTTTGAATATTTATAGTCGTACATTCTCATAAATATTATCTGAATTCAGCGCAGTGGCCAAGTTACATTATTACATCCGCAGTATAATTACGTAAGCTGAATCTGGGCTAGAAGATAAGCAATTAGAACGTATCTGGCTGCTCGTTTCCCGTTGGTACTTACTGTTTGGATACTGTAATAGCGTGATAGCAATGAGGTTAAAAGATATATTTATTGTTTGCGAAAAAAATATTGTATTTAATTTTTTTTTACTCAAGGTTACTCATATAAATCAACTTTGTAATTACGGCTTGCCACAATTTTGGCTTTACAATGGCTGTGGGTGGAAAGCCTCAGGGTGTTGTGTTGGCACAGTACTGTGGTGTTGGGTTCGCCCTTGATATTTTATTATCAGATATATAAAAGCGAAGTGAGACCGCTGATTAAACAAAAAAAAACTCAGAAACTACCGAAATTTGGCAGGGAGATAGTTTATGCTAAAGAGACGTCAGCTAAGAACGGATTTTTGGAAATTCATCCCCTAAGGGGTAAAAATAGGGGTTGGAAGTTAGTTTCACACATATCAACTTCGTTAGTTTTAGACTAAAAGGGTGAAAATTTGTATACAGCTTATAATGAGACACAAAAAAACTGCATTACGGATTTCTGGAAATTCGAGTTAAAAGAATATTGATTGATTGTTAGGCGATACGAAGTCGCACGGTCGGCTAGTAATGTTTAATACATATAAGTTAAACCTCTCAGATTTAAACTTAACCCAGTGAAGCATTTCTGTCCCCTGTGTCCTGTATAAATTGTCCGCGCATGTGTTCTACATAAATCAGGTACCGTTACTAAATTAGTTAAATGTTTATATGTTATGTCAAGCTCCGTTACTCATTTGCCGTGCTGGTAGCAAGGTACGATAACAGAAGATACTAAACAAAATGGTTTAGTCACAGAATAAACATTGTTTAGTTACAAGAGCACGATAACAAATAGCTATTAATTTTTACACGACTGCCAGGAAGGGTTGTTTTTCGCTCGTATCTTGTATCGAAATCAAAAAATAAAAAATCGTAAATTATTAATTGTTGGTTTACAAAATCAGTACATAATAATATACCGGGTGTAATCGTTAAGTGTGCACAGGCGATTATTCCGTAACTATTACAGATATCAAAAAACTTTAAACTGATATCGAAAGTACTTTACCTAATGAGTAAAATGACAATAATAACTTATTAAAAATAAAACGAGAAATATCCAAAAAAATTACGTTAAACACTCCCATACATTTCGTATGAGATAGTAGAAAGGTTTTACTTTCCTTATTTTAAGTGGAATAGTACCTACTCATTTTACCCTTATCATTTTATAATTATGTATGATCTAATATTAATGAATTTCAAGTAGATACACGTGTAGATTAATTATCTTACCACTGCAAATTAATAATAAACCTTGTTTCAATATCGTATTGATTTGAACTGGCTGAAAAGCAACATACTAAATAAAAACAACAATCTAAAATTTTAACAAAAAAAACCGAATTTATATGAAGTACATCCAATAAAAAAGAATTATCGAAATCGGTTGGCGTGATATTGAGTTATTGGTCCATTTATCGCGCATACTTAAAGCAAATTTAAGACTTATATGCTTTTGACATGGATGCCATTATCAGATATCGCTCAAATTGATGTGATTGGACCACACGACAAGCACCAGCTTTCGATTAAAAAAAGAATCATCAAAATCGGTTCACCCAGTCCAAAGTTCCGAGTCGGTTAAAAAGAAAGATACTCTTTGGTGTTCGTTCTAAATTCAAATTCTTTATCGCGGTTTCTCGTTCCCGCCAATTTTTTTTGTTGTGAGGGGAAGAAGACAGCGGGCATCCGCTGGATTCAGAAGGCTCAGGACCGGTCAGAGTGGCGCAAGTTAGGGGAGGCCTATGTCGAGCAGTGGACCTCCATGGGCTGGTGGATGGATGGATGGATTTTATTGCACAACGAGGATGTCACTTCGAACATCTGCTTTGAATACAAAATTTTGTACTCACTAAGAAACAAAATGTATGGGAGTGTTTAATGTAAAATTTTTGGATATTTCTCGTTTTATTTTTAATAAGTTATTATTGTCATTTTACTCATTAGGTAAAGTACTTTCGATATCAGTTTAAAGTTTTTTGATATCTGTAATAGTTACGGAAAAATCGCCTGTGCACACTTAACGATTACACCTGGTATAGTTGTTGGGACCACCCTTTGAGCGTTTTATTGCTTGTGTTGGGGGGCCCCGCTCTTCCATAACAGTATTGGTAGAGTTAAAAGAATATATTATTTAGTACCTTAGTGAAATTACTAATAATAGTGTGTTTTGTAATGCATGTTGTGTGTGTGTGTGTGTGTGTGTGTGTGTGTGTGTGTGTGTGTGCGTGCGCGTGCGTGCGTGCGTGCGTGCTTGCGTGCGTGCGTGCGTACGTACGTGCGTGTGTGAGTGCGTGCTACGAGTGTGTTTGTGTCAATATGGGTATTTCATAATACTTTTCTTGATAGTAGGCGGTTTTTTTATTTTAAAATTTATATTATAATATAATAGTTTATGTCGTGTCGGGATTCTGTTTCATAATTTTATTAAAATATTAACCTTCAATAAATCAATTGATCCGTTCCGCTGAACAGTAGTTCAAGTAGTAGTAGTACAGTAGTTCTTGGCAGTAGCCAAATATATAATTTTCTTTCTTGGAGGAGTTTTGTATTCCTATGTAACTGATTAATCAAATAAGATGTCAGTTTATTTAAACGTAAAAGAGATTGTTTTAAGTTACTTTTTTTTAGTTGTTAGAACCAGCTGCACTAATGATTCCACTTTACGTCTTTCTTCGTTCTATTTAAAAATATTCATTTTGATTGAAAAGTTTACCTTCTGTAATGTTTACGTCAACGTCATTACGTTTCTACAAACTGCTGCCGAGCCAATTCCAATTGTTGTTAGTAACAAGTCCATCCGTCGTCAGTCAAATCTTCGGCGTTTTATATTCGCAGCAGTGTATTCGATTTCCGTGAAGTCATTACGCGATCTATATTTGGATCGACAATTTCAAACCAGACCGTGCGTCTACTGAAGTAACTACGTACCGTTGGTTATACATAGACGTGAGTTTGTTGAGAATCGATGATCTAGATTGTTTCAGTACAAGTAGATTATATTTAGCTGGCGTTGCTATTTGGACTACTGTTAGTTTCAAACCATTGATCTGGTTACAGGTTTATTTCTGTTCTAGTACTATTATGTATTATGTCTTCTGTGGTTATAGTCATCTTTCAAACTGTTTCAATATAGTTTATATTGCAATTGTGTTAATATACATAGTTTTATAGATTTTATGCATGTACATACCACGGTATTTTTCTTCCTCATTTATCTACATTAATATTTAAAAAAATCAATATTCGATTATCCCTGTGTTGTGTGTTAATTCAGTAATATTTAACTGTTCCAACTTAAATATGAGCCATCTTGGATATATTTATTTTTATTATTAGTTCCTTTAAAACCTTTTACTCCTTTTAAATTATTATATACACGTATTATAGCATAAATAAACCTTCAGAATTATATACATTTAATGTAAACTTTATACGGGTAAGATAAACGAATCGCGAACTGAATAAACAAAGCAGTACTCAGCTAATTCCTAGAATCAGTCTCGATACTCGCGAACTTCAGTCGTGATGGCCGCTGTTGTCATTGACCGATTTACAGCTTCCATCTGTGAAAGTTATGCGTTTCCCGATTCAGTGAGGTGAATCACTAGACAGTCTGGCTACGTAATATGCTAATACTCTACTCATATCCACTTCCTGTTCACCGCCGTTGTTTTGTTACGTAAATGTTACCGGATCCTCTACAGAAAAAAGAAAATGTGTGCAATTCACACGTGGTAGAAGTGAAACTTTCCAAAATTTTGGTTTCAAGATAATGATATGAAAAAGTAAGAGAGCCGACCAATAACTCAAAGAAGGATTAATATATTTAAAAAAAACATCTCAAATAAACTCCCGTCATTGAATATTAAATCAGATGACACACCTAACAAGGCATACTCGACAGTTTTTAATTTAATAAAATGTGAATTTAATAATAATTTTAAACAAAAACATATTGAGTATGATAATACTAAAACAAAATTCAGTGACTGGGCCACACCAGGAATATATAAAAGTAGAATAAAGCTTTTTGAATTGTACGCAGAAAAATCAACTTCTACAGATCCGGAATTTATAAATCGTGTTAGAATGTATTCTAAAACTTTTAAATTAGTCTGTGCTTAAGCGAAATCTATCTACATTGCTGATAAAATAAAAAATTCTTCAAACAAAATTAAAGCAACCTGGAATGTTATTAATAAAGAAACAGGCAAAATAAAATCAAATAAGCATAGTTTTTCGCTAAAAATTAATAATGTTAATGTCACTTCTGATAGCGCGATTGCCGCCGCATTCAAGGAATTTTTTTCGAACATACCGCATGTGATAACAAAAAACTTAAATGCATGCCCCCAACTAGCTATGACCATCTTAGAATCATGTGTTGATAAAAATACCAACTCATTTAACTTTAAACCCGTGACTTGTAATCAAATTATACAAAGTTTCAATTCGATAAATATTAAAAAGTCAAGTGATATCTGGGGTCTTTCTACAGTTGTAGTTAAATCAATTATCAACTCAATTGCCCCCCATTTAAGTTTAATTTTTAATAAATGTGTTGAAGATGCTATTTTTCCCAATCTTATGAAACATGGGAAAATAATACCGCTTTTTAAAGCTGGTGATAAAAGCGACCCTACAAATTTTAGACCAATATCCATCTTACCAGCCCTCAGTAATGCTTGGGAGGATAAGCATGATGCTATCGGTATATTCTGTGACCTCTCAAAGGCATTCGATTGCGTTGATCATAATATATTAATAGACAAACTTAGGCATTATGGTGTCTCAACACAATCAGTTAGTCTTATAAAATCTTATTTATCTGAACGTAGTCAAAAAGTAGTTATTAATGGAATAGAGTCACCTGGAGCGCACATAACAATGGGTGTGCCCCAAGGATCAATATTAGGACCACTGCTATTTTTAATATATATCAATGATCTTCCTTATTTCACTAAGGACATGTGTGAAACGGTATTGTTTGCTGACGATACATCTTTAATTTTTAAAGTAGATAGGAGGGAAAAATGTTATGACGACGTAAATAATACTGTTTCTCAAGTATTACACTGGTTTACATGTAATAATTTGTTGTTAAACGCGAAAAAAACTAAATGTGTCAGATTTGCCTTACCCAATGTGAAACAAATCCCAGCTAAAATTGTCATAAATAAGGAAGTATTAGAACTAGTAAACTCTACTACATTTCTCGGCATTACCATAGACTCTCGACTACAATGGGGTCCTCATATTGAAGCCTTGTCAGGGAGGCTCAGTTCCGCTGCTAAGAATTTCATTCTTTCATTCTGTAGATCGACCAGCCGATTATACAGACAGTAAAAATGCTAAGTTGTATTCATAGATGGCGTGAGGAGTAAGATATAATAGAACCTTAGAGTATTAATATTACTACTCTAAGGATAGAACATACGTTTTATTGCTAGATAGATTTTTAAAAAGTGCTAAGTTGTATTCATAGATGGCGCTTCGATTTATTGCTTTAAGATTCGATTTATTAATGAAATGAAATGAAATAAGTTTTATTCGAAGTAGGTTTGTTACAAACACTTTTCGAAAGTCACTCAACGCCATCGCTTCAACAAATCCCTACCGTGAGTGGTACCGGGAGAAGAAGCGGCAAGAAACTCCCGGGATTATTTTTTTAAAATTTTTTATTAAATCTTCGCTTTAGCACAGACTAATTTAAAAGTTTTAGAATACATTCTAACACGATTTATAAATTCCGGATCTGTAGAAGTTGATTTTTCTGCGTACAATTCAAAAAGCTTTATTCTACTTTTATATATTCCTGGTGTGGCCCAGTCACTGAATTTTGTTTTAGTATTATCATACTCAATATGTTTTTGTTTAAAATTATTATTAAATTCACATTTTATTAAATTAAAAACTGTCGAGTATGCCTTGTTAGGTGTGTCATCTGATTTAATATTCAATGACGGGAGTTTATTTGAGATGTTTTTTTAAATATATTAATCCTTCTTTGAGTTATTGGTCGGCTCTCTTACTTTTTCATATCATTATCTTGAAACCAAAATTTTGGAAAGTTTCACTTCTACCACGTGTGAATTGCACACATTTTCTTTTTTTTGTTGATAAATTCTTTGAAAATATTTAAAAGAGCATTTGAAAGTATTTAAAAACAGTATAAAAATAAAACTAAAAAAAAAAATAAAACTAAAAAAAATAAAACTAAAAAAAAAGAAATATTGTGAGACGCGAACCTGCGCATCATCAGCATTGTGTGTCTACGTCCTGCCCATTGAGCTACGGACAACTTAAATTGAAATACGAAATTAGCGGTTATATTATCTTACCTGTCGTTTTTCCGTTGCATCCGGTTTCAAATCACTAACGATTCTAAAGAAGTTTCACTTCAAAAACTTATATAAATACGTAACCTCTGCGTGAAGTTCATTACGTCATTTATATCTATATCATGGGCTATTTTAAGATTTGTCACTTCATTCTGAATGAATTTACTACAGAGAGGTTTTGTTTAGTTTATTGCACTCACACAGATTTAAATAAAACTTTTCATGATGTCAGCTCTAACAACATCTTTGTACCATAATTGTTCAAAAAGTATTCTATGTAAAAAAGTAATCTTAAGATAATGTCTGTGCGCAGGAGGATTTATTCGAGTACATTTGTAAACGGTAGTGAAATCACGTGCAAATATTGAGTGTTAGTTTTAGCCAGTAGGTGTAGCTTCTTCAATTCTTTACCGCGTGTACTCTGTCTGATTCAGATGTTCATTAGCTTCACATGTTACATTTAAATATTCAATAGCTTCTTTTGGAACGTTGCCGGCATAAAATCTTTATTTATTTTCGGGACGTTCTACTAATGGAGATTCGCCACTTGATTCTTAAGTACTATCGTAAATTATCAACACTTTCACCATTAAATTATATGTGCAATAACAATGCAAACAGATGTGTTATATTTTTCTTTTCATAGTCATTTATTTTCATAGTCAGTCATGTTATTTTGCGCCGGAATATTTGCGTTGTGGTTTAGAATGAAGTCTTTTCTATGTACTCGTACACCTACGTCATATCGACGAATTTGTTCGTGGGCGTACATGTAACATTCTGTTGTCATATCTTTATTTTATATTTTTTGAAGACAAGAGAATGCATAAACATTCGTATATTTATTCAAGTAAAATATTAACTTTATCATTGAATACTTAGTAATAAAGTACATATCATAATGTGATTTAAACCTACATATAGTTGTGTAGTATGGCGACACTGCTAAACCATTGAAAGAATTGTCTAATACAAGTAAATTGGTATCACTGATTTAGACGTAATCACGAACTAAGGCTTTGTCTTGGGAGCTATTTTTTCTTTCTTTTTCTTGTTTCTTGGTCAGTAAGTTATCGTTGAATTTTTTGGTGTTACTGGAAACGGTGGCCACTTACCATCAGGTGAATTGTTAGCTCGTTTGTTAGTTAATAACATAAAATCCATTCAACAAATTTATTTACCAATTACACATAATAATATGAATGTGATTTATTTGATATTGCTTTGAATAATTAATTTACTAATTTTTTTTAATTAAGATTGTAATGATAAAATTTTAATTGTAATTAAAAATTAAATTATTTATTTTAATATTTGCATACCTTAGCAGGTGGAACTTGGCGGACCTACACATTTAATGTAATCTTTTATATATATTACCCATTTTCATGCAAATAAAGATATTGAATTGAAAAAAAAAATTAATGTCACCTCTTAAAAAGAAGAAACTAAAGGCTAATATATCAATGAAGCAATGAACCAAGTATTGTTCACTGCGCGTTGAAATCTTAAATATCTCAGTTTTAATCCACCGAATAATTGGCGCTATTGAACGCTGAAATTTACATGTAATCAACTAAGTTTCGTTAATATACGGGGATTTTATTATCGAAGTTTATAAAACGAAATGCTGAGTGTATTAAATTTTTTTAAAGTACAGTAGCCCAAATGTAGTTATCATGACTAGAGACCCACTCTGCGGTTAGAATCTTACCGTCATTAAATACACCAAAAGGTGACTTCACATCATTTTTTTGTTTTCTTTACATACAACATTTATTTAACATTGCAACATATATTTTACTAGAAATTTCTTCTTCACCGTGTAAACTTTAACTATACTAAACCTCAGATTCCTACGTGTATGTATTTTTCTTAAAAAGAGGTATTCCCTATTAAGGTTTCCCCTTCACGTATACGAGTATTCGTAATAAATAAGGACTGTTATTTTTTACTAAACCGGCGTTTGTGCCAAATGTTTGGGATATTTTTAATGGTTTGTATATGTGGCAAAAGGGAGTCTTCTTTCCAGTATCCGCTCACGACTAACATTAATTGCTTGAGGATGAACCATTTAGCTTTTTTCTGTTTATTTTCATCCGATATCTCTTTCGATTTATTAAAGTGGACTGATTTCGTTTAAGGTTCATCTAATATATAAAATTCTCGTGTCACAGTTTTCGTTGCCATACTCCTCCGAAACGGCTTGACCGATTTTGATGAAATTTTTTGTGCTTATCCGGTATCTATGAGAATCGGCCAACATCTATTTTTCATCCCCCTAAATGTTAGGGGTAGTCCACCCCTAAATTTTATTTTTTATTTTTTAGACAAAATTTTTAATTTCTATTTTTTTATGATCAACCCTTCTACGATCAACCCTTATTTTTTAATAGCCATTTTAGTAATTTAATCATTGTTCATCCCGCTCGAAAACTGATCAATTGTTAGGCGATACGAAGTTCGCTGGGTCAGCTAGTTATAGATAAGAATCGTTGATGGAGTTGTGGCGAACTATATTATACGTATACTAGGATCGCCTCGTAAAAAACATCACGCAATCTCCCACGCGTAGCGTCGTCTAGTAAATATAATTATTGTATCATCGCCCTTTAGTACTGTAATAGTTTCGTCTACTGGGTTATTTTGGAATTTCGGCCAGTTTTATTGAGAATTGTGTGGGAGAGATGTCTACAATAATAGACACTGAAAGGCAACGGTAACTTCGTAAGCTTCGTTTGATGGAAACCTAAAATTGTTCTGTACTTATTTATTATAAATGTCCAAAATTTTTCTTGTAGTATTCTTGATATTTATTATTTATTGAGCGGGATTTTTAAATGAATATGGCGATAACATATGTATTACCTACTTAAACCAACTTTTACTTACTTAAACCACCACTTACTTAAACCAAATTTTAAATCGATGCTTCAATGCTCGACGAATAAAATGCTACAGTCGCGGCTGTCATAGGAGTAAAAACTAAACAGGGATTAACTTTCAGCGGACGTTCATTTCTTATGAATACTTGGAGCAGATATTATTACACTTTTGTTACCTAATTCTATTCAGAATTTTGTTCAAAGTTCAGCCGACTGACCTGTTTCTTAGCTACGCTGTGGCTAATATTTACTATATCAGGTTGTAACAGAACGTGTTTCGTGTTCGGAATGTATTTGCAAGCGATAAATGACCAATGTCGCGTGCGAGGCACAAATCTAGCTGTGTTACGAGAATAGACCCACAGATGGTAGGAATGGTGGAGTTCTTGAAAATCGATGTTTGCTTTATGAAATTGCTTACACGATACTTGGACGATTCAGTTGCTTATTGACGATACCATTTTGTAGTACTAAGCATTTGAATTGGTTTAAAAGTGAAGGTTTGTAGCTTATCAAGTTTATTAGGTCCTTGAATAAGTTCTGGCTGTTTTCAAACAGATTGCATTACTAGAACTATGTGCATGTGATTTCTGATGGTAATGCATGAACTAATGTCTGTAACCTTGAACTTTAGTCTGTGTTAGTCAGCCACGCTGTAAACAACGTTGTTTTTTGTAGTGTATAAGTTAAAAGTTATACTTTAGCATTTAATATATTTGTAATAGATATATGATATGCTGAGGAGTTTCTTTACGGCTTTTCTTCTTCACCATGACACAGCACTTTTCCAAAAAGCTGGTAGATAAAAAATGACGTGCATAAGTGTATCAGTGTATTATGTATAGTGTATTTATTTGTGAAATGTATTTACTAGCTTTAAAATGTTTTATTTACTTCATTTTTTAAATAATCACACAAAAACAAAAATAATGTTGGTCTAAGATGATCAGTAGATCACACATTATCATCATAATTTTTCTGTAGACCCTATTCGTAGACGTAGTGGACGAAACACCAAATAATAGAAGGGTATCTGTACTGTAATGTAATAGCTCATTTGAAGTAGATAATATTGTATCATAACTACAGTAACAATTATGGAAATTGGTGCTGGATATTCACCAAATTGACACATTGTTTATTAGAACGTGAAGGTAACATCTACAAACTTTCTCCATGTTTACGTATGGAACCGCAACGTATTAACTTGAATTTATTAATCATGTTATTATTTCGACCTTGTATCATTCTATCTAGATGACCTCGGTTGTATCCTACAAAAACCTAGGGGAGTAACCTACTTTCTTTGCTAACATAAACAATCAGGCAAGCTTTTATTATATTGCGAAAAGTCTTGGTAGAATTATTATATTGATCTTGCGAGGTTGGGCAGCTTGCCGGCCTAGTTAAGGCTCTTCGGTGCAATTTGGTCTGGAGAGGATTTTAAATACATACAGTACAAATAAATGTATCTTCTCTCTTGGTGTTGATGCTTTTTGAAAGTAGGTACATACTATTGTAGGTATTTACGACGGTGTTTGCGACCTAAGACGGTGTGAGAGTATTCACATATTATATTTATTTGGGATTGCCTTATATCCACAATCCACAAGCTCAGAGTAGCGCAGCGGGCTATGGAGAGGGCTATGCTCAGTATTTCTCTACGGGATCGAATCAGAAATGAGGAGATCCGTAGAAGAACAAGGGTAACCGACATAGTTCAAAGAATTAGCCGGCTGAAGTGGCAATGGGCTGGCCACATAGTGCGAAGGGCCGATAACCGTTGGGGAAGAAAGGGCCTCGAATGGCGCCCATGTCTCGGAAAAAGGAGCATAGGACGCCCCCCGACCAGGTGGACTGACGACCTGAAGAAGACAGCGGGCATCCGCTGGCTTCAGAAGACTCAGGACCGGTCAGAGTGGCGCAAGTTAGGGGAGGCCTATGTCCAGCAGTGGACCTCCAAGGGCTGATGGCTGGATGGCTTTATATCCTATTAGGGTATGTATATATAATCAGATGTTATAAAAAATATGATAGCGTAACGGTGGTACTGTAGGAAAATCGCATAAAACATTGTATTTTCAATATACATGATTGCATTTCAATGAATTACTATAAACAACCCCGCTCGGTATCGGTTAATCAGTATAGATGCATGAAGCAGCCATTGTATGTTTTATTTAACCGCTAGTTTATTAGTCAATTAGATCCGCTTAGTTAGTTAGATGCATTGCCGGCGATAACACTCCTACAGAGGCTTCACTCGTGCATTAGTTATGTTCTCCGGGTAGACAGCGTCGAACAACGCCGCGAGACGCCGCTATTTTAATGCCTTGTTTGAAGCACTTTGGCACATGGGAACGCCTTAATATGATATACGATATGCTCATACTGTGATATTAAAATAGGACTTCCGAAGAATATATCAGAAAATGTTAAGCTTAATTCATTTCAACAGATTAATTATTTAGGTTTTTACTATGGTGGTACGCTGGCAGCTAGCGGACTTCATCTCCAGTCTCCACTCCATTAGGTTGAACTGTGGTCAAGCATACTCGTATACTCATAAAAAGTAAAAAAGCTTGTGAATTTTCCGGAGTTTCTTAAATAAGGAGAGTGATATGTCATCCGCATCGGGCTCTCATATGTTTTATAATTTCATACAAATGTGGCGCGTTCGGCGCCTACGGTGCGGATATATTAGATGCGTTCACCATTACATACATACCCCGCAGTAGGTTTTACCTGTATCGCGGGTGGCATGGACGACATATTATTATATGTAAAACACATTTACACCCATGAGTCCCATGACCCAAGTGCAAATATTTATTTGTCACATAAATATCTACCCGGGCCGGAAATCGAACCCGGGACCTCTCGCTTCGCAGGCAGGGTCGCTACCAACTTATAGGTATATTATATTCTTCCCAGTTCCGCATTAGAACTGTAGTTAGTTCATTATAAATTAGAAGCGTTGTGGTTGATGTTTGAAGAGGATTGAGAGTAGTTTGTTTTGTAACTTGGTCTTCAGTATTAATCAGCTCTGAGAGACGCTGTTCGATCGCGGATGGAGTGCCTCTCAGAGTGAACCACCTGTGGAACCTATTAGTGCTAGATAGATCAAATGGAAATTATTATTGGGAAAATAATCGTATTGTTATTATTACGACACTTCTGAAAGATGTTTTTATATAATAGAACTCTCGTAAATACATAACTCTTGTCCCGGTTCTCTTGTATATGATATGAAACACACGACTCAAACACATATTGTGGAATATCTATAATAATGTAAAGGGTTGTATTTTGTTGATTAACACTGTATTTTGTCTCGGTGGATGAGCGGGGTACCTGTAACACAGGTGATGAACCAAGTACAGGGCCCTTGCGACATGTGAATGTAATGTGTTTATATCAATAAAATATTTTTGATTTTTGATTTTTTGATTTTTGATGATGACGGGTTCTGAGGCCTACTGGCCGTAATGCAGTGATCCATTATAATGGCCAAGTTTGAGAATAATAATATTAGTAGAAGAAAAATAAATTGCCAGTACACTATCTAGCAATACTCCTAGTAATATTACATTGAAACTGCAATATGCAGTAAAATATGCGATACATGTACAAATGTGCCGTTGTTCAAGGAAGGCGTTCCCCGCACATAGTAATTCGACTGCATTTTACATTCACTAAATGGAACACAAAATTACTATGAAAAATACAGGCAACCGCTACTATGCGCTCGGAACCTGTCTCAAATATTCGTACATAATGCGGCGTTCTATTGCGGAACGTTGGGTTGGCGTGAAACAACGTCTGTAAATTATTTAATGAGACCCGTCTGAAAACTTTCTTGGCATTTCTAGAGGTTTATCAGCGAAGTTTGGCAATCGTGTGATCTTCCAGACGACACTGAATGGCTGTTTCGCCTTGAAATACATTTTGAAGTTCCGAAAGAGACATGAGAGTGCTCTTCAGAGATTAAGGTCGCGGACACTTGCCGACAATAAAATATCTATCCTGCTTTCTATGGATGCGAGCCAAAAATGTGTCAGTTTTGTGAATGGATGGTACGGCGGTCGTCACTACTGCGTCTGTGCATATTTCCTCCTCAGTCCAAGCTACATTTTTCACGCCATCGTCCTATGGACAAAGTATCAAATACAAGAGCGCAATGTATTTTATAAAATCCACAGTTGAAAATGCATCCCTATTTATTTTAAAAACCCTCCCAGCTCGGGTGTCCTCATAGAGAGACGGGTCAAGGGCAATGCTGTTGGATAAGTGCGAATTGAGCTGGCCATACACCATCAAGTATACCAGCAAACTTGATGGTGTATCAAGCAAACTAGATGCCGCATCTAGTCAAACTGCCAACTTGACAAGTAAAGTTGATCGTGTATAGCCAGCATTGGCAGACTTCACATACATTTAAGAGACAGATATTACAATCCGCCTTATCCGCCTTACATAGGCTAAGCTATAATACTAACCCATGTGCTGTTTTTCGTTGTGTTGTTTTACTAACATAGTTTTTAAGAATATTTATTGTATATCTACTAACCAAACATATGGACTGTATTATTGTCTGAAATAAAAATATTATTATTATTATTATTATTATTTATTCGTTGGTAGCTTTTGAAATATCTACAACAACGAAAAATACATTGCAGTTTTACCAAGTTTGACACGTAGCTTAAAGGCGTCCAACCGAGTGGTTACAACATTTCAGTAGAGGATTGTTTAGACATTGGGAACAGAGTGATATGCAGCGATCGTTCGTTTTTATCTTCCCAGCTGGAAGCGATCGTGATCCTGTGGAGCCGGCTGGTCGTTTGCATACGTCCTAATGGTTTATTGGCCGTTGTTTAAGTACGCAAGCGACAAAACGTTGTTTAACGGCCCTACGAATTTGTACCGCGGATGAATTGTATTGTCTCATTTGTTATTCTATACGATATGTTGAAATGGTTTTACTGGGCAATTATTTTCCAATTTAGTACATACAATGATATATTACGTTACAAGGCCTGATCACGAGATATACGCGTAGGAACAAATATGTTTGACACTAATTGATGATTCAATGTGTGCCATTTGTAGTGGCAATATGGAATTATACGTGATCTTATTGATAAATAAATTCTTGTTGTTTCCTCTATATCGATATAATATAATAATGTTGGTTTTGTAAAAGATAATTAGATACTTTCAGGAATACTTAGCTCTAATGACGGGAACAGAAATAATCGCCTGCAAATGGTATTTTTAAAAAAGACAAATTTCTTTGTAAGAGACCATTAAAACGTGTAGAAGGGGAAAAGACGACTACAAAAACGATATCTACATCGATAGCTTGAAATACGTTGTCTAAAATTGGCTACCGCACTTCAAATGTGCATAAGGGGGTGAAGGTTATGCTGATTATCAATATTATCAAGCTAGGCTCTAAATGGACATCGCTTGCCTGTAGCTAGTATAGATACATGGAACTAAGTATAACGTGCCTCTAACTGGATAATGTCCTAACGATATTGTTGTTACAGCTGAGCAAATGCGTTACGTAATTGGATTGTGCTGATGGCGTGGGCCCGGCGCCCCGGCGTTTCGTAACTTGTTTTGACACCCTCTCAGACAGCCGATACTGCGTACTGTGTGCGACCCCGATAAAATTACCGTGTTGTGACGTCAGAATAGAGGTCGATCAGCTTTCAGGTTACGACTGCTAGGCGTCTTGTCTGAAGCCGGAATAGCGGCTCCATTTCGACGGTGGCGTGCTGCCTTTCATTTTCTGACTATTACTTAGGCGGCTCTTTACGGCTTTCGGCGGTCTCTGCAGAGAGCAGGAATGGTGGCTTTTTTATATCCATTTTTATTTCTGCCAAAATTTAGTTGGTTATTTAACGTTTTTGAATAAATAAGTAGCAGTACTTAACTTACTGTATTTGTGTTATGACAAATTCCCACAGACCGCGAATTCTCCCACACCAGGTCGCAAAAATGTGTATATGTAAATGTACTATTTGCTAACAAAGCAATTTTGGTTTAAGACCTACTTGCTGTGTGAGTGGGTATACCGTGCGTTGGATTGAACTGTGCTAGTTGTAAACGTTGTACATTGTGGGTGCAGTATACGCTGGGGATCTCTCTCTGCTATGGATTCCTGCAGTTCGTACTATTTCGTTGCCCACCGGGTTGCACCGGGAAGACAGAAATACGGAAGTCAATGACATAAAAAATAAAAATAACAACCAACAACTGATACCAAATGTCTGTCAAACCTGCCAAATGTTGGGCGTCTAATCAAACCTCGAACCTCACGTACAGAAGTCAGAACAGAGCAGTACCTGTTGGCAAACTTTAAGACTATTATAAATTGCAATTAAAAGTTGCAATCTTAGTCTAGTTTTGTAATTAGTATTTTGTTACCACTGCAGGTCGTAGATATAACAAGATGCTCTCGGGAGTCGTAAGTGAGTTTTATGTGGGGCACGAAGGCGTCGCCGCGGATTAGCTTTTGCGGATTAGCGCAAACAAGCCGCAATCAACTCTGCTCACCTTCTTCTTGTGAAATTTAGGTACTATGGGACTACGGTTAAGACTAGATTTTTATGTGAATAGCCGATAAACGAAGCATCTGTAGCGGGGGCACGAGTTTTGAAAATATTCGTAACGTAACCGTATCGAGCTGATGATACGAAGACGTTAGTGGGCAGCACGAGTTACTTTCGTCGTGCTATCATCAACTCGATACCATCACGAAAGTGACGTCATCCTATCGTAAATAAGAATCAGTTCTTAGCTCTTATTTAGTTGGGTCAGCCCAAGTGAATGAATGAACAAACGTGATGACTCTCTGATGACATGAAATGTTCACTGTCCAAGGACAGGTCAGTAAAACCAGTTAATTAGGTTATCATATCGTTTATAGTTGTCATTTAAGTAAATTTCTACAGTGTAATTAGTCTTTAACATTATGTTAAATTGCATAATATTACACCTACACTATTACTGAGAATGTGGTTTAATGAGCAGCATGAACTACCCACTAGCGCTCTCAGTTACAGCTAAATGATTGATGGTGTCTCCTAATTGCTCAATTTATGTTGGAATAAACAACACATTGTATGAAACTTACATAACAATAGCAAAGTAACAAAGCGTACTGGACAAAACCGAAGTCTACATTTCGTGCACCATTAGCATTTACCCTTCATATGCCAGTAGACATTTAGCGAAAGTAAGCGTTATAGTTTGGGAATGTTAAAAAAATCAAATGAATCATGAACGTACGAACAGTTTCATAGCAAATATTTGACTATATATATATATATATTTGGTTTTGATAAGCTAGTAATTCATAATTCATTTATTGCCAGAATGTAGTTTTACAGACGTGTTATAACATACGCTCAAACACACACACGCACACACACACGTAACACTCACACATACCGAAACACACACGCACACACACACACACACACACACACACACACACACACACGCACACACACGCACACACGCCAGCACAGGTGGTGGCACTTAGATTTTTTAGATTGTTTTTTAAATTTAACATTAACTGCTGATTATTTTATTATTTTATTGTATTTTTATTAATTACTATATTTATTATTACTACTATATATATATATTATTACTAATATATACATATATTATTATTACTATATTTTTATTAATATTATGTATATATATTATTATTATGTATTGTGATTTTAGCCATATTATATTAGGTACTACTGTATACAATTTAAGTTTAATATAATATAGTGGCACGAACTGCACTCCAAAACTGGTTCGCACAGAATATCAGTGCTGTGGTTCTCCACAGCAATTACTGAGTGCGATCCTTTTCCATAGTGCTTACAGCAGCTTAATTATAATCTTATTGTTTTAGTTTTTTTTTTTTATATACCCACATCTGCTTGTAACTTGGAATAAAGTATTTCTTTCTTTCTTTCTTTCTTTCTTTATAGTATAAAAGACCAATACATTCTACCACGTATGGTATGCAATAGTGTATGAAAACCCCTGTCCAGAAATCTGTATTGTTGGACTGAACGGATTTTACTTACCAGGTATTAAGTTACCTTTAACTATGATTTGAATTCTATTTCGAGGATGTGGCATGATGACGCATGCACAAATATTGTTCGAGTACGCATGACGTCGACCACCTATTGTTTCGTGGAACGAAGCATTGTCTAGATACTGAGTACTTAACGGGTGACCTATAATAAACTGCGGTGAACTCGCCGGTTTTACGTTTCGTGTAATTACTTTTTGTTAGCAATTTCTCCAGAGCTATGTTAAGTATTTCGCTGCGAGACAATTCCTAACAATGAACTTTGCAAAATAATGAAAGTTACCGACGTAGCTTGTACATTTAAATGTTTGGCTGGAATGTTAATGGTAGGTGATATCAGTCAGTCCGAAGGGCTTATACTCCATAAGGTACATCGTAGATCCTTCTATTATAGAAGTAGATCTTAGAATTTATAAATGACGTGCTTTAAACGTAACACAAATTAATTTAAATTCTGAAAGTATCTAATATTGTATCCAACCTTTGATCTTTCTTAGCTTGGTTCTTCTGTCACATCTATGATTACGACAAATTCAACCAAATCAAACACTTCTACGGAAATTTTGCTGTTGTTTGACTTAATTAACCTTTACTTATTGTTAGTTTAATTGTAACCAGTTTTGCTGCGAGTCGTGGTACTATCAGCGCTTATCGTAAAGCCATTTAAATATTAACGGTAGGCCTTATCAAGGAGGACGTGCCACATAATTATGTAACTACAAACTTAATTGTTTTACAAGTTAAATAGGTATATTTTTAGAAGAAGATTTCATCCATTTCATATGAAAGTTACAAGGACGCTTGTCATGACCGTGACTGTCACGGCGTGACAAAGTATTAGTATTCAGTTCGTCGTCTGAGCGCGATATTGCGATCGCGTATACGCGAGACTATAACATGTCGGCGTGAAGCAATTTCTTTTATCACACTTAATATACGAATTCTTATTTGACTGTTTCTTATTTATTTTACCCTTTAAGATTTCACGCCTTTGGAGCGGTTTACAAGAAAAATGGAAATAATTTCCTCTTGGTACGGTCACCTGCAGAGAAAAGTAACCCATCTGTTTACACAATTTTAATAGACAGATGGGTTACTTCTCTCTGCATGTGACTGTACTTGTCCTAATTGGGTAGGACAAGAATATCTTGTCCAAAGTGACCCTGCCATCTATTCTGTGCCCCTTCTGACAAGTGGGAGTGAAAGATCCTGACAGTAATCATGCCCGGTGAAAACTGTGATGTTTTTGCTCAGTTCATACCACACGGAAAGTAATGTATTCTATAAATGGGCGAGATTTATTATGACCCCTACATAATATTACTTAAAGTTGATCAGCCGCGTATGCAATATGATCCTACTTTCCTAAAAGACCCGCGTCAAATGAGACAAGTCGCCCCATGCGTCTGAATTCGTAAATATGACGTTACATGAAAACATTTGATTGTTTGTTTGCAATGAATAGGCTCCGAAACTACCGAACCGATTTGAAAAATTCTTTCACTGTTGGGAAGCTACACTATCCCGGAGTGACATAGGCTATATTATATTCTCTTTTTTACTATTTTTCCCGAAGCGAAGCGAGGGCGATTTGCTAGTTAGTAATAAAATATATTGTAGTAACATTGTAACTACATTTCGACATTTCGTTTATTTGGTAGAATTTCTAATAATGCATCTATTATCCAATTAAATCATAAAGCAGAATTATACTATTCGGGGAAAGTAAATTAATGGAACGATATGAATCGGAGCTCTCGTCACTTTGTCGATATCAGCAAATGTTATTGCCAGGTACTATAATTACGTAACTTATTAAAAGATACATTATTGGAATCGTATTGAAAAAGTCGAAAATCGAAAATGTGCCTAATGCATTATTTTAGTGGCTCTCAAACAGACCATCTTCGCATTATTTCCTTTCAAATGAAACCATTTTTAGTGTTTTATATAATTATAAATAGATTGGTCTATTCCTATTTGGTACAAATCAATGAACGATATTAGTATATTAGTTAATTGGTACAAATGTATTCGTAAATCAATTTGGGATTGCTTTTTAATTACTGTGAAGTACGATGTCTTTAAAATGAAGATGAATAATTAAGATACATTACAATAATTACCTTATTCATTTACGCTTGTAATATTTTAATGAATTTAGTGTTATTGCTTACGAATGGAACATGGAAGATGAATATCTTCAATTTGGCTTGCCGCGCCGTTTCCTATTTGTAGATAGATGATCTCGAAACATTTCGGCCGTGACCGTTTCAATATTTCATAAAGAGCGACTGGTTGGAATCGTGTGGTTCATATTATTGTTTTTTGAAGTCAATAAATCTAACATTAACTCACGCGAACTGTCCAAAAGAAATAGTTCTTTATGATACTTTGTTTCTTATGATCCAAAAGTACATTATCAGAAGCTTGACAATTTGCTTGTAACCGGTAGATAAAATCGTTACCCATTATTTAGAATACAAAATTCGTGACTACTCGTTACCGTCAAAATAGGAAAATTACCAAAAATAAAATTTTAAAATCACTTCAACTGCCTAAAGTAATAAAATTAATAAAATTGAAGTCTGTCTGTGATTTCGAGATAAATGATTTTTTCAAGTTGCAAATCGTTACTTGCACGATACCAACACCGAAAAATTAGTTTTTAAAATTTTTGTCTGTCTGTCTGTTTGTCTCCGCTAATTTGTAATAAAATTCAATTGACATGGCAGTTTGTTCTTCTGTGCAATGCTTAGTTATTTTACGAACGATATTCTTCTCTGTTCGTAGCTCAAGTCCGGACATACTAATTATAGCAGTGAGAGTACTTTGGACTCATACTCGATTATCTTTGAATGAATAAGTAATTAAGTGGCACTTCCAAGAACGTCAGTCATTATTAGAACGTGTAGTGTAGACAGCTGGCACAGACAATAGAAATCTTTCTTTAGTTTTTAAGCCGGCATGCAATCCACCTGAACTTGTATCAATTGCGGCGACAATAATCCAATCACTGTGCCAGGCATGGGTAATGAGTTCAAAATTAGGTTTTGGGTTTTGAAAATATAATACCTTAGTAATTTTAAAGCTATGGGTCGTTTTGCTTTTATCGTTAAAAAATTAAGTCACCATCTATTGGTGACTAACTAGATAAATTGTATAGAATCGGTTAGCATATTTTTTCCTATATTTAGAACATTTTCTTTGCCTTTCTGTTATCTATACATATATTATGTGGCTTGGATGGGTTGGCTTTGATTCGTTAAACCATAATGACTCACTACAGTCTCTCCACTGGGAGAGGCCTAGAGCTTTTTCGTTCTTCACGCCGCCGCTCCTGTGTGGATTGGCTCCATGACTTCTCCATGATTATATCGGTAGAATGGTACTCGTAAATTTTGGCACAGTGCACTTAATGGACAACGCCCACCTCCTGATACAGATATCGATTTTAGCTTAGTTGATAACTCAACGAGATAAGTCGATAGGCGTCCTACACGTAGTCAGTATGAGAAGCCCTTCAGGCTTCAGCGCTTCAGAAACCACTCAATCACGGTGTCGAGTTAAGTCGTTGACGTGTTAATGATACATTATTATGTATTCTACAAGTATAACAAGATTTACGAGTATACTACATTGTTAATATATTGCTTTAGAGTGTAATGTTGTGTTGTGTTTAGGTATATGTTGTCACAAAATCAAAATGATAGCATCGCTAGGCAATTCTAACTAATCCCCAATAAGATTTACATATTGGGGACATTAGCTCACTTCATTCGCATATTCTTCCTAGATTTACCCCGCATACGCTAACTTTGCCCGTCTTGATCCACTATGAATTTGAGTCTTAGCGATTCAACAATAGCAGGAAATGCGAACATATTATTGTATAATGTTGAACTTACGTCACAAGTTGCAATATCATAAGTCATTGTACAGCACACGTTTGACCTCTTCGGCACATTCAGCTGACTGATGACTGATGAGTGTGAACTTAGTTCGCGCTCGATCTTTATTTTATGGGTTTAATCAACTTATGTTTATCGCAATAATTAAACAACCTACTAATTACTTACTAATAATGATAATTTGCTCAATATTTGAAACAATTCTCTATGTAAGATATTTAGCTAATTTTTTTTATGCTGTGAAAGTATCACCACAGAATTTGCAAGAACAAAAGACAACACTGGTGCAAGAGGTGATAGATTTAAATGGGTTATTCCCGTTGAGTTACACAAAACCTTTATGTAGGCATTGATACAAATCAGACATAATTAATAAGCAGCCAAAGACTCGAGGCTTATTTTTATTGTATGTAATGGGGCAAAGTTTGAAACACGTCGTTTCCTCTAAATTAATTAATACCTACTTATGTCCACTTACACAATACTATTCCATGAACCATACTTACATAATAGATACGCAACTCAAGTGATCTTTCTAATAACATTAACTGGGATCCTGGTGATTTGGAATATCTAATTTTTAATCGCCATTGCAAGAAGTTTCTTGCATCTTCATCATAAAATACTCAACCTGAAAGTTGAGGAATTATAATAGTTTATTTTTAACTTTTAAGTATATTGACAGTTAATGTGGTCAACCTATATAAATAGGTTGACAAACACTGTTACGATGTTGTTTATCCAGAGCATTGAGATTTATACATCATGATCGAGAAAAGGATTTGATGGAATTCTTCTGGCACGCTAGTGCTCGGAGGACATTTATGTAAACACAGTATCGTAATCGTTTTATAATTACATTGATTACTGACAGGTATTTATTTTTGTCGTAAATATATTTAATATTAATTTTGCCATCACTCTAATTATGTCTGATAGTTATCCGTTTCCGATAGTTGGTACGTCGTAAACAATATTATCAGTCGTATAATATTACACTCTGAGATTGCGTACATACTCATACATATACATTACACATTACCTACTTTAGGATAACGTTCTAACAATGTTAAATTTTGGGGTGTATAGAATTAGAATTACATTTCCGATTGAAAACTTTGCCAATGTAACGTCTCACGGTTGGAATATAAAGGTTTGACGTCACTTCCAAATTGTATTTCACGAGGTCCACGGATAAAATGGGATTGTCTGTTTGTCCAGCTATAAAGCTTAACTGCCAGCTATGAGTTGACATATGTACCAACATACAAACAAACATAATGCCACCAGCATTATTCCATCTTCCAAGTGAGACTGTAAAAAAACCGTGTATATGAATCTGTACACACACATCATTCATGATGTTTGCGTCTTTCCATATCTATTTCACGAACTTTTTGTGCCTGTCGATTTTATTAAATTAAAATAATTAATAAGATAGATCTGTTAGACACAGTGAAAAATTGCCTGTCTATCGTAGCAAGGTAAATGGTGCCCTGACATTAGTAGGCGGTGGCGGCGACGTGGGTAGATTTCTTTGGAAAATGGTGTTAGAAAAGATATTTCAAAGTGCTACACTTTGAACTTGAACACTTTGACTTTAGGAATTTTAAAAATAGATTTGCGGTTCTACGACTATTCTGTTTGCAGTGTGCTTTAATGCAGTGGAATTACTCTGTACTGGAGTGGAAATAATTTAAAAATCTAGGTATACTAGTAATACGACGAAGACGTACGTATAGTTCGTTTGTTCGAATATTTGATATATAAATGGTTGTTCTCAGGTCTTGGTTGTGTTTGGATTTAACTTATTAATGGTCTTCTACAGAGGGGGCTTAAAGCATCCTATAAGTGCCTGCATAATAACAGGGATGGATTTTAATGCCCTCCGTAATTTCCACTTATGCGTTTTCATTGAATTATTTTCTGTCTTATATCTATTAGGCTAACAGTTTGTATACAGTTTCATTGTACTTAGAGCTATTTCAGTAATGTTCTAACGTAGTCCTCTAGCCGTTATTTGCCTCACTGCTCTCGATTTTAACGAGTCGTTAGCATCTGTTCAAACAAATCCCTTGACCTTCGTTCAAATGAGCTTTCGTCGAATTGCTCCAAATATCGGCTGGCTTTGTGTCGCGCGTACAGACGCTGGCGATAGTTATCGGCTTACATAAAACATGATGAACTCGTTAAACTGTACCCGGCCCCTAATTGGATTCTTTTGCTATTAGCATTTTGTTCATCTTCAATGTTATGTGTTGCCAAGTAACTGTTCTAATTTATAGTACACTTCGTTTTTTGCTCTATTTCTACGAAATACTATTAAGAAACGTTGATCACCAATGTTTCGACTAACGCCATAACACAAACGATAGACTAATAAATGTCTCTTATCATAATGTCCCGAGGCCTTGCGAGGCCGTACCTTGCGAGGATATCGCTGTCAGGACTCTTTTTGGAAACGTCTTTACTCTTTTAGTTTTCTTAAACTTTATTCAATTCAATGAAAAAAATCGTTTATTTGAATAGGCAACTTTGTGGCACTTTTAACACGTCAAAATAAAACAGTGCAACAGTGCCGCGGCACACTGGTGTATCGTGGTCATTAATTGGTGTGCCGCGTAAAAATTTTATATTTCTTATAGTAAGGCGGACGGCAAAAAGTACTCTTTGCCCACATTAAATTCAGCCGGGTTGTCTTTTTTATCACTGTCCAGTTTGCATTGCGTCTTACCGCTAACGCTTGTATTACGATCGTAATTTTTTTAGTCGCAATAAACCATTAGCAGTGAACGGGTGTCTCTTTATTATTTAAAACGATCCTCGAACGTCAGTCAAAACATACAGTCCACTACAACCCTTATTGCAAGCACATGTTGGTCCATAATCGAGCGGATGATACGGGACTTAGCGGCGGCCCGGTAGCCGGTTCGCGTTCGGCGTAAACAATTTTTTTCATATGAACTTCGCTGCACCGAGCCACGCGCCTGCATCGTGCATACTGTGCTATTGTTACTACACGAAGATAATATTACTCGTTTACGAAGATGTCTTTGATTGAAGAATTGGTTGTATTACTTCAAGACTTATATCAAATGTTAGAAAAGGCTTACGTTAATCACAAGAAGTGTCCGAAAGCAAGATTAACGGCTGGTTATTTACAATCAAGAATAGGATGTATCGAAGAATACAGAAGTTCATTCCGCGACGCGCATAAAAGATTATTACAAGCTACTAATAAAGAACAACGAGCGAGTTTGTCGTATTTTACGGAGGACGAACATAGCAAGTTTGAGGAATTGTTCTTGGAGTTACGTGGCGATATGAAGGATGTTCTTGCACACGTCACGATTAAATCAATGCCGAGTACAAGTAAAATCGAACATGCTTCGCCGGGGAAGGAGTCATCGAGTGTCATCGAAGCAGAAGTCCATTTACCAAAAATGAACTTACCAAACTTCTCGGGTGCTTATGAAGAGTGGCAATCATTCGAAGACGTATTTACTTCTTTAATTCATCGGAATACAAGGCTTAGTGACGTGCAAGGATTACACTACTTGAAGTCGTGTGTGACCGGAGAAGCGAAAAATGCTATTAAGAATTTTCAAGTAACCGATACGAATTATGCTGCAGCTTGGAATACATTAAAAAATAGATATTCGCACAAGAGACTTATAGTGGATTCATTATTAAAACGATTGTTTTCCATGAAGAAAATTAATAATCAGTCGGCAAGTCAATTAAAGATATTAATCGACAATACAAATGAATGTTTGAGTAATCTTCAAGGGTTGAACATATCTACTGCGTCGTGGGATCCAGTGTTAGTGTTTTTAATTACTCAAAAATTAGACTCGGAGACACACAAAGAGTGGGAGAAATTCGTGAGTAAAGAATACAACCAGGAATTGCCTTCATTTAAAAGTCTTGTAAAGTTTTTAGAATCGAATATTCAAACATTAGTTTTAATAGCACAACCAATCACCCCCCGCAACACTAAAGAACGTTCATTTCATGTTAATTCAGTACAGTTAACTTGTATTTTTTGTAACAAAAATCATTTGTTGTTTAATTGTAAAGAGTTTGGAAAATTAAATTCATTTAAGAGAAGGGAGTACGTTCGAGAACACCGTTTATGTTACAATTGTCTGTCGTCGAGTCATGCGGTTTATAACTGTAAACAAAAGAGTTCTTGTAGAATTTGTGGTAGACGTCATCACTCGCTTCTACATCAGAATGTAGAGGATGAGAAGGAAGATACCGGGTCACAGGTAGTTAAGCAGAATTCAACCGGGCTATCTTCTTTACACACAAATGTAGAAGTGGAGAATAAAAATTTACAAGATATATCTATAGCATCTCACTTAGCGACGGGACATAAAAGGGCGCTTTTAGCCACTGCATTGGTTTCGGTTAGGGGTTTTTCGGGACAGGTAACAATTTTAAGGGCGCTGATAGATCCTGGGTCACAGGCGTCTTTTATTAGTGAAAGGGCAGTTCAAACATTGCGACTCAAAAGAACTGCAATTAATGGTAAGGTGACAGGTGTGGGTTCATCTACAACTACAGTTAGTCATGTGGTACAGTTGGAGGTTTTGTCTAGGTATGATTCGGAATTCAGCCTCCCTGTAAGGGCATATGTGTTAGCATCACACGTGACAACCAAGTTACCGTGCAAATCAATCATGCCAAGCGAACAGTGGTCATATTTAGAAGGTCTCAACTTGGCTGATCCTCAGTATTTTATTGCCGGTAAGATAGATTTGTTACTAGGGGTAGAAGTTTATACAGATATAATTAAAAACAATTTAATCAAAGGTCCACCAGGCTCACCATCGGCACAGGAAACCAGTCTGGGTTGGATTCTTTTCGGCAATGTAAGTGACAATACGCCGAAAGATACAATTTTAGTCATGCATCACAAGATTGAAGTTGATGTAGATAATATGTTAAGAAACTTATGGAATATCGAAGAAACAAAGAAGAGGGAATTCACAGCTGAAGAAAGGAAATGTGAAGAAATTTATTTGAATAACTACAGTAGAACAAGAGAAGGCAGATACGTAGTAAAGCTACCATTGAAGGGTTCTATAGAAAGCATTGGGGAAACAAAGGATATAGCATTGAAGAGATTTCAAATATTGGAAAGAAGATTAGATAGAAAACCAGAAATGAAGAAAGATTATGCAAGAGTATTAGAAGAATACATACAATTAAATCATATGGAAAGGGTTCCAGAGAAAGAAAGAAGTAAAAGATCAATATACCTACCTCATCACGCAGTTATAAAAGAAGAAAGTACAACGACGAAGATCAGAGTTGTATTTGATGCTTCATGTAAAGGTTCAAAGGGTAATTCACTCAATAATATACTTATGATAGGTCCTCAACTTCAAGAAGATCTAAGATCCTTAGTCCTGAGATGGCGTCTGAAACCAATCTGCTTCGTAACTGACATACAGAAAATGTATAGGATGATATTGGTCAATAGTGAAGATGCAGATTTACAAAGAATTTTGTGGCGAAGAAAGACAGATGAAGAAATAGAAGAATACCGTTTGTTGAGAGTAACATTCGGTACGGCATCAGCGCCATACCTGGCTATAAAAACTATAATTCAACTCGCGGAAGATGAAGGTAAGGATTTTCCTGAAGCAGCAAGGGTTATAAAAGAAGATTTCTACGTTGATGATTGTATGAGCGGTTGTTATACAGTCGAAGAAGCTATAAAATTATGCAAAGAAATTACAAGTATCTTAGGTAAGGGAGGATTTACATTACAAAAATGGGCTTCAAATAGCAAAGAACTTTTAAATAATATAAGAGAAGAAAAAGAAGAAATAAGTACAATGAAAAGGGAAGAAGAATGTATAATAAAAGCCCTAGGTATAAATTGGGATATGGTAACAGATTCATTTCAATATCAATTTAAGTTACCGCCACATCCATTTGTGATCACAAAGAGGAACATTCTTGCAGATATACAGCGGCTATTTGATCCTCTTGGTTGGTTGGGTGCGGCAATCATTCCAGCTAAAATATTAATACAGAGGCTTTGGATAGAAAGATTAGAATGGGATGAATATGTAGGAGATACACTCAAGGAAGAATGGTTAAGAATTAGAAATAGCTTTAACAATTTGAATGAAGTAAAAATAAAAAGATGGATTGAGACAGAAAGGAAGGAACTAGATAATATAACACTTCACGGCTTTAGTGATGCATCAGAGGTTGCTTATTGTGCAGTTGTTTATTACAGAGTTGAAACCAATGAAGGGAAAATCAAAACGGGGATTATAGCAAGTAAAACTAGAGTCGCGCCTGTGAAGCCTATTACCATCCCGAGGCTAGAGCTTTGCGCAGCAGTCTTATTGGCAAGATTAATCACTCAAGTTCGAGAAGCAATGAGACTACCAGTTGAAAGGGTGTATGCTTGGACAGATTCCTCGGTAGTACTGTCATGGCTTTGTGGCGATCCCATGAGATGGAAGGTGTTCGTGAGCAACAGGGTAGTGGAAATATTAGACAACATAAGCAACTCTCAATGGTTCCATGTGCAATCAAAGTCAAATCCAGCGGACATTGGCTCAAGAGGACTTAATTTAGACGAATTGATTGAAAACAAGCTATGGTGGGAAGGGCCACAATGGCTAAAAGATAAGGAATTATATTTATCAAGACCAAATATTATTCCTACAGATATGGAAAGGAAACATATAGAAGTAAATATGAAATTAGATGAAGAATACAAAGCAATAAATTTTGAAAATTATGATTCGTTACAAGAACTTTTAAGAGTAATAGTTTACAGTAGAAGATTTTTAAATTATTTAAAAGATCCAAATAATATAGATAAAATAATAACAGTTCAAGAGCTAGAGAATGCATTAACAATATGTATAAAAATAGAACAAAGAAATGATTTCAGTGAAGAGTTAGAGAGATTAAATAACAAGGCGTATGTGAAGAAAAATAGTAAATTAAAAACTTTAAATCCATACCTGGATTGCTGCAATGTCCTCAGGGTGGGCGGCAGGTTGAGAAATTCAAGTTTGGAGAATGAATCCAAACATCCGATAATACTTGATGGTAAAGGCCAGTTAGCGTACTTGATCATTAAAGATGCTCATCGAAAGACAATGCACGGCGGAATCCAGTTGATGCTTGGGTTTATAAGGTCACGATATTGGATCATCGGGGCCAAAAACGCAGTGAAGGCGTTTGTACATAAATGCATTGTTTGTGCAAGATATAAGGCTGCAATAAGAACTCAGATTATGGGGGACTTACCAACAGTCCGGACTACATCTGCAAGGCCATTCCTTCATAGTGGAGTGGACTTCGCCGGTCCCTTGCAAATCTTAATGTCCAAAGGAAGAGGAGCAAAGTCGAACAAGGCTTATATAGCAATTTTTATATGCATGGCTACCAAAGCCATCCACTTAGAATTGGTGGGTGACTTATCTTCGGACTCTTTCATAGGAGCGTTTCACAGGTTCGTTGCACGAAGAGGAAGGTGTACCCACATATGGAGTGATCAGGGGCGAAACTTTATAGGAGCCAACAAACTTCTGATCGAAGCATGGAAGAGCACTCAATTAGAACTACCAGGACACTTGGCCGAGATCTTGGCTTCAGAGGGGACTACGTGGCATCACATACCACCCTATAGCCCAAATTTTGGTGGTTTGTGGGAGGCGGGTGTTAGATCCGTCAAACACCACTTACGACGTATATTGAGTACCAGACTCACCTACGAAGAAATGGCTACCACGTTATGCCAAATCGAGGCGTGTCTGAATTCCCGACCATTAACACCTGTTGACACCACAGACACTGAGTTTGAAGTACTCACACCTGGTCATTTTTTGATAGGAGAAGCGCCTGTCAACATACCTAGCCCAGATCTACGCGATATTAACGTAACTCGCTTGTCGCGGTGGCAATATGTACAGAGACTGGTTAGGGATTTCTGGCATCGGTGGCAAACCGAATATTTATCTCGGCTTCAAGAACGTCCCAAGTGGCTAAAGCGTGTTAGAGAGTTTGCGATAGGTGATGTTGTGCTATTAAAAGATGAACAGTTACCCCCGGGCAAGTGGCCTCTCGGGCGAGTAGTGGCAAAACATCCTGGTCCCGACAATATAACTCGTGTATACAGTGTGAAATGTGCAAGTGATATAGTTAAACGATCAGTGTCAAAACTTTGTTATTTACCAATAGACGCGAATTAGAATAAGGTATTAGTTCAGCATTTTTATCAACGCGTTTGTTTATAGATCTATTTTTTTCTCTTATACATATCTGTACCTATACCCTAGACTATGAAGTAGCATGTTTCATTCAAATTATTTACATTAGATTAAAATGAAATTACAAGTTTTTTATTTTGTCAGTAAATTAGTTATTATTAGTAGTTAATGAATTTGTAAAAATGGCTAAGATTATTATTAATGTTGTAATGAAGTTAAAAATTACTCAACTACTTAACTTGTTATCCTTAGGTTCTATAATCTGAACTGTCTATTAAGTTACAATTGTTACTTATCAATCACTTTAGATTGTCTTAACTATTTGTGTTAAATCTTATACTCAATTGGAATATAGTCTAGGGTCTTGTTAAAAATAAAATAACTTGTATTTTGTTACTAATTTTATAAGTATACTTTCTAAGTTTAATTAAAGGACTATTGTCCTTTGGTGGGCGGTATGTCCAGTTTGCATTGCGTCTTACCGCTAACGCTTGTATTACGATCGTAATTTTTTTAGTCGCAATAAACCATTAGCAGTGAACGGGTGTCTCTTTATTATTTAAAACGATCCTCGAACGTCAGTCAAAACATACAGTCCACTACAACCCTTATTGCAAGCACAATCACCATTTGTAAAGCAAATTATCACTATTATATTATTTATTATACAATGATAAATTATATAGCTAAAGCTAAACAATATGGAATGTCATGAATGAATAATCATTATCTAATATAAATGAGAAACATAAAAGGTCCCAGAATGGAACCCTGTGGAACTCCCTTTTTTACAACAGATCCAGGAGAATGCTTATCATTCACTTCTCCTTTTGAATTCTGCCATTTAAGTAGGAAATCATCAATTCCAGTGCTGCGCCCCTAACCAATATGTCATGTACAACACAATCAAAAGCCTTGGACAAGTCACAGAAGATGCCAAGTGCACTTGACTCCTCCCAGGCATCGAAAATGTTTTGCATTAACTAAACACCAGCAGCGGTTGTTGAGAACCCCGAATAAAACCGAACTAAATCTTTGTTTGTTACTGTAACTGGATTAAAACACCGTTTTATTTTAATCTATTAGATTAATAAATAAATAGTTATTTCCTTACTACTTATATCCACATACAAAGTAATAAACAGTTCAACTTCTACCAAAAGTTCTAAGTATCAAGATCTACAAACAAAGTTTACAGTGCGCATTCCTCGCACAATTGCTCCGATTATTCAATATTGTAAATAATGTAGTGACGTAAGTGACGGTTGACCTACTGTTGTTTGGAGTCTATGCTAAACTTTTTTGTGCCTCAATCCGATATACACCCACACATACATGAACCCACACACATACACTCGACACCACTCGCCTTGGCGCCACTGACGAGTTTGACCTGCGCAACAGTTATTCTACTGATTAATATCTTTGTAACAGTATCGGATTTTTTATGAAATCCAATTTTAAGTTATCATTCATCATTCAGGTTTTCATTCAATCATTCTAAATTTGAATCCTATTCACAGTTAAAGTTTTACGATGCGCTCTTTGTATTGTCATTACTTCGGCGTGGAGTCTTAACTTTGTACCAAATTATGTTTTCAGTATTAGGATTTAGGTCAATGTACTAATATACTAACGAACATATTCGTTCACTGTATTTTACCAAATAAATGTGTCAAGCACACTTGTAAAAACTTTTTGCATTTGGGATTCTGTGGTAGGAGAGGTTTGGAATTTAACTATGTACATTATTAGACAATTAATTATGCTCCTGCATTCCAGTATAATATCAATTCAGTCCTCTTAGTTATTGGATTTTATTATCATAACTGATAAATTAACATTTAATAATTTCACTACTTGGTTTGTCTAACATTTTAAGAATTAAAGTTTTTCACAACAACGCTTAGTTCTTTTGAGACTTTTAATCATTCTCTATTTTTCACTAAATTAATTCATGAAACTTATCCACAAGCGTTAAATAATAGCTTAATATGAACATAATGAATGAAGTCTTCATTGAAACGATCTATTAATAAAATAACATTGTATCGCAATTAGGTTAAGTCACGCATGGCAAAATCTTTAGATGCGAACTGTGAATATTTTACACCAATGGTCAGGCATTGTTAGCACGCAACGTTCAAGCGTACGTACGCAGATAACAACTGTAAACACGTGCGAGTTAAGTATGCTCAGAGATGATAACGAAGTATTTGTAAGATACCCAGATAAGTAGTACTGTACAGTTATATCCCTTATCATATTGTAATATTATAATACGCCTAAGATTAAACTATTTACTTAACGATTTGATTGAACATTGTACGACGTTATTTCATAAATGAAATGTACAATAATTATTAAATATTGAAATTCATTGTGGTGTGAATTTTATCTGAAACTCATAAATTAAATAATCACGAATCTCACAGGTATAAATACAAATGAATTTTATTACCTATTTGTTGGTAATTGCTGAACTGATTTGACTATTTTAGTTTGAATATGTTCGTGATGGTCCAGAGGTGGTGATTAGGTGACGAAGAACACCAAGGGATCGGCCAAACTATTAAAGATATTGAAATAACAAAAGTCATATTTAACTAGAGTCACTCTATGTTATGTTATGACTTTTATGAATAAAAGTAGGTAGAGGTAGATATAAATTAATGAAATTAGCATTTACTAAAGATATATCAAAACTGAAGGTCTGAGGTAGGTACATGACGAATATGACGATACTAAGGTTTAAGCTAAACTAAAGTTGGAGATCTAAAGCAAAAGTGATACATTTATCAAATATAGATAAAAACTATAAAAGTATCAAAGCTGTGGAATTATGTTACAGAACAATAAATACTTAGTATAAATTATAATTTTAACTTTTCTAATTTTAAATAGTACCTCTACTCTATATTTAGATTTTTAGGTAAGAGTTTTCTTAGTAAATATTAAAATAAACTTGCAAGAAGCTTGATTATAATATCTTGGGTTAATTAATATGTGTATATTTTTTAATAATATGTATTTACTGATACTTACTAATATTAATAGAAGTACCTACTTAATTATAAAAAAATAATTAAAACGATAAATTAGCTGTCATCTAAACTCTACTTATAAGAGTATTTATAACCTTAGACGTAGGTACGCATCTAACTAGGATTTCGCGTGGCGTTCAGGTTCAATTACGTGCGCGATATTTTACACCATATTTCATAGCTTTAGCCGGAAGTCCATGGAGAGTTTATGTGTGTGTGATATTCCAAACGAATGACACCAGCTTGATACGACACGGAGCCGCTTTCGGTACCGCGATGTTTACGTAGCGTGTCGTAGTAGGTATACTAGGGGCGATTTGGATCCGAAATGTTTAACAACAAACCGTTGCATAGCAACCACTGACAACCAGGGACATAAAACTTTTTGTGGTTTTATGAGTATATTTATTTTTTCCTTTATTTATTTATCGTTGCTATTAATAAATCAAGTGACTAATTTAATGATAAGTTAATGCAATAATGCAAAAAATATATTAAAAGGCATAGTAACATAAATATAGGTTTCATATTTAAACCTTTATATCCTAACCTTAAAATAGTTTACGTACGTAATGACATTGTTTTACTTTCAAAGATAAACTACTATACCTACTAATATACTTATTTTATGTATACTTTACTTGAATAATGTTGTAAAACGGGACCACGAGAGCTTCGCCTCTAGAGGTGGCGAGTTCCAATAGTAAAAGTTCAGCATTGCTTGCTATGGTACGGCCGGCATTTGGAATAATGAATAAACGACTGTAGTGGCAAAAAAAACTTCTTGGTCGACCTTATGAGCAGTATATTCTCATTAGTTAAATAGTCGACATTATTAAAGCATCAAGATTGCCTACTAACCTCCCTTCTCAATAGAGGTGCTCCGCACTGAACAGCATTGAGGTGTGCGCATAGATCTCAGCTATGAAGAGACCTGTGCCCTGTTATGAGCCACTGAGTTGTTGGTGGCATACGGTTGCAGTTATAGTGATAGGGTGAAATAACAAAAAAATATATATTTTACAATTTTATTTCAAAATTATGATTTCACAAATATGACTATTACAGTAAAATGACACTACAAATTTTTAAACTCTTCAAATTCATTGGACAGCAATAGAAACATGAATAAATATACAAAACTTTATCACACGTTGGTGCAACCACAGATTGTTAGTAACAATTTTATTTTAATCTATACTTATGTATTATTAGATTATACATTATACAATTTTATTCCTATGGCTAATTTACTCTGCTTTTGGATAGAGCAGTCCAGTCTGGCATAAATGATTGTTGTAGCAGGCCACTTTCTTGCACATATATAATTACTTCTTCACAATTGAGGAGGCCCGTAGCATACTCCACCACTTCCCTTCTCTTCACGGCTTGATATAATGCTCAAAACTTGCCAGACCTTACTTTTTGTATGACCTAAAAAATAAAGAATGTATGGTTTTTAAATGAGAATAAATATATTATATTATCTGAAGTAGATTATCACATACTTATATTATATTTTTTACAAAACTTTACCCACAGGTTTAGCTCCATTAAAGTGTTGCTTAAAACATTATATTAAATCTTTCTTACTTATTACTGTCATATTATGATATCAAGACATCATCATAATTTCGACCCATCAAGGCCCACTATTGAGCATGGGTCTTCTATTAGAATGAGAAGTTTAGGCCATAGTCCACCACGCTGGCCATGTGCGGATAGGCATATATCAAGACATAATAGCAAGTAAACCTGCATAATAGTTCTCAAAGACATTGAAGTCACACTTTGTGCTTTGCGAGGAGCTTTAATTTTAAAAGGATTGATTGTGAATATCTATTAAATAATACCTATATAAATTAGTGAATATGTACCTTCGTTAAGCCATGTTTCATCAGTATAATATATTTTATATTTATGCCTTCTTCGCTCGTTTTAGCGATGAGATATAAGTATTTTCGCCTTCACATAACATTCACGTTTTTCTATATGAGAACTTCTCGACCTTTTCAAATATTTTATTTTAAGTTTGCTTAATATGTCCCGAAATACTTGTCGTTTGAAGTTTGCGAGTTGTTTGGGGTCATTCACTGATTTAATACCTTTTGAATGGTAGGTACTTCATTTCTAAAAAAGAACTCATATACTTTGCGACGAATCCCACTCAATTCAAAATCTGTAAGTTGGTCTCTGTTTACTTCTCTTTGGAGATGGAAGTGGTGAGCGTACTCGGTGTTCCTCTTTGTAATCTCTTATTACCTGGTACACTGTAGTCAGGTTAACACCAGCGGTCTCAGCAGTTTTTAATCCCACATCTTTTTTGTATAAATATTGGTCTTTTGGCCACATCTCTTCGGCGAATGGAAAATGTTCAGATTGTTCTTATGGCGTCAATGCCGCTTGGCCCGGGTTGATTGCACATTGCAACGACAGTCAAGAACAGATATTATTTGATTTAACAACAAGTCGACAACAAAACAATTACCTACACTTATTCCTTATTCTAAGACCTACACTATCATAAAAACAAAACAGAAGGCTCGGCAAATGGCGGACGACGCGCGACGCGACGTCAGGCAGGTCGTCACTCGTCAGCCAATCAGTGTCGTCCATACCACAGATTACTTATATTCCGTACTTCGGAAAATAATACGACCAAATTGCAACGTATGTTAGCACCATTAATCTGTAAAGATTTTGGTAGTCATTTCTATTTATAGGCATACGCAAAATAGTACAATATGTTGAAAGGTTTCAAATTGCTTCATGGAAATAAGGTTGTCACAGCAAAGTGTTTGAATGATGACAGAGTTATTTAATTTTGTTTGTTTCCACATTTACTCGGAGTTTATAATTGTTATCGATCAATAAGTACTTATTAAAGAAGTCACAAATACCATAGTGAGTAGTTTGTCCAAATAAAACGCATTTGGTGTACAAATTCATGTCAGTTGGTGGAAACCCTAGAAAACGATTTTTATGGTTTGTTTACATTTATTTCGGCAGCAAATCGACCCTAGTATAGGTATGCATTGTGGAGACGCCGTTATCAAAATGGCGGCGCGTTGCCGGCGGCCATTGCGAGCTTGGGGTCGTTGACGCCGCGCTGCGGCTGCCGGCGTGGCGCGCGTATCAAAATTGATTCACGCTGAGACGCGAAAAACGAGTAGCGACATCTAGTTGGCTGTTTCAGAAGTTTAGTTTAACTTAGTGGTTGTTAGATGGCGCTGCTAGTGTAGGGCGAAAAAGTATTTACTTATGAATTATGTATTTTTAGGGTAGTAGGTACTAATAGCATTGAAAAAAAAAATTACGTTGTATTGAATATTATCAGGCCGTAATCTAGTTAGTAACATTCGTCATAATCGTTAATTTTAGGTAATTGAAGTGCCTGTAAAAACTAACATCGAATACAATTTTATAATTATTCTTTTCCAGACATATTGAAATGAATCAAAGTAATCGAATTTCTACTAACAAAACTGTTTCTTTGTCAACAGTGCAAAGACTTCGAGAAGGTTGGCGCTACGATAGCGGTGACCCCATGCGACGTGGTGGAGGAGGCGGATATCACCTTCTCCTGCGTGGCGGACCCCCAGGCAGCCAAGGAGGTACGATGACGTTTTTTATGGAAAAAGGAGACAAACGAGCTGACGATACACCTGATGGTAAGTGGCTATCGTCAGGCATGAACATCAGCAACACCAAAGATATCAGTGATGCGTTGCCGGCCAAGAAAAAGAAAAGAAAAAGAAAGAAAGAACTGGTTTTCAAGCACCCAGCCAGAACACTACGAGTCCAACCTACCACCTACCATTTGATACAAATTTTGTAAAGAACCTCCGTTAATGGCTAGTTTTTTCCGAATAGATAGTTTCTTTTGGACATTGGCTAGTTAAAATATTTATTAGATGATATTTTGTTACCTACAGTGGGCGATAACTTCAGTAAAACATAGTAAAAATAGGCTGTAGATTAGAAAAACTCCTAGGCACAAAAATATATCCACTTCACAATTTAAGATTTGATGTTGTTAAATTCTAAATTCTTAAAACAGTAAGTATACCGACATTACCTAAGATTTATTTATTATGCCAAGACACCAAAGTGGGTCGATTCGAATGTCCTGAAGTATGTTGCTTAGCAACGCTTGATCATTGATATGGAAATTGGGAACAGTTATACCCAAATTACTGTCCAAATGTAGTAGAATTTCCGCAATTATATAAGTTGAAAACCATACTTATAGTTTGTTCAACCCATAGATAATCTATGGTTCAACCATAGTACCTAATACCCAAATCAAATAACGGAAGGATTAATGGATGTCGTGTTAGTGTGGATCCTAATGGATCTAAGCGGACATCGCCGCTTATATCCCAGGCGAACAATTTATATGCCTTATCACTTAGATTGGTCGTGCCACAAATTTTAATTTAAACTTTTCCAAACCACACATGACGTCAGTCTAACCTCGTATCAGTCAGTGGAGTAATTTATTTAGATTACCTGCACTGAAGGTCGGGGCATTATGGTATTAACTTTTCTGCGTTGACCTTTCTGCCAATTCTGCCCCGACCTTTTGATATCACGCATATTTAACTATTATTGGCGTATATTCTATTTTATTGACCTTTCAAAATATTGATATCTAACGTTGATCGTTAACTTTGCATTTTGAAAAGTAAATTTGTCATTTTTTACATGTGCTGCTTGCAACTCTATTCGTAGAAATATTGAACTTCCAAGCAAGAATTTAACGCCCTATTTTTTCTTCTAGTCATTTTGATACTTCTACAGACTTTTCCCAACAATTTTACTCCTTTAGGGGTTGAACTTTCGAAATTTATCCTGGTGTAGGTCTATAAGTCAGCCACAGTATTCTATTTTATTATTTTATAAAAACCTATTTGTAGTTTATAATAAAGAGTATTGCACAGTTGAGGGGATACTACAGAAGTATTCCATCTATCTAGCTAGATATTATATCCACGAAGTTTGTCTAGCTTTAAAATCATAATTATTAGTATACAAATTTGTAGTCTCCTATTAATGTAAAATTATTTGGTTTTAATATAAAAATTGTGTTAGCTGCTATTAACCTTAAAAGTTGTATACGCCTTAGAAGACAAATCACACTGGATGGATCAATTGTAACAATTTATAATATTTAGTTATCAATTAAGTTTAATTAAAATTTATTATTTTAATGACAAGTTTTTATAAGGGAATGGAAATTTTTATAAGGGAATGGAAGTTTTTATAAGGGCTGAATTTCATGATTTTATTATTTTTATGGACATGCAAGTTCTTAGTTAGATTATGATATCGTTATTTTATAATAGTTAAAATGATTTGGACGACAAAGATATTTGTAATATTATTATAAGAATAATGTTTAACTTATTTTGACATTCGTACGCTGGTTCCACCGGCAAAGTGTGCTGGATTGTAATATACTATTTGTGACCATACGTGATATGTACGCATACTTGAACAAATAAATTCATTCATTCATTCATTCAACATTCATTCATTCATCATTCATTCATTCATTCATTCAATGCATAGGGTATAAGTCAATGAGGCCAGTACCATTAGTAGCTACAGTGTGTGTGGTGTGATGGTGTCTCCAGATGGTGTTCGGCAACTGCGGCGTGCTGCACTGTCCGTCGCTGGAGGGCAAGGGCTACGTGGAGATGACGTCCATCGACGCGGACACCTCGCACGACATCGTCGAGGCCATCGGCGGGAAGGGCGGCCGGTATCTTGAGGCTCAGGTAATACATCTTTAATTGGCAAACGTCGCCCAAGGACATCAGCAACACCAAAGGCATCACTGATGCGTTGACAGCCATAAAAGAGAGAAGAAAAAGAAAGAAGGAAATAAATTATAAAAAAACTGACTGAATCTTTAAATTTTGTTATGGAAATAGTCGGCAAACGAGCTGACGATCCACCTGATGGTAAGTGGCTATCGTCGCCCATGTACACCAGCAATACCAAAGGCATCACTGATGCGTTGACGGCTATGAAAGAGAGAAGTAAAAGAAAGATAGAAATAAATTAAAAAAACTGACTGATGATTTTAAGTCAAAGATTTCAGCTTAAACGTTTGAGGCTAGCTTCTGTTGCTTGGGTTAATAATTATCTTGTAGTTTAAATTTTTGCAGTCATGATCATTGAATTATTATTAATTCTGAAGAGGAGTATCACAAAGTTAATTGGTTGAGGTCTAAAACTGATATCACCTAACCACATAATTTTTACATATTGCAACATTTTTAAGTAGTATTTTTTTTAATAAAAGTTATTCTGAATAAGTGACAGTTATAAATTCGTCGAAAATCGAACATAGGTTTTCCAAGCGACACACCGTCTATGTCCATCATCATTCCACTTGCAGATCCAAGGGTCGAAGACGCAAGCGGAGGAGGGCACGCTGATCATCCTGGCGGCCGGCGAGCGCGCGCTGTTCGACGACTGCCAGTCGTGCTTCAAGGCCATGAGCAAGAACTCCTTCTACCTTGGTAGTAGTGTGCTTCTCCGGTTGATGGCGCGAGGAACCTTGGACGCTGACGGTTACATCGCGTTACATCGCGACGCGATACTTGTGTGTTATAGCTGTGTGTGTGTTGTTGGATGTGTGTGTGTGCGTGCGTGCGTGCGCCCGTGCGTGCGTGTTTGATTAGATTCATGTTAAAGTAGTTAGATCTGTGTTTTGTAGTACTGATTTTTTTGCAACATGCTTATTTTAGGTAGTTATTGAATACAAGTGGCATGATAAAACCAGTTGCTTATACTAAACAATTTTAAACTCTTACAATAAGTAGATATTAGTTTTTCCAAAGCTTATAACCCGTCTGATTATTATGATTTACCTTCCAACGCGGATATGAAACATTTTAACTAATAACGCATACTCATAAATTTTGTATTGATCGTGAGTATTCCTTACAGTTAAAATGATGTTTTCTATTAAGGTCTAAGGTCCCTGCCTTAGGGCAAACTGCGGCCCGCAACCAACCAGTGATAACCTTCTTTAGAAGGGCATCGCGTTTGAAATTTTTGCAGGGGCGCCAAAAGGGCCCTGAAATACCATTGTGTTTTATTTAGTAATTAGCGGAAACCTTTACCCATATATTTGAGACTTTTTTCGTTTATATTTTAAATACAATATATTTTAGTAGAATGTAGCTAGTTATTATATACATATATTATATGGCTATTAGCTGTGCATGTTATGTGAGTGATAGCGTGGGAGAAACTATCTAGTTAGTATTGATGGAACTTATATTGTTGCATAGATATTTAATTTTATCGTTTTATTTTGCGCTTTTTACATATTATTTTTAACCGTCAGCGACCAAATCTGAGCGGCCCCAAACTATAATTAAATTAAATAACACAATTTTATTAATGTTTCAATTTAAGTTTTGAAACAGTAGGTATGTCTAGTGATACCCTCTTGTCTCTATGTTCCGTGAGTGATACAATAATTTTGTAATAATTATAATGCAATGTTTTTTCTTTCAGCCATTATTTATTGTTATCGGTTATAAGTATTTGAGGGATCTCGCTCACGGCTGTGCGAAGATAAGCGATACACTCGCGAAACGGTCGCGGTAACTGTTGAGCGATATATATTAGATCATATCGATCAGAGCCGTATGCCTTTCATGTCACTGAGGTCCATGGACGACTGACCAAACAATTACTATAGCAAGTTAACCAATTCGATCGCTTAAAAGTAAATACTTTAAGATACTTTTAAGATAAGATTTTGATGAGAATCATCAACATATTTTATGCGGGCGACAACCGGGATGTTCTTCGCACAGCAGTTGAGTGAGAAGTGGGTTATAACCAGCTCGCACGAAATCATCTAGACTGTGTAAATGTGAACCGGTAGTCCGTACTAACAACCTTTCAAAATCAAAAAGTAAAATGGTGGCTCGTGTCGATGCTATGATTGGACAAGTTAAGCAATAGTGGGCGCGGTCAGTATTGGATTGGTGACCACTAGCATGGAGCATAGAGGAAAGGAGAGCCATCTCATATGAGGGTGAAGTTGAAAAAGTTTCCAGCTGTTTACTGAAAATAGAATTAGTTCCAGTACCTACTACCATCCTACAACAATAGCGCTAGCGTCGCAATAAGTACGATATACATACGTACGATGAACATAGCCGTTGACGCTGTTTTAGACGGAGCTGCGGAGTGAAGTTTGCTGAGTTCAATAAAATTTATCCTAACGCACGCGGTATTTGACGCGTTTTTTCGGACACTTCATACACCGAGATGGCTCTTCTTACCTCTATACTCCATGTACTAGAGGCATAAATTTCTTAAATTAAAGCCGTAGGTCCCGGTTGCTGTCATAAGATAGATTCATAAGATAGATAGATTCTCGGCCTTCTCAAAAGGAGAGATCCGTGCTTAGTAGTGGACCATGAATGAGTGAAGCTATATGTTCGCGCCTAATCAACACATTGTTCGGCGAAAACAAAAGAAAATCACTACATTACGATACACGAAATTGGAAACGCAACGTTTTTCTATAAGCTGATTTCTTCTCTGATACGTATTTTTATGAATTAATCTGTAAATTACTATGTTGAGTACATCATTCTCAATTTCATTTAAAATACTCACCACTGTGTTTAATACCTACGCCCCAACTTAGAGTCACTAACGGTTACATAAATCGCTCCTTAGTAAAAAAATATATGATGATTCTTTACTAAGGAGCGATTAAAGTAACCATCAGCGAATCTTAGTTGGGGCGTTACTATATGATAATGGTCAATATTGACGTCACCATTGCTCAATGCTAACACCTGTCCGCCACGTCCTTGTCGCAGGCGAGGTGGGCAACGCGTCCAAGATGAACTCGGTGCTGCAAGTGGTGGGGGGCGTGTCGCTGGCGGCGCTGGCTGAGGGCCTGGCGCTAGCGGACCGCGCAGGCCTGTCGCAGGCAGACCTGCTCGACGTGCTCGCGTTGACGCCGCTCGCCTCGCCGCATCTCATACTCAAGGGACGAGGTTGGTGCCGTTGCCGGTCTATTATTATCAATGATATTATATGTAACTAGTCCAGCCATAAGTTCTGTTACAAATGAAAATGCTTTTTTTTAAATGAAGTAATGTAATATTAATAAAATTTATACCTACATATTTATTAAAGTCTCAGCAAAAAATAAAAAAAATATTCTATTCGAAAAAATGGCCACCTTTGGCTTTTATACAGGCCTTTAATCTGTTTGGCCACGAATCTATGGATTTACCGCACTGTTTCCAAGGGAAATTTCGCCACTGCTTGCTCCAAAGATTTTTTAAGAGACTCAATGTCGCCGTGTCGTTTAGAGCAGGCCATGTCCTCTAAAACTGACCATAATTTGAAGTCTAAAGGGTTGAGGTCTGGGCTAGATGAGGGCCAGTCTTCAGCTCTTATAAAGTCCGGAACATTGGTTTCAAGCCAGGCTTGGGTAGTTCGTGCCTTGTGACCAGTTGCAGAGTCCTGTTGGAAAGTCCACGGTATATTTTTAAAAATAGTATTGCTGAGAGGTATCACAACATGATCCAAGACTGTATCTTGATACACTTTGGCTGAAGTTTTCACTCCTTTTTCACAAAAATGCAGTTTTGTGACTCCTTGATAAGCCACGCCCCACCAAACCATCACTGACGCAGGATGATGACCACGTTGTACCTTCCCGAACACTTGAGCAGCTTCTTTAGAACTGTGAGCGTACACTTTATCATTTTGCTTATTGTAGTGTGTTATTCGATCGTGAAAATTTTTTCATCGGTAAAGAGGATATTTCTGTGCCTTTCACCTGCGTATCGCGACAGAAGGCGTTTTGATCGATCCACTCTCTTTAATTGTAAAGATTGATTTAGGGCATGTCCTGTATATCGACCATAAGCACCAAGCTTCAGGTCTTGTTTTATAATACGCGACAGAGTCCTAGCGGGAATCTTCATTTCTCGCGATAAGATTTTTTGCTTCCTAATGGGGTTTCGACGAATTCTGGCTTTAACAGCATTAACAGCCTTTGTAGTTCTAACAGCACGCGGCCGCCCCGATCTTTTCTGGTCTTCGACAGACGAAGTGTTGTTCTATCTGTTGATTGTACGATATACGAACATACGGCTGATACCAAGCTTTTGAAGTGTCTGGAATATGACCGACGGCTCCATACCCACTTTGTGCAAGGCGATCACTGCAATCCTATTTTCTTTAACACCCCATTCCATATTGTAATTTGATAATGAACACGAAAAAGTATGTGAAATGGCGCGAAATCGAAAGAAGTTTTTAAAATAATATACGTGTTCCAAATTCAAAATAATTAAAAAGCTGAAAAAAAGAAAAGTTTTTATGTAACAGTATTTATGGCCAGACTAGGTATAAAAAGAGGTAGATATGTCAAGACGGCGCTTAAATTACGTCAGTCGAATCTAGTCAAGTATAGCGATTTTAATTCAGACAGTTGATAGCTGCCTCTGAGTGAGGCCGTGTAGCTGTCTTTTTCACTATTATGGTTTTAGTAGTCATCCCTTTTACATAATTCACCAATGTAATAGTGATTGGTGTAGGGAAACAAAAGATAAACGTGTGTGTGTTGTAGCTCGGTCGGAACAGATTTTTTGGTTGATTTATAAGAGCATAACGTATCTATTGTAATCATTGTCTATTATCAACTCTTCATTCCAGACATGATCCAGTGTAAACGTCAATTTCGTATTAACAAAGTGGTCACGTAACACTTTCTAGCCAATCATATCTGTACGTCGTTCTAAGCCCGATAAATGAGTTGCCTGGAACATGAATGGTTTTATACAAATTCGTAACAGGCTCGTTGGTGGTTACTATTAGACGGGAATAACGCATATATAATAATAATTGTATTATAGTAATACGTGAAGCAAAAGAATTGTATGCCTTTTTACAACAATAGGGATGTTGAAACTAACTGTACCTAAATTAATGTAAATTTATGTTTAAAGTATTTAGGGAAACATTCAAGCACCTAATATATTATTATTTTGTTGAATTCAATTACAATAAATTAAATATAATTTTAAAATGTTAAAAATAGTACTCACTATCACGTGACATCAAACGCCATTTTGAAATTATGACGTCATTGCTTGTATTTTATATGCAAGTTCAACAAACTTCAGTAGACCGATAGTATTGAATATAGTTTAGTGACGTCATTTAGTACAAGTCCATTACATGCAAGCAGTCCCTATACAAAGCATCAGGCTTGTTCAGCCTGGGCATTGCATTTACGTGACGTTTTTGGAGGGAAATTTGACAATGATTTTTGTGTATCAATTTTTGTTTTTAAATTGAAGACTATTATTTTTGTAATATTTTTTCGTGAATATTAAGGTTCTATTTACGAAATAAAATTGAATCCCAATTTAATCTATTTACTTTGTTGGAATGCATTTTTGTTTATGCCTAATAAACAAAAATGCATTTTTGTAGTCTGTGTCACAGCTGTATGAATACTTATTATGTATGTTGTTCTATGGTCCGGTTACTCTATGATTTCCTCTCTCTCTCGAAAAGTTTGTTCGGTCGTAAAAAATTCTAGACAATATTGTAAAATATTATTTGCAATAAATCCGGTATTTTTCCACAATAAACTATTTTATTTCATCATACTTACCACCCTAAATGTCCACCAGCAATGATCGAGTCTTCCTACTCGACGCACCAGCCACTCACCCACATGCAGAAGGACCTGAAACTGGCGCTGGGGCTGGGCGACGCGCTGGAGCAGTCGTTGCCGCTCACCGCCACCACCAACGAGATCTTCAAGCACGCCAAGCGGCTGGGGTACGCCAACCACGACGTCTCCGCTGTGTACATCCGGGCGAGGTTCTGAGGTCTTTGCCTGGTGATCCCCCGGTGACCCCCGGTGACCCCCGGTGACCCCCGGCACGACTGTGACCCACACGGTATGGTGCTCGTTGAGTTGTATTGTTGTAACCGTCAAGACCACAATTACACTTGTAAGTTGATTCCGCGAGTTTCCGTAGGTAACTTCCGGAAGGATGCATACATATTCTCTCAAATGTGAATACGCTGCAGAAGCGATTTCGCGAATCGCCCCCACATTTAATGTCACTGTGCGTCATAGTCTGTTTCTATCTTTATTAAACTTATACAATGTATAGGGAAAAGAACAAGGATGGGTAATAAAAATATTTCAAGTCTATGAACCACACCCACAATGAGTATTGGACGTTTTAAAAATCAAGTTTATGTCCCCCCCCCCCCTCCCGCAAATCTTAAATGTTATTTTAATAGAATATATTTTAGTTAATTGTGGTTTATTTTTATTCATTCATGTTAAAGTATGGATATTTATGTGCTTTAATGCTTGACCACAATCCCACCTGATGGTAATTGGAGATATGGTCCAGGATGGTAAGCGCACTAACTTAAAAAAATCACTCTTTTCTTGAAGTCATCCACGTCATAAATGTGTGGGAACGCAGACGCAGGCAAGCTATTCCAATCCTTCGCGGTATGCATAATGAATAATGAAAAAGTTACTTACAAAGTGTTTACATTTGCAAATATATGACAAGTTAATTACGCAAGTTATTTACGAAAAATTGTTTGTGAAAATTTAAGTTAAACTTACTTATGGAATTGCGGCCTAAGACTTCGCGGACTATACGGTGGAACAGTCTACACTTTGGGTTATACTGGCGAACCCACGTGGTCACGTGACCCACTGTCAAGTGACCGGTGGGACAATATGGTGGTATTGGGTCACATACACGTTGGGGTCACAGTGATGCACAGCGGTACATAGTGTTAAACAGTGGTACAGTGGAGTGCTAGCGGTTTGGAGACATCGAACATGTGGCTTATTTCAGTGTGAACCGGCCTTGTTCATGTACTCAGCTTGGGAACCTTTATGAAAAGTTATTATTACTATTATAGCGTATGTTTCATGTTTCGTTGATATAAACATTATTGCGTCCACTGTTCACGTTATTGAAATTAGTACCCTACGGCTGACGTATCTTGGCGTGTCTGAACATAGGCTTTGCGAACTTTAGCGCATGTAAGACAGAGATAGCGACACCAAAATACTAACGTGTGACTGAGACATAATACGCCGCGTACCGAGCAGTGCCGAATTATGTTACTGCGCAGCCTTCTGCGCGATGTTCAGACGCGCCAAGATACGCCGGCCGTACTGCACCTTGGCATAGTAGTAATAGTCAGTGATGAATGTTCTATGTATATTATTTACATGCGCATACATGTAATGGTAAAACAACGGATTTTCTCAATTTTTTTTCTTAGTTTGGTGTTATGACTGTTAGTTTTTAAACATTCAGTTTTAAACTTTTAATCTTTCAGAAGGTTAATTAAGATCAAAATTTGCCATTCACATCGACAAAAATCATTTCGAAATGAATGCTGAATAGATGTATTTATAATATATATTTGGTACTGTTGCAAATATCTCAAATTGCTAGCGCGGCACTGTTTCCATGACGTATACATTTTAAAATAACTTGTACATAGTACCAATTAAAAATAAAATTATAAAACAGTGTTTTATCCGAGACCCGTAGATTAAATCATTCATACTATCAATTTAGAAAATACTGAGCAAGTTGCCCATGATTTGTTTATTAAAGGTCATTGGCAATTTTTAAAGCGATTATAAAAACTTTTGTAATATTATGAAAGTATGCCGCAGGACTTACGACCAAGTAATGTTATATGTCTATATTTATATCTATGTATACATATATAAAGAATGTTGCCTTTGTGAGATAAATGATAATAAATTTATGATAATGATTAATATTTTCATATGTACAATGCTCTAAAGAGTCCCCTGTAAACTCATGTTATCGTTGTCCATAACTATCGATATCTCCACATATATGTCTGTGGTTATCTCAGTAATAGACATTCATACATTGTATTTAAAGTGGGTATATGTATGTGTATTTTGGGCAAATTAATAAGAAATCAAATTCATTTATTCGTATATCAGTTATACATTTATCCTTCGAATTATTTGTGTTAAAATACGGTATCCCATGATTGAATAGGGCCCCCTGAATCCTGATGTATATCGTCAACACCTGCTGAATATTAATTTAAAATGTTATAACATCATAATAAAATTGAAGTCACTGTTACTTTAAGAAATAAATAATTTAGTTCTTGCTGACAGGTTCTGATTTAATTGACTTGTAACTTTTGTTTTGTAACTCTTTTGTTTCTAACGTTTATTTGCTCAACATGGCTCACATTCGCATACCATTTGAATATTGTTTGGGTAACGATAGATGATATTATCTTGCTTGGTTTAAATCATGGAGGATAGAGTAAAAGGAGGGCCGTCTCTGTCATCATCATCTTGAAAAGTGTCCGTAAAAACGTCTACAACAGCTATGTTCGATTATCTATTTTTCAGACACTAGCGCCATTCATTACGGGTGGCATAACTCAGCAAACTTCACTCCGTCTACAACAGCTATGTTCATATCGCTCTATTTCTCAGACACTAGCGCCATTCTGGAATGGCCATTATTGGAACCTCTATTTTCAGTAAACAGCTGGACACTTTCAACTTTCTCATATGAGATGGCCCTCCTTCTACCTCTATACTCCATGGTTTAAATAAATAGATGACACTTGTTTTGTTTATGTTTGCGTTTTTTTATCACAGAGCAAGTAGACCTTGGCTTGGGCCCTGTAAGTTTTGGAACATCTTTGGTGAATGAAGGTTTGTGATTTCCTTGATCACTAATTACCTCAATTACTGAATAATAAATTGCTTATAATGCTTATTTATTAAAAAGTTATTAATTAAATAAACGTTTTAAGTTAATGGGACGAGCAAATAGATACAATTTAATATACGAGTATATCAGAACTCGAAACATATTTGACGTAGGTAGCAATCAAATAGCTTAGTTTAGTGATAATGTAAGTGAATGGACAAGCTGTGGAGCACATTGGTTTATTATTGAATAATCACCAACCAATCATTTATTTTAATAAAAATCAAATTTAAAATAAAATGAAAATCAAATATTCCTAACCACTTTAACAAATGAATATTTACTTTTAACATTTGAATTTGTAGTTTTGAAATTAAATTTCATTGATTATGTTTACTTCATACAAATGATTAAACCAGAAGAAATGTGTTTTATGTGTTGCATTTTGTTTTATTGATGTTTCGTTATTTTAGTATTTATCAACATTTTATTCGATGAAATGCCATTATCGAATGACGTTTCATCGAATGAAAGTTCATTGGAACTGTCATTGGATGAAATGTCATTCGTTGAATTTTCCGCAGACGCTCTCAAGACATATAAGCCAGTCTCCAATAAAATTTTAACATTTACAATAATTATATTTTAATTCGTGCTAAGTACATTATCTTATGATATCATAAATTATGTTTCTTACTAAACCTGTATGTCTGTTCCAAAAATGTTAAACTGTTAATGTAAAAATGTTTTGCAAGTTTTATTTTTTTAATAATCACTTCTTGGAACATTCATGTAATAATATAAGTACTTTATATATCATAGCATATGTATTGTTCAGTAAGTATATTTTTATATTTAGATTGTAACATAAGTGTTGTTTGTATCTTAGCTTAGCACTAAGTCTGTGTTAGGTATGTTGTTTGTCAACTCAAACTCATCTTTAATATAATATTGTCATTGTCGAACGTACTGAGTAAGGTTGTAAGAATAAATGACTTATCAGATATTATTTAATTTCAATGCCCTAATCTATCTAATATCTTTAAACGAGCAATTCTTGTATATATATATATATATATATATATATATATATATATATATTTTTTTTTTCTGAATCACGGAAACGGCTCCAATGATTTACATGAAATTTAGTATGCAGGGGGTTTCGGAGGCAATAAATCGATCTAGCTAGGATTCATTTTTAAAAAATGTCGTTTTATCCGTGTAAGCAATACTAAGCCGAACTAAGCTCGGTCATCCGGATATTTTTCTTTTAAATAAGTAATGAAACTGGTATTAATAAAAAAAAAACGCGCCTGCTATCAAATAAGCTATCATGATATTTTGAAATCCTTATGATGAGTTTTTTAAGACCCATATTGCATTATTCGATCTTTTTTTTAATTTTTTGATACTTAAAACAATGCCATTGTTTCTCACAGCCACTATTTTTTTAATTTCACTTATCTAAGAACACTTGGGTTACGAATCTAATATCTTAATTATACATATAAATCTATTCAGCGGTTTGGAAGATATGAGGTAATAAAGAATACTACGTACATACATACAAGTTGCGCAAAAAACGTAACCTTTTTTGGCAGTCGGGTAAAAAGTTAATAAACATTTAAAGGCGTGAGTGCCCTAAATTTCTTGTTTATAATATAATAATAGGACACAGGAACAGACATACAATACAACTTCACTTTTAAGGACTTTTTGCTTCGCTTCTGTACAAGCCTGCTCATATATTATTTGGAAGATAATTAATAAGCAAGGTTGTCAAATTGTCAAAACCTGCCCCGTTCGTAACCAAAACACTTGTAGTGAAGACCCCAATAGTGGATGTACGAGCGTCGTGCCGTCGTGCGTGACCACAAAATGGCCGTAAGAGCCTGTCCAGATGAGGCGTTTTACGCGCGAGTCGACTCGCGCGTAGTCACTCGCGCGTAGCTGAGATACTAGAGCTACATACATCCCGTCCAGATGCTCTCGCGCGTTTCCTCACTCGCGCGTAAAACGCGTGCAACACGCCGGACTCTCGACTCGCGCGTAGCTCGCGCGACAGACGCGCGAGTCGAGATACTCGAGCGCCATTGCTCCGTCCAGTACTACGCGCTTATCCGCAGCGAGTGGTCGAATTTCGTTCAAAATGGAGCGTGATAATTTTGATACTGAACTATTTATCAATGAGGTTGAAAAAAGAGTAGGCATTATGGGATATGGAATCTCCAGATTATTCTAATAGAGTCATAAAACGTAGAAACTGGGAAGCAAATAGTCGACATTTTTTTGCGAAGCTGGTGATTCCGAAGAGAAGAAAAAAACTCTGGCCACAACACAACTGCTTTGTCTGCCTCCATGTTTATAACTAGTCCCTTCCAAAAAACTAGCGCGCAGGTACGCGCGTAAAACGCGACATCTGGACGCAACACAAAAGAGTAGCGCGCGAGTCGGCTCGCGCGTAAAACGCCTCATCTGGACAGGCTGTAATATTGTGTCCTAGTTGTTTCCTCGCCCGGGTCGTTAAAACCCCTTGATAGTAGGTAATCAAGCAAATATTGCTGCCATCAAATACTTAAGGGCATCACACATGGCGAAGATACTATAACATTTCATGTTAAGATAAAATATCGCTCACTATACATTTTGTATGAACCATCACACACGGCTAAGATACGTTAATATTTTCATATTACGCATGTTAAGATATCGAGCGATATGGAGATTTTATGTTAAGATGCTTAATATATCGTAACATGCCATGTTAAGATCCAAAATATATCGTAAGCTCCTTACGCAGTGTGCACAATATTCGATGCAAAATGGAATGAAATATATTAATTTTACCTTCTTAGCCGTGTTGGTGTTGGCGGCTTAGAATACTGACCTCAATCCCGCGCCGGATGGGTGTCGTAAGAGGCGACTTAATCCGGCCCGCTGGTGGTAGGGCCCTCGGAGGGATTATATTGGTAGTATTGATTTTAATTGTTTATTAATACCATTATTACTATTATAATTTCTCCAGGGGTTCGCCTGGATAGCTACCACCAGCATGAGTCAGCCGCCAAACGACTCGTCGTGTTCCGGCTGGGGGCTTGAGAGCCAGTTCTTTCTTTCTTTTTCTTCTTTCTTTCCTGGCCGGCAACGCATCAGTGATGCCTTTGGTGTTGCTGATGCCCATGGGCGACGATAGCCACTTACCATCAGGTGGATCGTCAGCTCGTTTGCCGGATATTTCCATAAAAAAAACCTATTCTCTCTGTTTTTGTTGTTGGAACGAAGTTCCTTATCGCGCGTTGTGAAAGGGGGCCCAGACGGAAAATTTCGACACTTTTTGATTTTGCGAATGACGACACTTTTTTTGAAGTGATTCAGTTAGTTTTACAGAGATGGTGCTGTACAAACTGCGTAACTATATAAGGTAAATGAAACTAAGTATCCATAGCGAATTCAAAAAATTTAATAGTTTCCTTGAACTTACGTATGTTACAAGTATAAGTTGATAGCGTGATTCAGAATTAATTTACTAACGCCATCTATCCGCAACTAACCAAACTAAATATCTTAAGTCTGAACAGGCGCTGTACAACAATACAATACTTAAATCGAAAGGAACTTCGTTCCATCCAGGTGTCCCTTGACACCTCTCATGTTTTTGTTTTTATTATTAGTACGCAAAATATTGGAAACTATTGGAAACTATAAACTTTCCTGTGACTTTTTAAAATATATTTGAAACATTTTCGATGAAAGGTCTTCGTAAAGATTAAACTCACCGCGGTCTTTCCTAAACTTTATATGATTAATTTCTACCCAAATTGTTCGGAAATGGCAACGTGCGGCAGAAATTTTTAAGTTATATTCGAAGTCAGAATCATCATCTGATGAGCTATTCAATAAATCTAATAGTAAGGCCGTATTATTAATATTAGACTATCCTGTATATAGATTGCGGGGAAATAACCCCAGTGTGACCCAGAGCTATTCGAGCGGATATAAATATTATCGTATCTTAGCCGTGTGCGATACCTTAAGATACTATAATATTTTATAGCAAGGCATCTTAACATAAAATATTATCGTATCTTCGCCGTATGTGACGCGCTTTATAGGTACCTTCAAGCGATCCCCACCGTTGCCTTGAAATTTGATTTCGATTTAACGGCAATGACCTTCGCAGAGTAATGCAAGTTTACGACAAATTAGTGGTTCGCTAAAAATACGATAGCGTGATTTACGTCGCGCGGTCACGGCAGCCGCTGCGGCTGCGGCATGCGGCCATCGGTAGGGATGGGAGATCAGCCATTTGTGATTTGATGATTTCCTAACAGTACGTTTGAAGCGCCAATGTATTGTAATTGTCCATCTAAGTGGTGTGAAAATAAGGCAATTGATACATAGTAGTTGGTAGCATTAATTGTAGCAGGATCTACCACGTTCTTGATCTTTCTCCATCAAAGGAGAAAAAATTCAGCCAAAAATATTGGGAAAATACCAATGTAACAAAAAATGAGAAATGTGATACAAGTGGTTGACGTGTAGGTTCTTGAGTTCTTTTAATTAATTTCGATTTCACGATGTCGACATTGCCGGCGCATCTCTACGTGAGGGTAGCGCGCCATATAAAAATGGTACGTGCGGACTGAAACTCGTATCTTGTAACGAGGTTTACAAGTCGGGGAACTTCAACATTTGGTCACTTCATCGGTTAGTTCAACACTTCAACAAAATGTCCTCTTTGTTACTTTGAACCAGAAACAAAAATAACTTATATAAACATCAGTGCTGATGAGATTTTTAATATAATACGAGTAAAAATTGTGGATGCTAATAGAGCTTTGCAATTTGAGGTTCTTTACTGGCTTCATTAACCCCGATTAGGGGCGAGGCAAAATACCTACTAGTTAGCAGACAGATTAGATATGATTGTGTTGATCTAGTTTATGTGGAAAAATTACCAAATTTTTTACTTTAGGCGGGCGGTTAGGTTTATGACTAAATTAAAGAAATGATCATGACTATAACATTTAGGCAGGTACGTATTGGGCTATCGCAGATAATTTAATAAAATATCTATTATTACATAATTTTATTCATAGCAAAGGTGCATTAAGAGACTAAAATTTCACAAAGCTAAAAATGTTTCGCATCCCTTAAATGACGGGACATGCAATACAGCGATAACTCCAAACTTAACGAAAGAAATGTCGTCAGGAAAATTAGGAATGAGCCGGCTTTCTTTCAAGTCATACGCTGTAAAAGCTAGGCAACAGATGTATGAATGTACATACGACCTAGGGTACAGTGTAATGCGGCAGTGCTTTCACAATAGAAAACGCGTTTTACTGTGGCCTTAGCCCACATTTATTTATTTAGGTATCTATAACACGTCTGACTGAACTATCTGTGGACCTCGCTGGAATTCGATGCCGCTCCCGCTTCCCCGGACCTCACCCTGTTTTCGCCTATCCAGTACCGTTGGCAAAGCAAGCGCCGACGCACGTGTATTATTCTTGCTTCATAATCGCATTATTGTTTATTGTTTCTTGTTGTTTATTGTTTCTTATTGTTTATTATTATTTAGTGTTGTAAGATAGGTAGGACGATACATAGTGCAGAGCGGAATTTAGTGCTCAAAGCAATCCAATTCTTTGAAAATGAAAAAAACATGGCTCTTTCATTCTTTTATTTTTTTATATTATTTTCGTTATTTGTTTCAGCGGCAACAGAAATATATACTCAGTGAAAATTTCAACTGTCTACCTATTACGGTTCATAAGACACAGCTTGCAGACAGACGGTTGGACGGACAGCCGGGGCTTAGCAATAGGGTCCCGGTGACACCGTTTGGGCACGGAACCCTATAAAATACAGACTGATCTAAAAGTTGTATAAAAATGCAAAAAAGTAGATACACACAAATCAAAATAATATTTTTAATCTTTACATCTCGATTTGCTTTGCTATCTCTCCAGTTTGCATGACGTCATCGAGCCAGGTCCACAGATATTTCCGACGAGTTATAGATCTGTTGTGAAAGGCATGAAAAGTTAACAAATTGGAATCAAAATAATGTTATAAAAAATATTTTCTGTCGTCAGCTGACGCAATCAAACCATCAGTCATTACCGTCACTGCCACTTAGAAAATGTGACATTTTGTAGGAAGTGTTCCTGATTTAGTTTAAGAGATTAATATAAGTAAATACAAATTTAAGAGTGAAAATGTCCTTCTTAACGGAATATTTTGACGAGTACCGAGCTCATCCCATCAGGAAAACAAAAATGTAAGTATGTAACACAGAAAGTGGTCCATTTCCATCTAGGTATGATCTTACGAACAGGCCAGTCCTTGGGCACTTGTGAATCCAGATGAGGGCTAGGGCTCCCACCTCGTGCAAATTAATTATCCTTTCGTATGCCGGAACGTGGATCAGTGCAACCCCAGTAAACTGCCGGAACGCGGATCCGCGCTGAATCGACTCCTCACGATTTTTTGCCTTTTTCTACGATATTTATATAGGGATAAGGTTACAAATCGCTTAAATCTACGCCCTCAACTAGTACAAAAATGCTGGATCCGCCACTAGGTATAGTAACATTTAAAACCGGCACAATAGAAAAATAAGTATTCTGAGGTTGAATACTGTTAGAATGAAAAGAGTGTTCAGTTTTTGATACAATCTTTTTGTTCTTTATAAGTTTATTTTTCTACTTGTCCATTGTTTTTTACCTGTCACTGTGTTTTCAAAAATCTTAGTATTCTGATGTCAACATGAATAAAATCAACTTATGTTATATCTAAACATATTTTTATTCAACTACCAGTTAACCATTTTCCTAGTAATTTCTACTGGCTACGCACTCTGCATGTTAGTGGATCTTGAGTTGCCCCACTAACAGGTTATGGGCCCAGATCAAAACCTACGGAAAAATGTTATCTGGAAATGGGAGTTTTCAAAGAGAGCAGAACTCAATAATGGCACAGAATTTGGAAGGTAGTTCAGGTAGCAGTACCTTATCTATGGAGAAATTAGAAGGTAGCAGTAACTATACTACATGGAAATTTCTTATGGAGATGCATCTGGTACATGATGACTTGTGGGAGTATACAAGTGTTACGCCTGAAGCAACCGACATGCAAGGTACGAGAAAAGACCAGAAAGCTAGAGCAAAGATTTGTTTGATGGTCAAACCTCATTGCTTAGTGCACGTACGCAAATGTAAAACAGCGAAAAGCGCTTGGGAAGCATTAAGAGATGCGTTCGAGGATAAAGGTCTGAATAACCGTTGCCGTTTACTTTCAAAACTAGTAAGCATGAAACTGGAACAATTCCCAACTGTGAGAGAATATGTGACATCTGTGATGATGGTATCTCAGGAACTGCAAGACCTAGGAAAAGAGGTTGATGATGAACTATTGGCTGCTTTACCTCTCCAAGGACTTACGGTAGAGTTCCAACCTATGAGATTAGCCATAGAAAACAGTAACGCGGTACTTACTACTGATTATGTCAAGACAAAGCTTTTTCAAATGGAAGATAACTATTCGGCAAGCTCGAGTGCAAGCCAACCGACATCAGCATTATTGTCAAATAAGCAAAAGGGCAAGAGTAAACCCAAGAAGGTCAAACAAAAGATTAAATGCTTTATTTGTGATGGACCACATAAAGCAAATGAGTGTCCAGATAATCCTAAAGGGAAGAAAGAAGCTTTACAAGCCTACGCGTTTGGTACGTCGACACCGCAAGCAGGAGACTGGATCATCGATTCTGGCGCGTCGACGCACATGACAAATCACAAGGCTTGGTTTAGAAGTAGCTTGAAGGATACTCCTAAGTCTTTGAGAGTGATCTGTGCAGATGGTAATGAAGTATATGGTGAAGGTGAAGGTACTGTTGTATGTGAGTCAGCAGGGCTAACAATCAACAATGTTACTTATGTACCTAAGTTAGCTTCTAATTTGTTAAGTGTGAATGCAATTGCGAGAAAGGGTCACGTAATAGTATTTACAGAAAAAGGGTGCGACATCTTCAAGAAGAATGAGTGTGAGGTTCGTGGTAAGCCTGTTGTGAAAGGTGTGGAAGAACGAGGCGTTTATAAAATTAAGTGCTGTTCACAGGGTTCTGCACTGGTAACAACGGATTGCGACCAGCAGAGGCTGTGGCATCGGAGGATGGGACATCTTGGTATACACAACCTCAAACTTCTTAGAGATAAGATGGCCATAGGGGTGAGTTTTCCTAATACTTTTTCAAAACTGGAGTGCATATCTTGTATTATGGGAAAACAAACCAAACAACCGTTTCGCAAAGGTGTTGCGACGAGAGCTAAGGATGTATTGGGTTTGGTACATTCTGATTTATGCGGACCTATGCATATACCTTCCATTAGCGGGTATAAATATTTTTTAACGTTTATTGACGATTTTACACGCAAAACATTTGTATATTTTTTAAAACAAAAGAGTGAAGTTTTTGAAAAATTTACAAATTTTAAGGCGTTTACCGAGAATCAATGTGGCAAGAAAATTAAGATCCTGCGCACTGATAACGGAACTGAGTTCGTCAATAAACAGATGGATGATTTCATGAAGAAAAATGGAATCCAACATCAAGTCACGATAGACTATACACCGCAGCAAAATGGAGTAGCCGAGAGAGCAAATAGGACTATCATTGAGAAGGCGAGAAGCATGCTTGAGGAAGCAAACTTGTCAAAGGCTTATTGGGCGGAAGCAGTCCATACATCGGTATATTTAAAAAATAGATCGCCGACCATTGCCGTAAAGGGAAAAACTCCAGAGGAAGCGTGGTCTGGAAAGAAGGTTGATCTCAGTTTTTTAAGAGTTTTTGGGTGCAAGGCATATATGCACATTCCAAACCAAAAGAGGAAGAAGCTAGATAAAAAAAGTATGGAGTTAACTCTAGTCGGATATTGCGAGGACTCCAAAGGCTATCGACTAGTGGATACAAAAACACATAAACTGTATAAGGCTAGGGATGTTGTATTTATTGAAACGCAACCAGAAACAGAGAGAGATAAAGGGATGGAAAAACAACATACTGAACATGGAGTATTGTTTCCAGAGGTGGAACAAACTTTAGAAGTTTGTGTTCCTCAAGGTGTCGAACCTGATGTGACTGCGGATGATCAGCCACAAGAAGTGGAACAATCAGATACTAATGAAGAGATGTTTATTCCTCCAGTCCCTGAAACTGAATCAACTATTGATAATCAACTTCAAGAAGATGTAGAGTTTCTAGATTGTGAATCTGACACAACCGTCGATGATCAACCTCAAGAGGTGGAACGGAGGTATCCACTCAGAACTAGAAAAACGAAAGAGTACCCAGATTATTTGCTGTATCATGCTGCAGAATCAGAATTGGATCCTACTACGGTTCAAGAAGCACTGTCACGATCTGATAGTGAAGAGTGGAGAGCAGCAATTCAGGAGGAGATTGATGCCTTAAAGAAGAACAAAACATGGATTTTGGTAAAACCTGAACAAGCAAGCAACGTTGTAGATTCTAAATGGTTATTTAGAATCAAAGAAGAGTCGGGAAATAGAAGAAGATATAAAGCTCGACTTGTTGCCAGAGGTTTTAGTCAGAGATACGGCATCGATTACGACGAGACATTCTCTCCGGTGGTGAGACACTGCTCGTTAAGAATCCTTCTGGGAATAGCAGCACAAAAAGGCTTAAATATAGACCAGATGGATGTAAAAACTGCGTTCCTGAATGGAGACTTAACGGAAAAAGTCTACATGAAACAACCAGAAGGTTTTCATGAAAAGGGGAAAGAAGACTATGTGTGTCTACTTAAACGGTCGCTTTACGGGTTAAAGCAAGCACCTAGAGCATGGAACAACAAGCTGAACAGTGAGTTGTTGCAGCTAAAATTTAAACGATGTAAAAATGAACCATGCATCTACACAAGATCCCAGGGTAAGAAGATCATCATCTTAGCAGTATACGTGGATGATATGCTAATATTTTGGAATGACGCGGAAGAGCTGCACAAAGTAAAAAGAGAGCTCATGACAAAATTTGAAATGAAAGATCTTGGGAAGGCAGAGGATATTCTGGGAATGCACATAACGCAGAACAATATTGGAGTCAAAGTTGACCAAGAGAAGTATGTCAACAAAATTTTGAAGGTTTTTGGGATGGCTGACTGCAAAGTTGCTTCAACACCATCAGTTCCTGGTCAAAAGCTAGAGAAACCTGGACCGGAACATAAACCTGACTCGACGATTCCATATCAGAATTTAATTGGTTCACTGATGTACTTATCTGTTTGCACGAGGCCAGATATTGCACATTCAGTTAATTATCTTAGCCAGTTTAACACCTGCTATGCTGAGGAACACTGGATAGCAGCTAAACGAGTGCTGAGATATTTGAAGGGTACTAAATGCCTAGGGCTACAGTACAAGAAGACAGGAATGAGTAAAGTGCAGGGTTATGTAGATGCGAGTCATGCCAGTTGTTATGATAGGAGATCATACTCGGGTATGGTTTTTCTGCATATGGGAGCTGCAATCTCTTGGGAAAGCAGAAAACAGAGGACAGTTGCTCTATCCACAGCGGAAGCTGAATATGTGGCAATGTCTGAAGCTGCTAGGGAGGGAATTTTCCTAAAAAGATTGTACTCAGAAGTCACTGGGCAAGCTGAGGTAACAATGAAAATCTTCAGTGATAGTCAGTCTGCTGTGGCCATTGCGCAGAACCCTGTACACCATCAACGTACAAAGCACATAGATGTGCGACACCATTTTATAAGGGAGACCGTCGAGCATGGGCATATTGTACTTGAGTATGTAGAGACAGCTTATATGATTGCAGATGCTTTGACGAAACCATTGTTGAAAGGAAAGTTCAAGTGGTGTGCACTGAATATGGGTGTTGTGTAAGTGTGTGATGGATGAAAGTAGAGATATGAACTTAAGGAGGAGTGTTAGAATGAAAAGAGTGTTCAGTTTTTGATACAATCTTTTTGTTCTTTATAAGTTTATTTTTCTACTTGTCCATTGTTTTTTACCTGTCACTGTGTTTTCAAAAATCTTAGTATTCTGATGTCAACATGAATAAAATCAACTTATGTTATATCTAAACATATTTTTATTCAACTACCAGTTAACCATTTTCCTAGTAATTTCTACTGGCTACGCACTCTGCATGTTAGTGGATCTTGAGTTGCCCCACTAACAAATACAGCTAAGTTGCAGTTGCAACTTAGCAGTCTTAGCACTAGGGCCACAAGTCATGGTCTGTACCTATATCGAGGCGAAAGAACTGACGTTAGAACTGCAATAACTACTTAAAATTCTGCAGTAGCTACATACATGCCGCGTCTTTTCCTTATTTGGTCACGAAGCAGGTAAACGTAGCGTGTTGTATGCTAGATGGATGTTCGTTTACTCCTATACGCAATAATCTTAATTAACTCACCTTTCAAACAAAAAAACTAGATCAAAATTGGTTCATCCGTTTGGGAGTTACGATGCCACAAACTGACATACAGACGCACAGATACGTCAAACTTTTAACACCCCTCTTTTTGCGTCGGGGGCTAAAAACTATTGAAGGGATTTTCATGAACCTTAATACGCAGGTCGATCATGACCTGGAATAACACAGAGGGTAGATTAGCCTTAGGTATTATCACGGAAAACACGAGCAGAGCGTTAGTAAGTAAAGCAAGGTAAGTAAATGGAATAGACCCAAGTCCAGCATATTTGCTGATGACAGTTTATATATCAGTGATGACAGTTTTTGATAGTAACGGATGATGAAATTACCTACTGTTTAGGTATCAGGAACGTCTATAGAATACCAATCTATGCATTTCACAGGTGCCGTCCAGAAAACCGATGGGCCAAACTGGAAGGTCAGTGGCTGGACCCGAGAGTGGGCTCTGAAGATGTAGGTGATAATCTTTTCCGTGCTTACTTACTTGATTAATGATGGATTTAGAAGATTAATTTATTTATATCTGACTTCAAAAAAAGAGGAGATTCTCAATTCGGTTTAACGTTTGGGTTTTTTTCTCTATTGAAATAAGCTGGTTGGTTTTCTCACACTGCAGCCTTCATACACAAGTTTTGTATACTTTAAGGCAGTTGATTATTCCAGAAAGCCTGGACGGAGGAGGAGATAGAGACGTTCATAAAGAGCACGATGCGCAGTCTGCGCGGACAGTCGACGTACTACAACGACTATTGCGCACATCTCTCTCCAGGTCTGTCTTGGTAGACAAGTCATGTATAGTAAGTAGGTAGTACAGCAACAGTAAGAAAGATGAGAGAAAAAGAAGCAAACGACTGGCTAAAAATTGTAAAATAGCTGACAGATGTATAGAGGATCCACCTGATGGTAACGTGGCTATCGGCGCCCATGGAGTTCAGACATTTCTCGAATACGTAGCTTGATTACGCTTAACTGAAGCAATTGATTTTATTGATTTCCGACACGTAATTACCTTTCAAAATTAGAGGTGCTAGATACGGACCCTGGTCACCGTGCTGCTATATAAAATAGAATACCTAAATAAGTAGTAGGTTAAAAATACCTTGGTACCTACAGTATCTAAATAGGTACCTAGACCTAGTAAGAAACAATGAAGTTAATTTCTTTCTTTTTCTTCTCTCTTTCTTGGCCGGCAACGCACCAGTGATGCCTTTGATGTTTGCTGATGTTCATGTGCGACGATAGCCCTTTACCATCAGGTGGATCGTCAGCTCGTTTCCCAGCTATTTCCATAAAAAAACGAGAGCTCGAATATAGGATTCCTATGACAAAGACACTGCACAATACAGAGTTCAAGACCAGGCCATTCAAGCCGCGTCCGAAGAAGCGTCAACCTTGCAAGACGGAAGACGTGGTGGTGGAGGAGGCGCCTCCCCCGCCGGCGCCCAAGCTGGCCATCAAGGACACTGAGCTCATGAAGGTGGCTCGCGAGCTGTACGAACGGGACATGGACAAACCCACGCTAGAACCTCTGCCGACGCATTTCAGAAGTTAGTATGTTGGCCATTTTGAGGTTAAGTTTGGTTAGGATTTAGGGAAAGGTGCGTTTAGATTGTAAAGTAAAAATTGATACACTTTCATTTCATATTTTTACGGAAAGATATAAATGTATTTCTTGTAATATGTTTCCGTTGTTATTGTTATTGTGCATTTTTCAATTGTTTAATTTATTTTCTTGCTTTCCTGACGATCGAGTTTGTGAAGTGCGGTAAGTCATGGTTAAGATTTAAATCTACTCTGAGCCTTCTCGGGTTTCGTATGATATATCATTGTTCAACTAATTTATTATACATACCTTTAATATGTAAATAAGTACTAATGTACGTCGTATTCAGTGACCACTGCAAGAAAGACAAACATTTCAAGAAGTCGGTAGGTAGTTATTCAGCCCAGGCTGATAAAGAGCCTTAGGTACTATGGAAGTAAGACAGAGTGGGTTTGTTAGTAGAGTCTAAAGAAATTGGTTTGTTCTAAAACAAAGAACCCATTAAACTAAAATGCACCCCTATTATAAAATAAAAAGTATGCGTGGATTAGTGATGTTAAGTGAAATTCATTTACGGTAGGTATATTATTATCGACTTTGACTTTGTTTGTGGTTGTTATGTCATACCTAAACAGTCGTGAAGTAATACAGAAGTGTCATTATCGCTTCAATAATGTTATATGCAATTTACAGTTCTCAGTTACGTCCGCCCCTGTTTATTCAAGACCGGGCTAACCGAGTACCAGCACAGCACCGCGCGGCTGGCGTACGAGATGATACGCGACGACCGCATCCCGCGGTACCACGCGCACAACGGCTGCCGGCCGCGCTGGGGTCTCCCGCCGGAGGGGACCCGCCAACCTGAGCTCGACGGGGCCCCGTATGATGGGGAGCGGTTGTATTAGGGCGTGGTAACAAGAATGAGAGTCTAAAGGAGTAGTCTTGTTAAAACTAATAATAGTTGATCTAAATGTATTGCTCAAAAGATAAACATGGATTTTTTGGTTTTAAAAATATTTGGGAATATACAGAAGTTAGTAGAAGGTAAACATGAAACATGAACATCATGTGTTTTATCTCTTTGTTTAATTATTTTGAATGTGAATTTTTTGCATAATTATTGTGCCGGTGTAAATAAAATACATAACATTGTTTTCTTTTCGTTTCATTCATTGTAGAATATGTTGAGCCGTATGTGGTATTTGTTGGCAAACACTCAATAAGGCCTAGATATACAGTCGTATAAAGTGCATTATTATTTGTCATATCGATGTATCTAGCGGCCTAAAATCATAGCAAAAAAAGCAAAGCAACAACCCATAATTGTCCCACTGCTGGGCTCGGGGTCTCCTCTCACAATGTGAGGGGTACAGGCCATAGTCTACCACGCTTGCCAAGTGCGGATTGGTAGACTTCACACACCTTTGATAACTTTATGGAGAACTCTCCGGTGTGCAGGTTTCCTCACGATGTTTTCCTTCACCGAAGCAAGTGATAATTAACTAGTAATACGCACATAATGTTTGAAAATTAGAGGTGCGTGCCAGGATTCGAACCCGTGCCCCCGCGTTCGGGAGACCAACGTTCTAACCGCTAGGCTATCACTGCCTAAAATCATACCATATCATAATTATTACAAACTGTAACATTCTTCTGTCGCATATGAAGATGTATATATCTGTATTATTGCAAAATATTATATAAATTTATTATTGCCTCTAAAGAAGTTGTAACTAATCCAGAATTTCATGACGTATCTGTAAATAAGTACTTACTGGTTCGAGTCACTGTCACTGAGTCAGTCGTAAGACTCTTATTTCAAGTAGGTAGTGAATGAGTGGGATCAAAAGCAGATTCTAATCCACTCATCAACTTGAGGGAATTAAACCGGATTCGAATCTATGAATGAGTGGATAAAAAGTACTTAGATTAAAAATATAGAAAAAGTGGAGTTTAGTTTCAATCTCAAGAATGTAGATATATCTACAAACGCGTTTCTCAAAATAAATGACGATTGATTATTTATTGAATATGATTAAAAAATGATAATGATTAAAATATGATTAAAAAATGATGATTATATTGAATATGATTAAAAATGATTTTTGATGGTTTTGATCCATCCAGTGATTTTACATCCATCTCATAATTATCTTCTCATAAGTTCACATGCGATTGCATTTTTGCACAAATTCTCTGTTTAATAGATTAAGCTATATTTAAAACGTGAACAGTTTGAGAATAATTTTAAATTAAAATTTTAAAAATCCCCGACAGTTGTATTTACACCAAAAATAGCTAAAAACACTCCATTAAGTCACCTTTTAAACAAAAAAAAAACTAGATCAAAATCGGCATACAGATACACAGACACATCAAACTTAAAACACGCTTTTCTTTCGTCGGGGATTGAAAAGCAACAGTTTTTTTGATACTATGTATTTATAGATAAAGGAAGATAATTAACTGTTTCACGCCGATTTATTAATTTTGCAACTGAACGAATCTGTTAGTGGCTAGTTAGGATGAATGAAAATAGCCTGAGGAGAGCATTGTGTGCGGCGCTGACGTTTCTAAACAGAGGTCGATGATGGATGGGAAGCGCTCACATGCTCGCGCAGAACATCAGATATAGCTGCACATGCCACATACTGCACATCGCCGCACCGGGTTTCTGCGAATTTATTTATTTATTAGCACCTTGCCAGCGACTTTGCCCGCGATTTTTAGGATAATTAGAACCCTATTTTTTATGGAAATAGTCGGCAACCGAGCTGACAGTTCACCTGATGGTAAGTGGCTATCGTCGCCCATGGACATCAACAACACCAACGGCATCACTGATGCGTTGCTGGCCAAGAAAGAGGAGAAAAATAAAGAACTGGCTCTCAAGTCCCCAGCCGGGACACGACGAGTCTGGCGGCTGACACATGCTCAAGGGTGGTAGCTATCCAGGCGAACCCCATGGAGAAATAATAATATTATAGTAATAATGATATTAACTAACAATTAAAATCAATATAAAACTGTAAATGTTCTTCGTGTAAACTCTATAAAACTGAAATTGTTTTTGTATTGTTTGTCAAACTGTTTGTCTGTTTCGATGTCTGATTTCGATGAAAATTGGTAAAGTTGATACTGATACCCTGGGTCATATTTTAGACAACTTTTCATCCCGGAAAATTAAAAGGTTTCCCGGGAAAACAGGATAATATTTTGAATAAGTGAAACATAATTTCCGTATGCAAAGCTGCAGGCAACAGCTAGTTACCAATATAATCTCTCGAGGGGCCCTACCACCAGCGGGCCGGATTTAGTCGCTTCTTACGACACCCATCCGGCATGGGATTGGGGTATTTTAAGCCGCCTCAATACGGCCCATAATCCTTAGGTATATCTTATCCTGTAGGTACATGATCCTGATTTTTTTCACTTGTCCAGCTGCAACCGTTTAGCCGGAAGGGCAATGCCGGATTTACATTTTTTATAAGTGTTAGCCAGTTTATTTCCGCCGTCCCATGTTTCCACCTTTCCAAAATAATAATTTTCCATTCATAGTAAGAAAGGCACTTAATTAGTCACTAAGAAAGTGCGTAAAAAAAAAACAAGAATTACAATTTTAATAGCAAACACGACACTATCAGTGACACTTTGACCTGAGACCGAATTTTCTCGTTGTTTTTAATAATTATACACAGGTTTGACTTTGGTATGTTATTCTCCCTACACAGTTTATCACGCGACTTTCCACAATCATAATCTGATAGAATTTTTAATTTTTCAGATACTGATAACGTTTTATATTTACGTTTGGACATTTTGTACACTTTTATTCCCTTACTTTTAGGTCAAAACCTGAGATAGTACTGACAAACAAAGCATGCGCGAAAGACGACGCGAAATGTATGTAGGTAAACATATATGTCAAAACGTGTTAAAACCTGATTAATTTGTCTCACTTATACAGGTATTTGAGCTACAGAGTCTCAATTATAGAGGTAAACATCGAAAAAGTCTTAGAATTCAAACCTCATTTAACCAGGTTCAAAATGTCCCATTAACAGAGGTAATTTAATGAAAAAGAACCGGGACCTCATTGCAACTCTCAATAATAGAGGTTTCTCACTTATCCAGGGCCCACTTAACCAGGTTTCACTGTATTATCATCTTCTGAAATCTGCCGCCCCTAGGACGCTGCCGCCTCTAGACCGCGGCCTATACGGCCTATTGACAAATCCAGGACTGCGGCAGGACTCTAACAAAAACTAGCAGTTTAATGCCAAATATTTCGCAAAGGAACATCTAAAACCAAAAATGTTCTAAGTTGACCCATAATATTTTTGAAAGACCTTTTCTTTTATACCCCACACTATAGTACACACCCGGTAGTCAAGATATTCTGAAAAAAAAATGTTTTTAAATATTTTGTTCTACGATTTAGGAGTTTTAACAAATATGCATATCAATGCCAAATTACAGTTTTCTAGCATCTAGCATAAGGATCTTGGCGCTTTGCTTCGGACAGACGGACGGACATGACAAAACTAAGTATAAGGGTTCTGATTTTACTTCGGAACACTAAAAAGCAATCAGTTGCGGATTCATGGAATTTTTTATGTAAATCGGTGATGCGTGATTGTGTGGAAACCAGGAATTGGACAAAGGGCCACCGGTCCCTTGTTCACTTGTTGACGAGTTGGACAGCCGCCAGCGCCGACAGGGCTGCCCAGTGGAAAAATATAAGGAAAATACCCGCTCTTATCTCAGACAACATCTTTATCGGGCTTGTTTTTTATGTAATATCTGTTCACCAACCGAACTTTAATTAGGTACAGTCGACTGGAGATCATACAGCGAAATTTGGAATAATACATACAATGATTAGTAGCATACTACATACTACATAAAAAAAGATTGAAAAAAGTAAGAGGATTTATTAAGAATTTATAGCTTTCCATAATAATGAACAACTTATTCTTCATTTGATGTATCCAGTAGCTACTGAGTTTCCTAACCAAGGTTTGGTTCTAACTTCTAAGTTTAAACCTCGAGCTTCTGGAATCATCTAAGAAATGTGCTGCTTCATCCTAAAAACATCTATTTATTTATTATTTATTTATTTATTTATTTATTCATTCATTCAACTATTTGCTTACAGTCAATGACCAAACACAAATGTGATACAATTTTATCTAACATTGTAATTATAAACGGTAGGTCTGACGGTATTTGGTGCCTGTTCAGTCGAACCTACACCAAACTTCTCTCATTATAACAAGTCACCGGTCGTATGCCGCATCCCTGAGTAAGCCAGAGTCAGAGTTTATTACCCGGATCGACACACACTCTGTGATCCTGTTTGCCCCGCCCAGGACCAACGCTCGTCAGGCCTGATTGATGTCTGATCCGCTTCGTGTGGCCCGCGTCAACTTTTCAGATTTAACGCTTCGAAACGATTTTGAGATTTTAACATGATATTTCTGATGCTGTTGCGTGCGATGTGCACTATAGACTTCATGTTTCATGTGCGCGTCTTATAAGGGAATGCTGGCCATACACGATCAAGTACTTGTCAAGTTTCCAGCGGACTTGACGTAGCATCCAGTAAACTGGAAGGTGTATGGCCACGGTATGGCTATCTGGCTATATAGCTATCTCATGCAAATTGGATGACGCATCAAGTCAAACTGCAAACTTGACAAGTATACTCATCGTGTATAGCCAGCTTTAGGAATGTCTACAACTGTGCAAACGGCAGAAATGTTCTTCAATAATGTAATAATCACAGAAATCGAAAAAACTATGGCTATAAGTTATAACTTAGGTACACCTATCCTATTCTTCTATGACAGAAATAATGTTAACTATGTGTAATAAAATAGCGACATGATTGATTATATGATTGTGAATTTGAAACATACTGAGAGAAAATCCTTTAGGACATAAGTAAGGAAAATACATATTTACAAATTTAATTTATAGGGAACAAGTATACAAGTCTCAAAACCCCAATACAGATTCTGAACAATAACGTTTTACAGGCAACTAAGAATGCCGACAGGGATATAGTGCAAATTGACACATCTGGAAAGGTGCATTTAGTTAATTCCATATACATGTTGGCACATTGCGTGTATCGTTTTAATTTAGCTTGGAACAGGAGAATAATCTTTGTTCGTTCCTCTTAGCTGTCAACAATGTCTTCCTGTAAATCTGTGACAATTCGCATTTGAAACTTGACACTGATGCTTGCAACACAATGGCCCATTTAATTTTAACTTATTTCATGTTCTGATTTTCTCTGAAGTAGGTAGGCACCTACTTACGAAATATTATTTGATATTTTTGAACTTATTTCTTGAAATAATAATATTTTTATAAATTAACATTTAAAGAAACAACTGGGATTATTTAACGATGTACCTACCTACCTATTTTAAGATACGTAAGATGTTTGTTAATTTAAACTATTAAATACTTCGTGAAAATTGGCACAATTGATCGTTATGTCTCACGGATGACGACAATAAGGTAGACACTAATTTTAAAAGCTTTACTTTCCTTGTGTCTTTCTTAAATATAGAGAAGAGAATTTCGTACTTCTTAGAACGGGAAATTCGAATAAAATTATTAAAACGTATTCTCAAGAAAGAGATGGCGGGAAACTAGGAACTGGGGTAACTGAACGGCTACAACTGACTAATAATACTTATAATTAATTCGGGGATGAGACCTGTTAGCGAGAAATATATTAATGCCACTGCCGGCAAAATTTTGTCGACAGAAAAAAATATTATTAAATAATTTATTTCCATGTTTTCTTCGTTAAACTGCATGAAATAACATAGGAAACCCTTTTTCATAAATCAATCAATAAAATATTGAGTTCGTAGTTATTTTATTGTACCATTATTTTACAAAGTGCAAGTTCAATAAAAGGTGTTCTAAACATTGAAGACATTGAAGTATAATGACATAGAACAGACATCTCGAACAAAATGAAGAAAGTCTAACCATTTGAAGTGGGTCAAAATCAAGTCCGAAGGAGTCGGAGTTACAAACAGTTACAAGTTACAAACAAACATACAGGTGAAGCTAATATAAAGCGTGTAAAAAATGGCCCCATTTCATTTCTTATTAAAACTATGACTAGCTTTGTAATATTTTGATGACATGCTCTTACACTTCTGGACTCCTAGTATCGAGGACATTACACGAAGCAATAATGTAAAATGGATGGTTTCAGCGAAAGCATTTTAAAAATAACACTTTATTGATTTCTAGGAAAATCATATTAAATATAAGTTGGCAGTATTGCAATAAATCTTCTTAATGTTGACAAAACGTTGACCGATGCCTCGCTAAATCATCTGCGGTAAGTGTAGAAGTGATTAATTCCCGCGGTTCTGGGAGAAAGACAAAGGTGATACTTCGAAAGTTGCAATTTACATGGAAACCGTGAAGCCGACATGTAAATACGATTTTGTGGAGCTTGTTAGTGGTGTTGAGATCGTCTTAAATCACACGGATGTCATAAATTGAAAGGGGTAAGGAAGTAATGAACAGAACACACAAGATCGTGATTTGTCGCAGTATTTTATTTTATTTTTCAGTATCAGAAAATAGGTTACGTTTAATGATGAATTTGAAATTAAAAAATATCCTTGAGTATATTATTAAATCATTTAGACACGTTAACAGCAAATAGTTAATATTTTATAGTCGGTTTTAAAATCGTTTTGGATAGGATAGGTATTTCAAATCCAATATTAGTAACTTATTTTTGTTTTCTTCATAATGTAAGTAATAAGTAATAATAAATAAGTAAGGACCCGGGTATAGCACCTAGTCAGTACGTTTAAAGTAGATTACTCATAGGAAGATGATGGTGACTGTCTGGTGGATCAGTGCAGGATTTGTACATCACAGTTTCTTACCGAATATCACAACAGTGACGTCAGATGTATTGCAAAGAATTGCAAGCAATGATGGAGAAGCTCGCAATTCAACAACCAAGACTAGTCAATCGCTCTTCCCCATTAGTTATAAGAAACACTAAAATGGACCAGCAGTCAATCCAAAGGAAAATTCTAGATACGGCGTACTACACCAGTAAATAAATTGGTTTTTAAAACACATCATCAATTCATCATACAGACTTAATATCAACAAGGAAGCAGAACAATAAAAGTGAAAACAAAGATCTGCCATAACCAGGAAAAGTTTTTGATGTGAAGTGTGTAAAGTGTTCGGGCGAGCTTGTTATGATTCTTAAATATATTGCGCCCTTGTACTCACCGCAGCTTGAGTAAATTGTAAATGAAGAATAAATCTTAGTTGTAGTTCACACGTTGTTTACACCTGTATCGCTGACAAGTTGCCGCGATAATTCACACGTGATAAATAACAAGTGGTTTCATTCATGGCATAATTATTCGCTCGTTGTCGTTGGATCGATCGTGAACGATCAACCGTGCGTGATGGGGAAATGTCGGAGTGACGAGTGATGGTCTAATTATAGCTTTTCTTGAGAATTTCCATGCTTTGAGAAGTTGTTTGTCCAAATTGTTATTAAGTACTTAACGCGTAAATAAATTTTTGTGGTACATCCAAATTTCTTACATTTGAAATACGACTCAATCGACTAGTAATGTTTATTTCACCTATATTATCTACAAGATTGTCACAAATTGTAGCTAAAACTATCCTTAAAGCTGTGTAAGTAATGAGATCGCTAAGCATGCGGTCGCGGAAAACATGTGGTTTTTCGACTCGTTCACTCCCTTTGGATTTTAGAGTGGTTTCCTACTATCACTAATAGTGGCACAGTCAGGAAATACCTTTGCTTCAAGTTTCTACGATGATATGCAGGTGTCTCACAGGGTTTTATTGGGCCTAAAAGAAAAAGAAAAAATATATTACTCTTGACTAATGTTTGTATTTTAGGGGAAACTTGAAGATGCCATTTTTATTTTGCATTATGATTACTTATTTATCAGCCGAATAATTCTGATTAAGTCACGATTAATATTATAAAAAAAAACATGAGAGGTGTCAAGGGACACCCGGATGGAACGAAGTTTCCTTTCGATTTAAGTATTGTTGTACAGTAAACCTTTCTGATATCTGAATCACGCTAGCATGATTCAGAAAGTTGTACAGCGCAGCGCCATCTCTGTAAACCTCTCTGAATCACTTCAAAAAAAGTGTCGTCATTCGTAAGAATCAAAAAGTGTCGTAATTTTCCGTCTAGCCCCCTTTCACAACGCGCGATAGTATTATATTTAATGAAGTTTATTTATTTTATAGTTCATGTACATAGGGTAAGCAGTACAATGATTGGTCCTTTAAAATGATCATCGACTTTGACAATTTCTTGTTACAAAATAAGGTTCCTAATCAAGAAACATTTTGTTACAACTTTAATGCAATAAACATAAAGAAGGGATCAAAAGTACAATGATTGACCCTTGTTGTATAAAGATTGGCATACCCAAAGTATAATAATTGGCTGAGGCTAATCATTGTACTTTGCGTTTATTGGCCCGGCTAATGTTTAGGGATCAAAACCACGTGACCCATTTAGTGGGGGAGGGAGGTCTTCAAAACACCACGCTTGGTCACAGAGCGGAGGGAATTGTATTTTGTAGATCGTCGCATTTAAAAATGAACGTAGGGGCACAGGTTATTATTGTTATAAAGTGTACGGGTAACGGTTATGACGGTAAGTAGGTATTTCTGCGCTTTCTTATCTATTTCACGAAATGCCAAGTAAAATTACTAGCAAGAATCAGTCAATACCAAGTCAATACTAAACATTTCTGTCAATCATCACGCACGAAGCGGACCTTCGCGAGACACGTCGATATCAACGGTGTATTAAAAGACGCCAAGACAGTCGTATCATCAAAATAACACATTGGACAAACATTTGTACTGTTGGCCCAACATTGTGCGTGTGTGCGTCGATATATTAATAGTTGTGTCGTGTTCGGTTTATTTATTTAGAGTAAATAAATACTGTTACAATTTACGTACGATGATTCGATGTACAGTTTATTTATAAGGATAGTTATACGATAGTAATAAACGTTTTATGGAAATATACTTTTATGGCATTTTTTTTGTAAATAGGTATTTTTTTTTGTAAATAGGTAATAACAAACATTTAGTGCCCCATCAATATCTTGCCAAATTTTATGAAAATTTCCGTGTTATTTATAAGAATAAACATTTATAAAAATGGGATCCCATATGTTCGTCATGTCCGTCCGTCCGGCTGTCTGTCCGCGGCATAGCATCTAGAGTCTAGACCCCTAGTGTTACAAAGCAGTAATTTGACATGAATATACATATTTATTGAAATATTGAATTTTTTTAGTTGCAAGCCCCATAGTGTGGGGTATCATTGAAAAGATCTTTCAAACTATAACCTAAGTATTATATAGGACCCCATCAAAAGAATTTGCCGCGGGCCCCAGATGGTATAGTTACGCCACTGCTGTTAAAACCGTTTTTCAATTCATGGGCGAGTTTGCAAAATATTCAGCTTAAAGTTCCAATTTTGCTTAGAGTTAAGTGCCCCCCCCCAGCTAAACGGTTAAAGATGCACTAGTGCAAAAATTAAAAAAATAGACTATAAGATGAATTTTAAAAGAAAACTACCACGGCTAGGTTAGCTTAAGTAGTTAACGAGAAATAGTCGATAAACTTACATCATCGGAACCCTACTACATAATTAATTAAATTAATGGTAAATGGTAAATATTGCAACTGAAACGTGCAAAAACAGTTTTACGGTTCTAGACCAAATAAGGTGGCTCTCCGGGCATTTAAAAACCTGCTTAACGTACACACCGTATCTTTGGGTGGTTCAGTTGAGGAGTCGAGGTCAATCATAATGGTAAAGTCAAAGATATTATATATTAAGAAGAGGCAGATACGTCATAAGCGCGCGCGTTGTGTGACTCAAAAAGTTCCCAATTGGGAACTCTTGTGATTAGTCTGCATCGAGCGCAATCACGAGCGTGGCGCATCGTAGGTTCATACGTCCTTACGAAAATAAATCAAAATGCCATCGTGTGTGTTTCGAAAGTGCACCAATTATGACTCCAAGGTCAACAAAACACAAGAAATCTCATACCACATTTGAGTACGCTAAGATACTTAGATTATTTAGTCTATTTCAATTATTTTTCTAAACAATCTAATAACTCACGCAAAGACGCCATATTCAGATGAAGAAAGAGATAGCGATCTAGTTTTGACGCGAGAGCGATGAAGACCGTAGCCTATATAGATTGACGCGAGCGACAAACACTAGCTGTCTTTTTCACTATTATGGTTTTAGTAATGCCATCCTTTTTACATAATTTGCCAATGTACTAGTGATTGGTGTAGGGACAAAAGATAAACGTGTGTGTGTTGTAGCTGTTTTCGGAACAGATTTTTCGGTCGATTTGTAAGGGCATAACGTATCTATATTTATTTAAACATCTTTGGGTAAAGTGAGCTTGATCTCGACTGTATTCTTGCATAGTTATTGGCCTTAACTAATTTACCGTTTAAATGTCAGTGACCACTATTATTACCAACGTTTCGTTGATTCTTTTGTCAGCTGTTACAATAAATTTAATACATAAGAGGTTCATTAGAAAATACCCCGACAAAATTTCTAATTTATTTCATAGTGAATGAGTATGCTGTGCTATTTTGCAATGTGTGAATATTTATTACTTAATTTTTGTACACCCGGTATAAAATTAACCATGGTTTATTTTGATTATCTGACAAATACTTACCTGAGACGCCCCTGCGATGAAATGTCCTCGAATATGTTGGTCGAATTGAATACAAAATCGCAATTTAGTGCGTTTGCCAAACGTTTGGCATGTGACGTACAAGTACGTTGGCAGAACTTGGCGCATTATATTATCTATGGTCGGTGGTGCGCCCAGTTTCAGTGGCAGCCGCGCTTGCGTCGGGTCAACCGCCCGAGTTTTCCCGCCTTCCGCGTGTGACAGTTGCGTTTGAAAGTGTACTAAAGTGCAATACCACAGATTAAGCAAAATATTTCAATTAAGCTGAAAAGTTTTGTTATTTTGTGACGCATCGAATGGTTTGTTTTTAGTGACTTTTTCAACAATACAAGGAAGGATTTACGAAGGTAATTATCTATATTATATCTATTAAAGACAAGAGTTATGTTTATATTATAGTTATGGCAAATAAAAACTTCAGTCACTATGTCACATAAAGATAAGTTATACAATAACTTTTAAATAAATTATGTGGAATTTAACATGTTTTGATTTGACATGTCATAAAAACTGCTGTGAATTTGATTTATATCTGTGAACTGATTTATCATTGTCAGTAGAAAAAAACAAAACTGAAAATGTTCTTTTGGCCGGCCGTTATAACCACTACCAACTGTAAAGTTGTTTAAACATCTCTCTTGGTAGTTTTTAGCAAATAAACACGGTAAAGGATCAAAAGCGATCTATCGGTCGGTCGGTCGGTTTACAACTAGAAACTATAAATAAATGCTGACAGATTTACGTTGTGATGGTCTCTGAAAGATTTTATTGGTCTCAGACAAAATCTACCTTTTAAAACTCAATCCTAAACGGTATTCAACAATTTAAATATTTGAGTTATAGGTTATATGAATTCATATTTTGTTTATATTTCCGATTTTTGAGCTCCGATCTCTCAAAATGAATGTCCATGTTCGTAGAAGTAGGTTATATGGTTATAGACAATGGTGGAAGACTAACCAAACAGGTAATTTACAGATTAACGCTTTTCTTAATGTCTCTATTGAAGAGAAGTAAAGTGACATCCTTTTGTAAGTCTCTTGACCAGATTCTTACAAAAGGATTTTTATTTATTCATTCCATAATATTACCACTAACATTACAGGCATGTCCTAATGCGTTAGTGTATTTCACATAAATCGTAATATTATACTCATTATTAATATAAATTAAAAAATGGAATTCTAAATTAACTTCTGATTAAATTATTAGCATAAAAAGTAATAATGCAACTTAATAAATTAATCCTGATAGTAAAATCATCATTATAATTTTTTTAAATACGCCAATATTAGTGAAAATAATCATGTCATAGTTAGTAAATCATCACAATAAAATAAAATAATTATAATTCAGATTTATACGGATTCGCGATTATCCGAACTACCAACTCCCATCAAATAAGTCGCGTCAAATGACAATTACCAAATACTTTAACCCTTTAAGGAAAACCGCTTTTCTTCATACCGGGGATTTCTTCATACCGTTGGCTCTAGACTAGGGAACTCTTTGGCTGCCAACAGCACAATTACAAAATTTTAAAAGCTTGTTTTTAAAAGTATTTATCGTAACTATTAATCGTATTGTCACGCCAATATCGATCCATCGAACAGGTACACAGATCACATCCACTCTTTTGACATTTGACACTTGACTTGATAGAGACTATAGTCTGTACGTCTGGTTGGTAGCTATGAAGCTTTTAATATTTTCAGTCGCAAACCACAAAAATTCACGTATGTTATCACCTCGCTAATGAATTTAAAGAAAGTGAATTTAGCCAACGTCACCTACACAGTAATATTTAATTTACAACCGTTTTGAAAAAAGTGTTAAGACTTTTATGACATTTGATAATTTTCATATCTAAACTTTATATTTAAGTAGCACATTCATACTTACGACCGGTCCCAATATTTTATCTATTCATAATCCTCAAGTCAATTGCCTGGCAACTGGCAAAATATCAGAATATTATGGGGTAAGGTTGTCTAAGTTGTAACAGAGTTTAACTCGTACCCACTCATTAAAGCGATTACCGAAGTTTCTTTTTCAGAAAGGGTGTAAATTTCCATTTTGATAAATTGTTTTTGTAAGTAGCTTTGTTCTACAATATAATCTGAGATAACTAGTAGGTATACATGTCTATGTAGTATATTTTATAACAACTACGATAGTTAGCTAAATTAATTAGGTTTGATGTTTTTTTTTTTAATTTCAAATACTTTAAAGATTACAGCTACATTCCCTTAGCAAGGGGTACCTAGTACCTGGGCAACTGAAAACAGCCTTTGGAGAGTTGCAATACTGATTAAAAAGTCTTCATTTTCTTCAGTAAATGCGTAATACGATCTGTCATAGTCATATATAAAAATAAATCGCTCTTGAAACTAGACATTAATGAATTTCGATTTAGGGCGTACGCACGGTCAAGTGGATGTTTTACTCATATGAGTGTTACCAGACTCAAAAATACTGGCCTTTGACGTAACTATGTAGTACGCAACCATATACTGTATACATATCGTATATGAAACAAGACTATATAGCTATATATTGGTGCCGTATTGGGGTGGCTTAGAATACTAACCCCAATCCCATGCCGGATGGGTGACGTAAGAGGCGACCAAATTCGGCCTGCTGGTGGTAGGGCCCCCTCGAAGGATTATATTGGTAAGTAATATTGATTTTAATGGTAAATTAATACCATTATTACTTACTATTATTATGGAAATAGCCAGCAAACGAGCTGACGATCCACTTGATGGTAAGTGGCTATCGCCGCCCATGGACATCAGCAACACCAAAGGCATCACTGATGCGTTGCCGGCCAAGAAAGAAAGAAGAAGAAGGAAGAAAGAAGATTTTACTTCGGAAACCTAAAAACAAGAAAGAATCTTAGCAATGGCTGTTTTGATAGCTCATTTATGGTTCAGCTTTGAGAATCTGTCGCATATTTTCATGAGCCGTTAGAAAAATAAATCGGTCTCAATAACAATGTGCTCATGTCTGCCACTTTACGAGGACACATTTACAAGCCGTAAACTGTGGAGTTTTGCATTGGTGATACTTATTCTAACTCGACTGTTATAACAGTCTTTTTATGTGAAATATATTTGATTGTGTTATTTCTTGTTTACACGTAATATTTGCATTTAATAGTATGCATAAAACAAACAATATTAGTAAGTATCATCTGGTAAGGTGCAAGCACATTAAAATGTTAATGAAAACTTAAGAACAACGGATTTAGTTTTTAGGGGGGTACACGAAGTATTTTCACCTGAAAATAATGCTTTATCGTGTTGTAACAATATTCAAAATTGTGATCAGCGCGCCATTTCGATATAATTTGCAAGCTGTTAAGAAAATCATAATATTCGGCCGCGTAGGGATCGTCTACTTTAAAAATGAATTTGTCTCACTAAATGGCTTATTATAAGGTCTTATTATTGTTTCAACCTGTTAGTGAAAATATTTATTTCTTTTAATTTAATAAGTACAATATTGAAGTGAAAATGTTTTATTTATGTTTTATCTGTAGGTCTCTATATGGTGTCCTTATTATTTTAGGAGTAATGTCATTTACATTTATTTCCTCATCCAAAACATATTTCAGTGTCTGTACACCTATAAACCTAGGTATATACGTAAATATTTATAGCTGTAATACATTTAATTCGAACGCAATAACTTTCAATTATTCCTATTTACTACTGAGTCTCTACTCGTTCACTATCCGTTCGTAGGTCCAGTCCAGTTTAAAACGTCCATGGTAAGCGGCTCACGTCCTGTGTTGACAAGACAGTGATGGTGACACCACGCACCGCTGTGGGCTAGAGTTACAGTTATGATGGCCGACCGTATTTTGTAAACACGCCTCGTCATCCCCACCGGGCACCGAGTCATGGACATTCGTTGACAGCATGGGTGCTGTATTATCGCCGAGTAGAGATTAAAAATACGAATAGGTAATTAATAATTATTTTAAATCTAATCTAATACCTTTAAACGAGCAATTCTTGTATATATATATAATTGGAATCTCGGAAACGGCGCCAAGGATTTTCATGAAATTTAGTATATAGGGGGTTTCGGGGGCGATAAATCAATCTAGCTAGGATTAATTTTTAGAAAATGTCGTTTTATCGGTGTTTTCAGGTAATGAAAAACGGCTACAATAGACTCTTTCTGACATCTATTGGCGAGTAGCTACACTAAAGCTAAAGCAGATGGCGTTGTTAAGCAATACTAAACCGAGCTAAGCTCGGTCATCCGGATATTAATAAATAAAGGAAAGATGACACGTTGACTAGTAACCCGCCCTTTTTTCGCTTCGGGTACATAAGTCCTATTACTAATAATTATAATACAGCTTCCTCATGAATAGGGCTATAATACACAAAAATATTTTTTCTAATTCTACTTGTAGTTCCAGAGATTAGCCCGTTCAAACAAACAAAAAATCTTCAGCTTTATTAAATTAATATAAATTTGCAAATATTCAAAATAATTTTCGTGTAAATATTTTGTCACTAAATATTTACATGTTATTTTTCTACGTTGAAGAGATGAAACGATGAAAGAAACTCCTAAGTTCATCTTTTAATACATAACTAATATACAACTGTCACATAAATATACAGATACATACTATGCAGAACTGGTTATTATTGGAACGAAGTTCCTTATCGCGCGTTGTGAAAGGGGGCTAGACGGAAAATTTTCTTACGACACTTTTTGATTCTTACGAATGACGACACTTTTTTGAAGTGATTCAGAGAGTTTTACAGAGATGGCGCTGTAAAACTTTCTGAATCACTTTAAAAAACAATACTTAAATCGAAAGGAACTTCGTTCCATCCGAGTGTCCCTTGACACCTCTCATGTTTTTTTATGGTACATTTTTAACCGTCTAATATGTAGTTCTAACAGCTGGTATGTGTTGAACGCGAAGTATTTTCATAAAGTTGGCTAGCTCGTCATGGCAGTTATACGCCCCACACAACACAATACGCGTTGTTTACAAAACAACATTGTCGTGGTAAGTGGACGCCATGCCATCATCACTCGCAGTGTTCACTCCACTTGGCTCTACTTGGCTCGTCAGCCCACGCCACTCCGCGCCAACTCGTCATCTTATGTCCGAATCTGATCGGTTCCAATGTGACGAGTATCTTCACATTTTGTCATGGTTTCTTATATTTCGTATTTGGAGGTTATAATGAGTATGTATGGAAAAATACAGGGGCTTTAACATGTGAATAGAAAGACTATAACAACTGTAATTATCGTACTTCTGGTTCAAACTGCTGACCGCGCGCGCCGTACCGCGCCAACTGGTCATTTGACCTGACCGACAGATCGGATTGGTTTGAATCTGTTATGATTTCTTATTATAATGAGTACAATATATGGAAAAATGCCATTGCTTTAACACTTGAATAGTAAATCTTTAAGTACTGTAATTTATTATGTTTCACACTATCAGAGGAGCGTGGTACATATTTTGCCATATTTTTGTGGATATATTTTCACGAGCAATTTGTTACACGTTGCCAATTTATCACGTGAAATTTAAAGTAACTAAAATTTAATTAAGCAAACATTAAAAATGATTTAATCATAGTTTAGAGCATAATACGAAAAAGGTGTCAATCATTGGGAGGGGTGTCAACAATACTAGACTCTCCTCTACATGAATGTATAATTATGTCACAGAGTAGTTATATATTGTTCAAATTAATATTGGTTTTCATCATTTCTAGGTGGTATACGTTTACTTTCAGAGTTTCATTTGAACGGAACACACGTAATTATCAATCAACAATCACATATATTTCTTGCTGCCGAATGCCGTATTCATACTCGCATCCGATGCAATCGTTTTAGATTGTTTACAAATGTGTTCCGATCCGATGTGAATATTTAGGTTAATACGCTAATGCTAGGTGTGATTTCATTGTGGTTTATATATTTCTATGTTAGCTAGTGAGTGTAGCCCGTTGAGTGAACGCCTAACCTACCCCGCTGTCACAGACTTGAAAAAAGAACCAGTCTTGTCTTATCGAGAATGACGCCGCCCGCTTACCATGTGTGCGTAATTTTTAGTGCGGTCCGACCAATCCGACGCGTTAATGGCGGCCGATTAATAACATTATGGTGTCGATGTGTGCGTGTGATACTTGTACGAATAAAGGAGTTGGTATTAATATGGATGCTTCACTGAATTTGTTGCTAACAATCCATCTGTTCTTTTTTCAAGTCTGTGCCCGCTGTACAATGAACAATCCGATGGCGTATGTTCCCTTCTCCCACTATCTATCATCTTTCAATGGTGGTATCTGAGCTTTCAATAGCTCAAGAACGTATTACAGTGCTCTAAATTCTGGTTTATATGGGTCTATGAAAATAGCTATTGACTTATACAAGTTTGTATCATTGACTAATACAATTTAGTCTAGTCATGCGTGACGTTGGATACAGAACGAATGAGGCTCTTCGCAGCTCCTAGATTCTTACTCATCGTACCCTAGTGAATCAAATAATGAATCATCGCTTCGCTATGGACATTTAAAAGGGCTAAATGGCGATGTGTCAATTGTCTATGGCAATCGTGCGTAGGTAAGCGACATTTATTTACTCGTGATGATAAAAGGTGTAATGATATAAGGTCTTATTTCAGGTCAAGTAAATCGTTACTCATATATCTAATTATCTATAGTGTATAGCGATTAAAGCCTTCTGAATAACGACGGAATAGGTCTGTTGTAGAAGTGTAGTAAAGTTAGCATTTCGTAATCAAAGACTTGGTAAATTTTCTTCAAAATGTGTAGCTCTTTACAAAATTCCTAATAAAATGCTTTGACTTTGTAAAATATTAAATTAGGGCTGTTATTTTTATTATGGTAATGTGCCAACACGCCCGAAATAAAGTTATAACTGATCGATGATGATGTAATTTTGATAATAACAATTTAATAAATAAATGTAAATTTGACATTGCATGCTGCATCCAGCCAAATATGCTGACCTCTCATGTTATTGTTACCACCATATTATTATTATTATGTACCATGTTTGACGCAATAAAGAATTATGAATTATGTCTGTCCATATCAGTCGATACTTGTTCGTCTATATGTCTCCTGTATATCTGCTCTATATATTTTTATATTATGTACTTAACGATATTAGCTACAGTTTTCATTATTGTATTGCTGGAGGTCTAGCCAAAATATTAATAGGGTAGAGGAAGTTCAAAATTTTACGCATACGAAGTCGTAAGCAAAAACTAGTATATAATAAAATATATAATAATGAAGTTGTCTGATTATCTGAATTAACAGAAATATAACTTCGGAGTACAATAATTATAAGAACTCAACAATGTAATCAAAATTATAATAATTGTTTTTGTTGTGTAATTATAATATTATTGTCAGACCTCCGCCGTAGCACTGCTACGGGAGTGCTACGACAAAGGTCTAACGCGCCCCAACTCAGAGTAAAATGACCGTTACTTAAATAATATAATAATAATAATAAAATCGTTTATTTCTACCACAAATACAATCAGTGTTACTATATAGATACTTACTAAACTAAGTTATAATACTATAGTATTTGTGGAAGCTGGTCCCTATATTAGGTTAAATCGCTTCTTAGTACAGATTTGTGTAGTGATTCTTTACTAAAGAGCGATTAAAGTAACCGTTAGTGCCTTTGAGTTGGGGCGTAAAAGTATATTATAATTAAATGCTTGTTCATCCATCTTTGTTTTACTATCTTTTTTTCAAAGACTATGGTGAATGGGACCGAACAAAGGTGCGTGGTCTACAAGCGGTGTATGCCAAACAGACTAAACATGTGATGGGTTAAGATAATACTTGCTGAAACGCTTGACTCCGTTCATGGCTCTTTAGAATAAGTTAAGCCATTAGGCCACTATGGCACTGGCCTATAGAAAGAGTGTTCATCTTTATCATCCAATACCTACTATTAAATGAGAACTATTGCTATACTTTGCAGTATATAATTAATTACGATAGTGGTTTATAGTATTAATGGTACTATTTTTTTCCATCCATTAAATTTTGTAAGTTACCTTTTTAGCGCTTATAATTGTACAGGTATTGATATTGAAACATTTTGTGCGTATACAGATGCAGGGGTCACTGAATAAACTTGACAAGTACGAGTTACACACGCTTGGAGAGGGTTCCGTACGTTGTTTATGTATTTACCGTTATTTTTCTATTTTATTTAGTTTTGCCGATCACTGATGTATCTGGTCGACCGCCCTTCACAACTAATTTGTTCTGCAACTACTGGACCAAATCAGTTGAAATTTGGTACTCATGTACTTTTTTATCGTTATTTTGTATCAGTTTTGATATTAAATACGGGGCGGCCAAATAATCTTGATCAAAACATTGGTTGATTATATCCGGCTTTGCGAACATTAATGCTACTATACTAAAGTATACTAAGGTATGAAACTAACTATACTATAGGTATAGTATGAAATAAAACTTAACTTAATAACTATAGCAAAGCAAGGCAAAGGTACCGTATTTGCATTTACCACGCGCCTAGGTCTTACGGCAATATAAGCAGGCCTGTATCTGGCTTCATTCCATTGATGGTTCACTATCGAGCACGGGTCCCTCATAAGGAGGCCTAGAGCATTCCACCACGCTGCTCCAGTACGCACTGTTATTTGTTGTCTTATTCTTGTTTAGAGCTAAATACAATGATATCATATATTAAAAAGAGGCAGATATGTCATAAGCCCGCGCATTGTGTGACTCAAAAAGTTCCCAATTGGGAACTCTTATTCAGGTAAAGAAAGAGATAGCGATGTAGTTTTGACGCGAGAGCGATAAAGACATGCGATAAAGCAATAAAGCATGCCTTGCGGACATCGGAACAGATTTTTCGGTTGATTTGTAAGGGCATTACGTATCTATATTTATTTAAACATAATTGGCTAAATAGATAACATTACAAACCGCGGACAGTAACATTGGCCCTTACAACGTCAGTGCGCTGCATGCGTGATGTGGAGCTATTCCGGGACGTTATATACTGTGGGCGGGTTCGTAGAACGTGTCGCGATTTATATTAATACTCACCGCGTCTCTATACCTCCTACCAGTACGTATAGACTATCGATACGTTTGCAGATATGCCTTGCGAGGACGCGCATCATTATACACTGCAAATTCATATTCATAATCATTTTATCGTGTGTTTTGTTAATACAAATTAGATACGTCAGTTTTTTCAAGACTCTAAACATCTTCCATCGACAACGGACGCGTTTTGCCTCGTTATTCGTTATGCTTACCGGAAAATACTAAAAAAAACTTGCTTCCGTCGGCATCCCGTCTACCTATGACGTGTCTCAAGAAAAGAGTGAATCGGCTTTTAGTATGTGCGTTCATCATCTTAGATTACATGTAGTCAAGCATTAACTTAGTTAAAATAAGATAACTATACTTATTTTAACTATAATATGTAAAAAAAATAATGTTATTGAATACTTGTAGATATGGCGTCATATACCTAATTGTCAACGTAAAACAATTAGGACAGTTTAAGGCCTCATAGTAATTTTGCTTGGTTATTGGTTTCGAAGTTTCTTAGCCAGGGCAGACATTTCGGAGGATGCTCAAGATACAGGTAGACACGTGGTGCCCGCTGTTGCCAAGTGGTCGAGAGTCACGCGAGCTAATTACTTGTCATTCAAGCGCCAAAAATGTTTTCAAACTAAGGAAAGAATGTTGTTTATTTCTTTATGTCAATGGCCGATGGTAAGTGATCATCGCTGCATATGGAAAAAGAAGCAGGTAATCCGCTTGTCATGTCATCTATGTAATCCTATGGTATTCGCGGATCACGGGGTTCGTTATTTTACTCTACAGCTTTCTCATAATAGAATCAACCGTGAAATGTTAATCGCTTCTTTCTTCTACTGATAGGCCTCTTTAACTCGCTCTACCTTGATCGGTCCTGAGCTTTGTGAATCAATGTGATTTGAGGAAATTCCTTCTTTCTTCTTCAGACAGAAATAGGTAACTAAACAAACCTTAAAAATATTATTATTAGTTTCAAAAAGTAAGATTTTAGTTTTACTAAAGCTCTTAAAGCATATATATGAAACATGGGAGTCATCACAAAATGCTATAGGTGTATTTTGTGATTTATCAAAGGCGTTTGATTGTGTTGAGCACGATATGTTTCTATCTAAACTTAGTTACTATGGCGTGAAAAACAAGGCCCTCAGCTTGCTCGCTTCTTACTTAACTAATAGGATACAAAAGGTTAATATAAATGGTGACAAGTCATCAGGATCACCTGTGGTGATAGGTGTACCGCAAGGTTCGATCTTCGGCCCTTTTCTTTTCCTGGTATACATTAATGATTTACCACATTATGTAAAAAACCATGCGATCGTTGTGCTGTTTGCAGATGATACATACTTAATATTTAAGACTGATAGGAATAAAAATAATTTTGACGATGTAAATATTGTTCTGTTGCATTTCTCACGACACTTTACTATAATTAATTTACTTTTAAATGCAAAGAAAATCAAATGCTTAGAATTCGTGCTACCAAATATAAAAAAGTCAATAAATCACTTTAATTAAATAATGAAACATTAAATATAGAGGAATCCACAGTCTTTTTAAGGGTGACCTTAGAACTGCAATGTGGCCCGCATGTAGCATCTCTCACGTATGAACTCGCTAGGGCTGCTTATGCTGTTAGAAAAATAAGACATCTCACTGAAGTCGACACTGCTAGGTTTATTTATTTTGCATATTATCATAGTGTTATGGGTGAATTTCCCAAGTGCATTTTTGAGACGGCGAGGTTGAAAATTAATGTGTGGAGGTAAACTACAATTATGCATAATTTTATATAGGTAGTTTAAGTAGTGATCTACATGATAGTGAAGTATTCAAAGGTATTTAATACATAGATTCTTAATAAAAAAATATCTAAGACCTAAAATCTAATTCCGGTGTACTGTCCAAACTGCGTTTATTTACATATTTTATTAATTTAATTTTTTTTGGTAAATAAATTTCATTGAAAGGGAATGTTTTTTAGAAATACATTAAATAACACAACTAATATATATTTATGGAGTAATTTAAGATTAAACAACAGCTCTTAAAATATCTTTTAAAAATGTCCTACAAAAAAAAGCAATTCCGGTGGCGCATTTTGTATACTTCATTACTTGTTACTTCACGATTTGGAAGACACCTTACTGGCTCAACCCGCACCGTTCAGTTGTGCTCTTGCAAACTGCGTGTTAGGATGACCGCCTGGTTGCGTAATTTTCCTGCCAAACACGTAAGTACTAACTGCGGTGGCGCGGGAATACAAAATCATCCAATTCCGATGTCATGTATATTAGTAAAAGTACAAAGCAGATTATCTAGAAATTTTATGGAGGGTTCCATTAACGGTTTTCAGCTACAATTGTGAAATAAAAGTTAACCTGTGACTAAAAGTTTTCTTTGAAATTCAAGTTTTGTCTCTGATTCTAAGTCCGGTGGCGCAATCTCGGTGGCTCCGGTGGCAAATCAAAGCGTATAGGGAAGTATAGGCCATAGAAATACAAGCGTGTCTCCATCTATCCATCAGCCCTTGGAGGTCCACTGTTGGACATAGGCTTCCCCTAACTTGCACCACTCTGACCGGTCCTGAGCCTTCTGAATCCAGCGGATGCCCGCTGTCTTCTTCAGGTCGTCAGTCCACCTGGTCGGGGGGCGTCCTATCATGCTATGCTCCTTTTTCCGGGACGTGGGCGCCATTCGAGGACCTTTCTTACCCAACGGTTATTGGTCCTTCGCACTATGTGGCCCGCCCATTGCCACTTCAGCCGGCTAATTCTTCGAGCTATGTCGGTTACCCTTGTTCGTCTACAGATCTCCTCATTTCTGATGCGATCATGTAGAGAATTACCAAGCATAGCCTTCTCCATAGCCCGCTGCGCTTCTCTGAGGTTGTGGATTAGGCCAATAGTAAAGCACCACGTCTCGGATTCGTATGTGATCACCGGCAACACAAACTGCTCGAACACCTTAAACTTCTGGCACTGAGGTAGTGTTTTGGACGACAATGTATGACGGAGTTTTCCGAACGCAGCTCATCCGAGTTGGATTCTACAAGTGACTTCTTTCTCGAAGTTGGACTTACCCATCTGGATCACTTGTCCCAGGTAATTGTATTCGTCTAGAACTTCGAGAGCAACGCCGTCAACAACAACCGATACGGGTGTGACATGGACATTCGACATGATTTAAGACCCACCCGTTGTGAGGCGCTGTTCAAGTCCCCCGAGCATTGTTCCAAGTTCTTCCAGGGAACCCGCCAGGATGACTATATCATCGGTATACCGTAGGTGTGTGATGTATTCGCCATTGATGTTAATGCCATGTTGTTTCCACTCCATCAGCTTGAACACGTCTACCAACAAAGCGGTGAACAGTTTTGGGGATATGACATCCTTGTCTAACACTTCTCTGCAGTTGGATGGGGTTCGTTGCTGTGTCGTGTACTCTGACGGATATGATGGCGGATGAGTACAAACCGGTAGTCGATCCGCTGGAGAGAATCTAGTACCACCCAGATCTCGATAGAATCAAAGGCCTTCTCATAGTCCACATAGGCTATACATAACGGCAAGTTATAGTCCTCGGTCTTTTGTATAATCTGCCGCAATGTGTGTATATGTTCTATGGTGCTGTAGCCTTTTCGGAATCCTGCTTGTTCGGGAGGCTGGAAGTCGTCAAGCCTGCGTGCAATGCGATTTGTGAGGACCCTCGAAAACAGCTTATAAACGTGGCTCAGAAGTGCAATGGGCCTGTCTAATTACCGCTAAAAGGAGTCCGTTCATCTAGACTCCTATTCTTCAAAATGTACATAATATCTTTAAAGTATTGAATGATCCTGCCTTTATGATTTCTCATGGGCGTAAATCAATTTCGGTGGATCAAATTCTAATTCCACTGGTCCTAATTTCGGTGGCATTTGATAGTGTAATTTGATAATATCTCCGGAACAAATAATTTTTTTTTCAATCTCTACTATATGACTAATTATCACTACTATGTACATATCATTTATGCCAAATAAAGTGTATTAGAAACATCAAGTTTAAATTTAATCAATTTCGGTGGCTTGGATTTTAATTCCGGTGGTCCTTTAATAATTTCGGTGGCATTTGATAATTTCAAATGGAAATATCTCATGAACTAATCATTTTTTTTCGATCTCTAGTATATGATTAATTAGTACAACTCTTTATCTATTATTTAGGCCAAAAAAATTTATCAGAAACAGCAAATTTAAATTCGCCACTGTAATTAGGCAAAATTCGAGTTTGTTGAAATTCACCCTTATGTCTTATGGCATTTTACTCTGGGGCAAAGCAGCCAATATAGAACAAATTTTTGTGCTACATAAAAGAGCCATTAGAGCTTTTTTAAACTAAGGTCAATTGAGTCCTTGCGTGTCAAATTTAAAGAAATAGATATACTTACAATAGTTTCCCAATACATTTATAATATCTTAATTTAGTCTTCATACGGAATAACATAACTGCGACTACAAACAAAATTGTGACTTTTTAAATCGGTTAACAAGAAGGATGCATCAATAGGTTTCCTCTTCGTACCGTCTTTCTAAAGTGCAGTGTTGTTTTATGGGGCTCGGTGTAAAATTTTATAATAAAGTCCCAAAGCAAATACGTGACAAGGGTTATTATAGCATAGATGAATATTTAAATGTTAACGTATATGGAAATGACCAGCTAGACAACCAGTTCTGCTCAGGTTAGTTAGATAATACCTATTTTTGTAATAAATATAAGTTTAATTTTTTAAAGATGTGCTGAGAAGTTTCTTTACGGCTTTTCTTTTTCTCCATGACAAAGCACCTTTCCGAAAAGCTGTTAGATTAATAAAATGAAGTGTATCAGTGGTACCTACATGAATAAAAGATTATTTCATTTCAAGTTGTCTACTTTAATTAGACCATTTTTTACCCTTACAAGATTTATTAATGAAAATTTACTGTTGCTATAAAGCATTAAACAAAGTTATCCGTGGACTGAACAGTAGCCTCATGCGGGCGCTCCGCCCCCCGGATCAGTTACCGGCAGTAAATCAGCGGGCGACGCGCCAGCGATGGCCTGCTAATTGGAAATGTATTTCTAACCGCTGCTTGCGAGCTGGCAGTAATGGGTCCATCATTACAGGTGACTTTTTAGCTTCAATTGATGAGTTAAAAGTGGAGTAGAAAATTACTTAAGGCATTCTTGGAAGGTAGTAGTAGTTTTTTGGATAACTAAAATGATCTGCAGATTATATAGCCATCGGGAGAAATATTTATCTACGCAATATTTACAAGTAGATCTGACTATGAATAATAAATCTGAATAAGATTAAACAATTGAAAGAAATGGCTTTCTTTCTGACTACGACTGGTAGACAAATTTTCTGGTTAAAAATCCAGGCCATGTTTTCACTGACAATGTGAAGTTTACATAGCTGATATAGATACATAACTTTAATGATGGTTTGATTTTATTGTTATCAAGTATAGTTAGTTAACTATGATACCATTAATTACCCATACTTATTTCCACAATTTTAATTATTTTGTGTTTTATCTTAAGTTTTCTAAAGATTGTATCGGTGTAATTCGTACTTGTTTACGCTTTTCTTCATCGCCCCGTCGAGTTTATACCGCGATATTCACTCTGCAATGACTGATGACTCACCCGCGATGAGTGTAGTTGCCAACATAAATAAAATAAGTATTTATTGTACAACATTTGCGATATTCAATCAAAAGTCAGTGTACAAAAGTTGTAAATTTAAGTAATGTATTTTTAGAGAGTTTCATGAACTCTTATAAGAGTGTTGATCGAATAAGGATATTGTACTGTGTATACAGGTATCAAAATTGCATTGTCGTTGACTTTCAGAAGTTAATGGGATGTAGGCCAACCATTATAGGATGTAGGTAAGAGACTTAATTCACCCTGGAGTAAAAATTAACGTAGTCTCTACTTACATCAAATCAACCATATCACATATAATCAAACAATACTCGCATTATGGGCAGGGTAACAAATCAAGTGCGGTCGGTAGTTGATTTGTCCCGGTTGTTATCGTAACTATGTAAGTACATTCGTTAAACCATGTCGAAGGTCTTCGTGCGCTCATGAAATCTTTCGACACTTAGGTTGGTTATCAACCCCTCTACTAATCTGCACTTCTGCCTTCTTGAGAGGAGAGACCCGTGCTTAGTAGTGGGCTATTAATAGGTTGAATTACAGGTAATGGAACACGGATGCTTCTAATCAATAAAATTAATTATCCTAGTTATCCTTGGTACCGAGACACGAAATTATTGTTACAAGATACCGGAAGATTCTGCGATGCATCGGCGTTGATTTATCATGTAAACATAAGCAGTTTGTGTGATAATAGTCGACGTTACTGCGCCCTGAAATGGTGCATTGCAATAAATGCATCAGCGTTGCAATTCGGACGGTGATCGGACCAAGCCGTAATGCTGACTGGAAAGATGGTATAGTACGAAGAAATGGGTAGAAGTTTTTAGTTTAGGAGTTTTTGTGTCACAAGTACATTAATTGCCACAGTTGGTCATGGTTCTGCTGTAAAGCGAAAGGTTCGAATCTCGATCGGGGAAGAGATTATGTTGTTTGTATAACTTTTTGTTTGTGGACTAAAAAGCAGCCACCAGCTAACTGATGCAAAATGGTCACATTCGCCCATGAACATCTGTAACAGTAATAACATCACCGATGAGTTGCTGCTGTCCACAATGGAAGCGGCAGTGCCCAAATTAAGCGACAGGTGATTAGCCAGGCTGGCAAAAAATCAAAGCCGTCGGGATTTCGGTAAAGTTTTCAAAGGGAAAATCTGGATTTATATAATTTTGTTTACACGTCATGTCGATCTGATTAAAGTGAATCAGTCAATCAGCTATATACGCAGCCTGCGATGTAAACAGACTAATGGAGCAATATCCTAAGATTAGACCTATATCGGTGAACTCACCCTGGATTTTATCTTCTGGGAACTAATTTTTCGCACTTCCAAAGTTGCCTCCGAAAGTTGATAATTATATGAATTCAAAATATACACCTTTTTTGGTTTAATAGTAAACTAGGAACCGTTATTTTATTACTTTTGTCAAATCTATTCATCCGTCAATCCGTTCGCGACTTAGTGCTACACTCCTAGAGCTAGAAAACTATATACTGTACTGTATTTGGTATGGGGATTTTATCACATCAACAAAGTAGTCAAATAAAATCTAAAAGAAACAATAACAAAGTCATACCTACTGCAATTGGTCCAATACGCATTTTACCGTTTTTTTAATGAAAAGAAGTACGATGATTACAAACCACTGAATGCCACAGGAACTTGATAAAATTATACAATAGAGGATTTGAACTAATCCCGGTCTTGTACAACAGGGTCCCTGCAATGGAGATTGTCTTCGACACAAAAATTACCCATTATTTCCGTACATTTGAAGTTATCACCTTTATCCTGTGTCTATCCGGGAATCATGCTACAATATCTCACGAATGAATTACGACGTAAAGCTCCAACAATCGCTTGACTCAAGTAATGGTTCCTGTAAATCTCTTGAGCAGTCTGTACTGTACGGGATATCCCTGACAGCGCGGTGTTCTGACTTCCAGGAAAACTGAATTACATTTAAACCTATTCGGCCTTGTCTCAAAACATTTTGAATGGCTTTTACGACATGTCCTGTTTTAAATCGCCCTTGAGACAGTATTGAAAACACATTAGCATTTTGCCAAAACACTTGGATAAAAAGTTTATTGTTTCTCGGCGTAGTGTTCCTGTATTTGAAATAGATCACCAGCGACAGCGATTGCTGCATCAATAAAATTGATTCAGTGCGACATGGTCGGTGGGACGCCGCGCTCAGGGTTGGACTTTTGTTACGCGATAAGTACTTTATATTTGTTATTTAAAAACTGCATCCTATTAATATTATAAATATAAAAGTTTGTACGGATGTTTGTTACACTTTCACGCAAAAACCACTGAACAGATTTTAATGAAATTTAGCTCTCAAGGTAGACCATGCTCTGAAATAGGAATAGGGTTAATCACTATCCCGGAAAATTCGGGTAGAGTGCTAGCATAACCTATTGTTATTAAACCAAATTTATTTGCTTTTCATCAAAACTATACATTTACTTTGTTTATGATTACTTTACATTCTTATATTTATTGACATTTTATTATTAAGGATTTACTTAGTTACTTAAGAAACTGTTAGGTTTCCAATTTGGTTTTTTTTTAAATGTTTCTTACGTCAAATCTCCATCATATATCAATCAATTGGAAAAATCTTTTTTATCTTAAAGTACCTACAAGTGACAGAAGAATTAAGTATGCAGGACATGATACTTAAACCCTCTGTAATGTTTAATATTACATATTTTTTACGTTATTATCAATATTTAATCATACCTTACCTAAACAGTATGAGAGTAACGATGATGAGATCTATGAGGAATAAGTTTCGATTCCCATACGATATCTTTTGATTGCGTTGACTTGGAAGCTTGATTTTTCTACAGATCCGAACAGTATCAATGAACTCAAACTCCAATCCTCCTGATTCCAGATGGTGCGTTACAGCATCAGATCAGGGTTATCATGTTATTAGCATTAATATCACAGGATTAAGGTAAACGCGCCTATTACCGCCAGTTTAAGCCGACTTTGTATGAACTTCAGAAAATTAGATATATGCTGTTATGCTAGAAAAGGTGTTTTAATTTATTCTTTAACATGATTAAATATCCTATGATATTCAGTACGTAAATTCAGTATTAAATCACACAATATTTAATAAATAATAATTGAATCTAAAATAGCGATTGCTTCTATTACCGACGCATGGATGATGTTTGTTTCTAATACCGTTTTTTATGTTTCTATTACCGACTACTAAACTAGTATAAAATTAAAAAGCTGCCTGCCATCAAAAAAGGTATCATGATATTATACCTTTTTGAAATCCTTATGCTGAGCTCTTTAGTTTGATACCCATATTGCATTATTCGATTTATTTTTATTTTTTGATACTTCAAACAGTGACATCTCACAGCCACCATTTTTTTAATGACACTTATTTAAGAATATTTGGGTTATCAAAACGAATCTAACGATATCTTAATTGTATTATTTGGTCCAGCCGTTTGGACGATACGAAGTAATAAAAAATATTACAGACATACATAATATACTTAGATGATCACTTCGGTGATCGGTGGATAGGGCGAGGAGGACTGTGCCATGGCCGGCGCGCTCACCGGACCTCACACCGATGGATTTCTATTTGTGGGGGGAGGTTAAAAGTGTTGTGTATGCTACGGAGTATTCGAACAGAGACGAATTAAAATTAAGAATAGTGACTGCTTTTGATAAAGTTCGAAGTGAAGTGTTCTTGTGCTAAACCGCGTAAAGGACAATTTGTGCAAACGTGCTGAACTCTGCATCACTCGAGGAGGTGAGCATTTTGGACATCGGTTAACCTCTCAACTGTGACGCGCGCTTTTAAAGATTGACGCGGATCTGTGACGCCGCGGCGGGGGGCGGGGAGCGGTACGCGGGAACGCTTTATAATATGACTATCTCAAAATTATAGTATGAGAGCTATATGTAATACTTATGTCGTTGGAATCATTATGAAACAAGCTAATCATTAAAACAAATATTAGTCCCGTATTGTTTTTTATTGTATTCATAATTTTAATGCGAAAAAAAATATTCGAAATAAATAAATAAATAAAAAGAAAAAATCGTCATAATTAAATGAAACAACCATTATTTCGTAATTATTATGTTTAATTTACATAAATATCCATAGTTTAACATCAATGAATAAAAATAAACCAAAATTAACTAAAAATTCGATTAAAATAACATTTAATATTTGCGGGGGGGAGGGGGGACACAAAAATGACTCTTAAAACGTCCAATACTCATTGTGGGTGTGGTCTATGGACTAGAAATTTTTTGTTTGTCCTCATTGTACTTTTCCCTATACTTTGTATAAGTTTGAGCAAGATAGAAGCATACTGTGACGCACAGTAGTCCACCAAATGTAAACAAGCTCCTGGAGCTTGTTCACATTGGGTGCTAAAATTACGACACGCTCTAGGAGCGCGCTCACAGCGGAGGGGTTAAGGCTTGTGTAAATAATAAAATCAATACGTAAAACTTCAATCATTGTAAATAAACCCCAATTTAATCATTGTAAATAGGTATGATTCCCCCGTGTGGTGCCGGGTCCACTTTGTAGAATAGCACCACTCCTACTTCTTCCTGGAATGTCGTAAAAGGCGACTAATAGGATATTCCAGGAGACGGGCAGCAGTGTCTCCCTGCGGACTAAGAACATCTACTGCGGTCACCAACACGCACTGGCCAAGCGTGGTGACTACCGGCTACAACCCCCTTATGATAGCCACAACCAAGCCTCGGCCCAAAGTCCAAGGCAGCCCCGCTATTCCTAGTTACGGTATCGGCTATGGTAACGGCGGGGCAGGGGGTGTTAAGAATCGCCGGCAGAGATCGGGCTACCAATCTCAAAAACGACTTCTACACCTGGCAACATATAACACCAGGACACTGAGGAGCGACGACAAGGTGAAAGAGCTGGAAGAAGAAATAGACAAGTTAAACTGGAGTATTGTGGGTTTACCTGATGTCCGAAGAGAGGGGGAGGACACGATAATACTCAAATCCGGAAACTTGTTCTATCACTGGGAGGGCGAACATCTGTCCCAAGGTGGTGTCGGGTTTCTCGTTCACAAGTCCCTCGTCAACAACATTGTGCAAGTTGGGAGGGTGTCGTCCAGGGTAGCGTACCTTACACTCAGAATATCCAAACGGTATTCGTTGAAGGTTGTACAGGTATATGCGCCGACTTCAACACATCCTGACAATGAGGTTGAGGTTATGTATGAGGACATAAGCAGAGCCATATATACCTCTAAAGCTCATTTCAATGTTGTGATGGAGGACTTCAAACGCGAGACTGGGCATGCAAAGCGGCGCCGACATGAAAGTGGGTCCCTACGGTCCTACACATTGGACGACGGAACCACCGAGGACACTTGCTGGCTAACTTTTTGGAGAAAGGAGGTCTCTTCATGATGAACTCCCGATGAAGTCTACGCTTCGCCCAACACCTATCCAAATCTAGGGATCCGAAAACTTTCAACTAGAGCTGCAAAACCGTTTTGCGTACCGAGAATCGTGCACGTCAGTGGACGAGTATAACACCAGGATGGTAACAACTGTCCACGAGGTAGGGTCGAAGTATTTCAAGACCCACCCTAGTGGTAGATCTCAGGTTCTCTCAGAACAAACTCTCGGTCTTATGAGGGATCGACGAGAACTATGTGTGCAGTCTCCAACCTCTATGAAGGAATACCGACGGCTCAATGAACAGATCTCCAAGTGCAGGCGACGCGATTTGCGAAAACACAACGCAAAACGTGTAAAAAGCACTATTGAGCGAAACCAGGGCTCAAAAGTGTTCGCCAGGGATCTGTCTATTGGGCAAAGTCAGCTTACGAGGTTGAAGACCGAGTCCGGCACCATGGTGTCGTCGAAACCCGAAGTTCCGAGGGAGACTGAGAGATACTACGGACGGTTGTATGCCTCCTCTCAAGCTTCACTTCCTCGCGAGGAGAGCGACAAGCGAGCTAAACTGACCCGACACTACACCGAAGATATCCTGGTCGTCAGCCTGTATGAGATTAGAAAGGCTCTCAAACAGCTTAAAAACAACAAGGCACCGGGAGATGACGGAATCACAACCGAGCTTCTGAGAGCTGGAGGGAAACCCTTTCTAGTGGCGCTCCAAAAACTGTTCGATTCCGTCATCAACCGGAACTACCCCGGAAGCGTGGAGCAGAAGTGTGGTGACGCTGTTCTTCAAGAAGGGCGATAATGCCCTTTTGAAGAACTACAGGCCCATTGCACTTCTGAGCCACGTTTATAAGCTGTTTTCGAGGGTCCTCACAAATCGCATTGCACGCAGGCTTGACGACTTCCAGCCTCCCGAACAAGCAGGATTCCGAAAAGGCTACAACACCAAAAACCATATACACACACTGCGGCAGATTATACAAAAGACCGAGGAGTTTATTTTGCCGTTATGTGTTGCCTATGTGGACTATGAGAAAGCCTTTCATTCTATTGAGACCTGGGCGGTACTAAATTCTCTCCAGCGGTGCCGGATCGACTACCGGTATATCGAGGTGTTGAAATGTTTGTACTCATCTGCCACCATGTCCGTCAGAGTACACGACACAGCAACGAGCCCCATCCAATTGCAGAGATGTGTCAGGCAAGGGGATGTCATATCCCCAAAACTGTTCACCTCTGCGTTGGAAGACGTGTTCAAGCTGATGGAGTGGAAACGACGTGGCATTAACATCAACGGCGAATACATCACTCACCTGCGATATGCCGACGATATAGTCATCCTGGCGGGTTCCCTGGAAGAACTTGGTACAATGCTTGGGTACTTGAACAGCGCCTCACAATGGGTGGGTCTTAGGATGAACATGGACAAGACGAAAATCATGTCGAATGTCCATGTCACACCCGTACCGGTTGTTGTTGATGGCGCTGCTCTCAAAGTTGTGGACAATACAATACCTAGGACAAGTGATCCAGATGGGTAAGTCCAACTTCGAGAAAGAAGTCACTCGTAGAATCCAACTCGGATGGGCTGCGTTTGGGAAACTGCGTCATATCTTGTCGTCCAAAACACTACCTCAGTGCCTGAAGTCGAAGGTATTCGAGCATTGTGTGTTGCCAGTGATGACATACGGATCCGAGACGTGGTGCTTTACTATTGGCCTAATCCATAAGCTCAAAGTAGCGCAGCGGGCTATGGAGAGGGCTACGGTATTTCTCTACGTGATCGCATCAGAAATGAGGAGATCCGTAGACGAACAAAGGTAACCGACATAGCTCAAAGAATTAGCCAGCTGAAGTGGCAATGGGCTGGTCACATAGTGCGAAGGACCGATTACAATAAGAGATTTTTATAAATAAGACCATATGGGTCGGTAATAGAATTAAGTATGAAGATTACTTTATTCTATTAGCGACAGCAAAAATAAACAATAACTGGCTAAAATTTCTGCTTTAATGCAAACGTGTTTTGATGGATGTCATTGCTATGATTATTTTTCGGTATCAAAAAGTTTCTTAGTTTTGATATGAGATATTATTTAAAATACATTGCCATACATTACTAAAAATTATTGCTTACGTCGAATCTTGTTTAAAAGAAAATCTATGAGACAAAATGTATGGCGTTAATTGATCAAATTATGTAATATACTCTTAAGAATCAAACAAGTTAAAAGAAACATCGAAAGTAACGTATTAAAAGAAATAAAATCCAAAATACTAAATGTTGTAAAACATCTAACAACGCCATGAGGCGGTATTAGAAGCAACTTATGAATATTATGTTTCTATTACCGCTTTAAGGTAAAATTCGAATTAAACCACAAAAAATAGTCAGAACGGTAATATTAGATGCGAATCTAGAAAACCAATATATTATTTATTATATTTACACATTTGCCTGCAGGTATACACATTTTATTTAAGTTAATTTATCTTAAGTAATAATTATGTTTACTTACGTAGCTGGGAGCGCAACACTATGAGACGGGCGTCCGTTGCGGGCGCGTCTCAGTTATTATCGAATTATTCTGTTTGCTGATTATTTACGCACACAAACTTTATTATTTTTGTTTCTCAATATACATACCTAAAATATTTTTAGGCTACAACTTTCATGAAATGTATAGTATGCCTTAAAATAGTGATTAAAAAAACTGTCGGTATTGGATACAGATTTTGGGGTGGCGTTATTGGGCGCGTTTACGTTAGTATCCTAATATAGAACCACAGAAAGTTTTTGCCATCGGCATCGCTTCAACACCTACAACTAGCTGATAAAATCTTTAAATCTGATTTGGAAAGGCTGATTTTAAACATCGTATCTCCAAACAAGGAAGGTATAATTAACCTATTAATTAACCAGGTACTCGTATTACACCTAAACAATAAAATTAACCAGTTACGCACACTACACAACCCTAGCAAAGCAGTTTGGTGGCGGCTGAAATAAACCAAGGAAATGGCGTATTTAAATAATACTAACAACGAGCATCGTGTAATTTTAGACAATATTCGTATACGATCATTTATTGTTTGATTTGATACAAACATCCGATGTTCGTTCGTTGTGAACGCACTAAATAAGTATTGCGAATACCTGGCGAAGTGTTTGAGGAAATTGGTATTGATTACCTAAGAATAAACCCTCATAACATTTGAATTGTTAAATTGTTGACTTGAATTGTTTTTTGAATACTTTCTTTAAGTATTTGAAATTTTACCAAGAAATAAGCAACTTCATAGAAATAGTCTTCGATTAAGTAGCATTAAAATTATCACCTAACCTATAATATTGTATAGCAAAATCGTTATACGTGCTTAGTACTTACCTAATTATAATATTTAAGGAGTTTTCTCGACTTCTTATGGGCTTCATAATCAGAACTAACTTTTGATAAATATGGGATCAAAGGGGAAGAATTTACTTCCTTTTAAATAAAAAAGTAGATATTTTCCAAATTGGTTCATAAGTGACAGAGTTCTGAGGTATGAGCAATGATATATATCATTGGGTATGAGTGTAAAACATAAAAACTTAATTGAGAGGCATAGTTATAGGTATTATGTACGTCCGATGCAAGGACAATAAAGAACGTAGATCTTGCCCTGATTATTCAAACATGGTAACTCTCTCACATCACAAACTCTTTATTATGTATCAAATTTAAATTTCAACTTGCACCAAATTCCTACTGCAAGTTTGAAGAATAATGGTAAACTGACTAACATTCAAATGATCATAGTAGTCCTTCTAATCCTATAGGTACACCGTAAAGTTCAACGACATGCAAACTCATAACTAAGAAATATTTCACCATACATCTCACAAATGAATAGTTAGCGAAAATTGAGGTCGAATCTGAAACGATCGATAAACAGAGCGGCAAATTAAAATCTGTCAGTGCGCGTGACGCAAGCGCCTCTGACGTCACGGTCGTAACGTGGGGATAAATCCGACGGCTTACCGCTCGCCTAGTTGGATTTACGAGCGGAGAAAGTACGTAAGCTTATAAACGCGACTGCTGGTTCTACGATACGTGATAATCAACTGTAAATTTTAAAACTTAAAAAACCCCCCGACAGTTAGAGCTGATGACCTTGAAACGCCTGAACAGGTCATAAATTGTAGCTAAAAACCATGCAGCTTTCAAACAAAAACTGCATCGTAATCGGTACAGTCGTTTAGGAGATACGATGCTGTAGTGTAGATAAACACAGACACTTCAAACTCAGAATACCTTTTTTTGCGTCGGGGGTTAAAAACATGACACCGCGTTCGATTTCGATAATTAACATTATCCCTAATGATATATAAAATCGCCATAAGAATACCTCTTATTATCTCCACCACCGCACCGCTGAAGGAGAGCGGTGGAGTATGTTCTAGGACTCCTCAAGAGGAGACCCGTGCTTAGTAGCGTGTCGTTAAAGGGTTGAAGCCAAGCCATACCCTTCATATTTGAAAAGTTCCCTCAATTACTCATGATTCCCATCTGGAAGTAGGTATATTCTTTCAAATAAAAACAAGAATTTGCAAATCGGTTCAAAACTGACTTTATGAGGTATATACCTATAAAATCTAATGGAGAACTTCTCTTTTTTGAAGTCGGTTAAACAGGTGATTTACTTAGAACTCAGCCGACTAGAAGAAGTATAAGACGTCCCCCGACCAGGTGGATTCACAACTTGAAGAAGACAGCGGGCATCCGCTGGATTCAGAAGGCTCAGGACCAGTCAGAGTGGCGCAAGTTAAGGGAGGCCTATGTCCAGCAATGGACCTCCAAGCGTCGTTTGCGGGAAATTCGTCGAAAACAGTACGTCGAATAACAATTCGTCGAATTAGAAAATGTAACCTAATTCGTCGAAACGTTAACATTAATGATAGAAACGAATCGCTGCAAAACCTGATCAAACCACGTTGTCATGTTGCCCTATCTCTAGAGTGTAATTTTAAGCCCGCGTAGGTGCGGAGAAGTAAGGTAGCGCGCGAGCTGAGGGGCAGGTGGTTTTAAAGCTAGCCGCAGCCTAGATATTTGGTCCAACCCACCCTAATGCTAGCCCTAACAGTTATTTCTGACAGCATACAATACAGCAGACGATTAGGATACTTTAGTAATAGAGGTCCTCTTAGTACCGAGTTCTAAACAGTTAAAGGCATATGATAACCTCGTAATTTGTTTAAATTAAAATAACTGGAAAGACGTAGTACAGGAGAGCGAAGGACTGTGACTCACGAGTCACGTTTTTCTTCTTGTTTATAGGACGACACGACAACGACATCGTATGTATGTATGTATGTAAGTATTGTGTACACTCGCAAACTGCCATGTGTGCGTGCGAACCACGGAGCATAAAGGTCCAGCACACTAGTTATTGTTGTGGGGTTAGTAACAAGTTAAAAATATGGAGGAGGTCACTTACTTAGTACTCAGTTCTGATGATGAGATTCATTTCGTCCACGGAACTCCTTAATTATGATAGGTATACATGGCGATTTTGATATTGAAGTCGGTTATTTTTTTTGTTAAATTTGGACTTCAATATATCTGCAGTGTGGCAGCACCATTTAAATTAGAAAGCGGCGTCGTTATCGTATCGTCCAATACAGAAACGCCCTTTCCGCGTGACGGCGCGGCGTGACAAATGTCTCCCCCGTCTGTCGTGTGGTGACGCATCCTTTTATTAATACTGCTAATAATTTAATATCATCATCAATCGAGAAAGAAGTCATAGTTAAATTCAGTTTGGATAGTGTGGGATAGTATATCAAATACCTATGTTTTTATGTATGTAAATATCTGACAAATGAGCTGATGAGCTATCGAAAGATATGTGGACATCAGTAATACCAGATATTTATTCTATGAGTAATACTACCAAAGTAACTACTGATATTTTGACAGTCAAGAAGGAAGCGAACATTATCAGCTATCTCTATTATAGGAAACACGAGGAATACGTTTTTAAATTAGTTTTAAGTTTTTGATGGAAGGTGATAGCTAAAGCCAGGGTTTTGAAAAATCGACAAGGAGAGGAAGAGGATTCTATCCCACATGTCCCACACTAGGATACCCTGAGTCGTGGATGCAAACGACCACATACAAAGACATAAACACACATATCCAGACCGAACTAAAAGTCATTATTCTCCGCCTCGCTGGGCTACCTTTTGCGCCACACGGGTCGTCATATATAAGTAAATAATCAACGAAGATTAGTGATAGCAATAAATCTTAAGGAACTTACATCCACAACAAGAAAAAACAGACGTTTGTAATTAGTATGTGTACAATGTCTTTGTCCTGACTTCAAAGGACCGAGCTCAACCTTGGAACGTGACGAAAGCACTGCAAACTCTCAAAGGGACGAGAGATTAGTGTGTGACCTTGGGTTCTTTATAGTCTTATGTTTTATGCCCTTACACAAATATCAGCGCTCTGGAGCCAAACGAATAAAGA